>JAZAVI010001355.1:342962-790462 GCA_036326025.1 Chrosomus eos
AGGGCTCCAGACTAACTTTTCCACTGGTCGCACTGGTGCTACCAACTTTCTCAGTTGGTCGCACCAGCATACGATTTGGTCGCACTTTTTTTTTTTTTCTACATGCCATGGGATTAATCAATGCATGCTGATGAATAGTGGTCTTAATGGACCAAGGCTAGCAAAGGCTTTCTGGGTTGCAGAATAAATACCTGTAATATATTATATAAAAACTAGGGTGTAACGATACCCTCATGTCACGATTCGATACATATCACGATACTGAATCACGATACGATACTACCAAGACATTTGATAAAAGGTTATCAAAAAATGTACTGTTGATTTAAAATGTTACATTGATATTACATTGTGGGTTTAAATGAATAGGCTTGGACTCTGTGCTTTTAACCCAAGGACAATAGAGACACCAGAATAAAAATATTCATGAATCTGAAGCTGAAAATACAGAATTATTTTAGACGAATATTCTGGCACCTTTTCACTGACTAGATATATTTCAAATAATATTGGACACTTTTTACTGGTCAGGTAACATAAGACATTTGGTATTATCAGGACAAATATTCCCCCATTGCATTATTGTAATGTAGTACTGACACTAAAACTTGAAAACTTGAATTTTTTTCTCACACAGTTAAATTTTTTTGGGGGCGGGGGAACTATCCACGATACGTAATGTTGCATTTTTGTATTGCGATATATTGTGGCGCGATATATTGTTACACCCCTAATAAAAGCACAAATTTCCAAATTTCAGGATTTTCATGGATTTTGGACAGTAATTTTATTCTGTAATTTTAAGCATTCTACATTTGAATTATATACAATCTATTTATTTACATTTGAATCATATTCTATCTGTCTGTCTGTCTGTCTGTCTATTATCATCTTTCTATCAGCATCATTTTCTATCTTTTTTAGAAATCATTAAACATTCAAATGTATGCATTGTATTTTAAAAGATTAGAGTATTATAATACGCTGATACAGATTTTTCGTTATCAAAGTTTATAGTTGAATCAGAAATCTCACACTCCTCCAGTCCTTACCTTCTGGATTTTATAATCTTTTCCTTTTCCTGTGGAGCGATTACTCTCATCTAACCGCTGAGAGACGTAGGAAGGGGCCGGTGTTTCGTGAGACCTTTTCATTTTTATATGCCTTTAATTCGTGAATTCGTAATTGGCACGTTTCACCATCAGTGTGCAATGCGCGTGACGTCTACGTTCGTCAATAAATAAACTGCACGTGTCTTGCGGAAGAACATTGTAGCCGGAAGCTACTTCTCTCCGTTAATGTCTATGCCGAGTCACACAGGCACTGGGCAACTCCGCAGCCGAGCCGAGCCCGGGATAACATAGTCCGAATATAAACACTAATTTAAACGTACCGTAGTGATTCAGGATAAGTCAAAAACACGGTTTGGAAAATGGATTCATGATGTATTGTAATGTATTGTATCAATCATGATGTTGAACATAAGTTACGTTGACGGACTGCAGCAGCTGCTGATACAACGGCGTTCTGTTGCGTGAGCGTCCACTCGCACAAATGCGACCACATACATTTTTAACTCGCACATTCTCAAAAAATGGTCGCATATGCGACCAATTTGGTCGCAGTCTGGAACCCTGCAATCACAAACAATCACAATCACAAACAATCGCAATCACAAACAATCGCAATCACAACAATCGAAACAATCGACAATCGAAATCACAACCACAAATGCAATCACAACAACAATCACAAACAATCGCAATCACAAACCAACATCACAAATCACAACCAATCACAAATCACAAACAACAATCACAACCACAATCACAATCACAAACAATCACAATCACAAACAGTTGTATAAGTTGTAAATTTGACTCCCCCCCCCCCCCCCCTCAGCCTATGTTACTGCTGCTAATGTTTCAAGTCTTTCATATAAGTAGTTTACCAGATAGATTATTATAGGCTTAATATAGTGTAGGCTAAGCCTATCCATATAGATATTTATTTAAAATTTATTTTATGTTGCTTAATGTTTCACATGCAACAGTGCACAATTATTTTTTATTTATATTTAATTTTCTGTGCATCATTTACATCATCAACTACATAAATGCCATTATCTGTACCGTATCCCAACTGTTACAATAAAGCATCAATTGAGCAATATAACTAATTTTATTCAGTATAAGCAATATTTTTATGTTAAAGACACTATTGATACCGTGAGAAATTTACATTCTCAGGAAAATAGCCGCTTATCAGTTAATCGTTAATCGATCGATAAGGTCGATCAACTAATGATTAATGAATTAATCGATAATTTGCATCCCTAATCACAAACGATCGCAATCACAACCGTAATCACAACCACAAACAATCGCAATCACAAACAATCATAATCACAAACAATCGAAATCACAACCACAACCTTAATCACAACCACAAACAATCGCAGCCACAAACAATCACAATCAATCGCAATCACAAACAATCAAAATCACAACCGCAATCACAAACAATCAAAATCACAACCGCAATCACAAACAATCAAAATCACAACCGCAACCACAAACAATCGCAACCACAAACAATCACAACCACAAACAATCACAACCACAAATAATCAAAATCAATCAATCCCAACCACAGCCACAAAAAAATCACAATCAATCAATCGCAATCACAAACAATCAAAATCACAACCGCAACCACAAACAATCACAACCACAAACAATCACAACCAATCACAACCACAAACAATCACAACCAATCACAACCACAAACAATCACAACCACAAACAATCGAAATCAATCACAATCACAAACAATCGAAATCACAACCAAAAACGCAATCCCAACCGCAATCACAAACAATCGAAATCACAACCACAATCACAACCACAAACAATCGAAATCACAACCACAATCACAACACAATCGCATCAAACAATCACAAACAATCGAACAAATCAATCGCATCAAAACAATCGAAATCACAATCAATCGCAATCACAAACAATCGAAATCACATTCACAACCACAAACGCAATCACAACCACAAACAATCAAATCACAACAATCACAACCACAAACAATCAAAATCACAAACAATCACAACACAAACATCAAAATCACAAACAATCACAACCACAATCGCAATCACAATTCAATCACAACGCACCACAACCGCAATCACAACCACAAACAATCGTAATCACAAAAAAAACGCAATCACAAACAATCGAAATCACAACCACAAACGCAATCACAACCACAAACAATCACAACCACAAACAATCACAACCACAAAAAATCACAACCACAACCGCAATCACAATCGCAACCACAATTGCAATCACAACCGCAATCACAACCAATCGTAATCACAACAAACAAAAAAACGCAATCACAAACAATCGAAATCACAACCACAAACGCAATCACAACCACAAATGCAATCACAACCGCAATCACAACCACAAACAATCGTAATCACACAAAAAAAATCGCAATCAAACAATCGCAATCACAACCACAAACACAATCACAACAACAATCACAAACAATCGCAATCACAATAGGGTTGTGCCGATAGACGATAGTATCGTGTATCGACGATAGTCTGAGATATAGCCGATGGCAGGTGCCTTTGACAATATCAATAAGATAATTGGCTCGTTTCACCATAATGTATTAAATTATTATTATTAGGCTATTATTATTATTATAAAGCTAGTATTGTTATTAAATTAATATAAGGAACTACAATTAATTTGCCTTGCCTAAATTCATAACAACATCACCACATAACACTTGCGACAACACCGACACGCGCTTATGAGGAGAATGTTTTTAAAACAGACTAAAAAATTACATCCCACATCAAAATTTAATTGCAAGGTGATCCATTCACAAATGATCAAGAGTGCTTGTTTTAACAGACGCATCATTCAGATCAAGATAAAAACGGCATCGTTGTTCGTCAGAATTTTGTTTCCATAGCACATTAACAAAACGTTTAATGACACTAACACAAGTCATAAGTATAAACTGATCGACTCAGCTGGATGTTTGCCCCTTGCTCTGATTTCTCCCGGCATTTAAAACACATTACCCGCGTACTTCGTGCTTACTGAAGTGCGCATGTGAAGTGCATCCAGACAGAGAGAGCACTGGTAGGAGCATCACAAACTCCGACTATTTTGACCCAAGAAATTATTAAAACGCGTTTTCATCTCGTGCAGAAATAGTCAAAATGCTGCATGTAACGGCATGAAGATAGGCTAATGTGTCCGTAAATTTCCCGTTGACATGTTGAAATACAAAAATGATTAGGATCTTTTTTTTACCTCACTATACCTGGAAATAACCTGATCCTAATAACTTTTGTAACTATATTTGTAATGTATATTTTATTTATAAAGTGCAGTGTTATTTTACGTTTGGAATCGATAAGCAGAATCGAAGACTCGTGAATGTGACTCGTGGTTTTTAACGGGTGTTGTGTGTGTGTGTGTGTGTGTGTGTGTGTGTGTCCAGAAACGGATGAAGCTTGTGTGTACCTGTGGTTCTCTGTGTCGATGATGAAGAGGATGAGCTCATCTTCATCCTTGGGGTTCTTCAGCATGCACTCCTCCACCTCCTCACCCTAAAGAACGACACACACACACACACACACAACACACAGTTCAGAAACACAAGGATGATCCGCCACACACACAGAGAGAGATATAGAGAGAGAGAGAGAGAGAGAGAGAGAGAGAGAGAGAGAGAGAGAGAGAGAGAGAGAGAGAGAGAGAGGAGAGAGTGTGTGTGTGTGTGTGTGTGTGTGTGTGTGTGTGTGTGTCAGATACTCACAGTGTAGGCCAGGATCCCGGTCACTCGAGACCGAGCCAAACTAAAGCCCACCTGAAACACACAGAAACACTTCATGATGAGTGATGACCAGATGTGGACAGTAACGAAGTACACTTTGAGTATCTGTAGTCAAGTACACTTTGAGTATCTGTAGTCAAGCACACTTTGAGTATCTGTAGTCAAGAACACTGAGCATCTGTAGTCAAGTACACTGAGTATCTGTAGTCAAGTACACACTGAGTATCTGTAGTCAAGTACACACTGAGTATTCTGTAGTCAAGTACACTGAGATCTGTAGTCAACACACTGAGTATCTGTAGTCAAGTCACACTGAGTATCTGTAGTCAAGTCACACTGAGTATCTGTAGTCAAGTACACACTGAGTATCTGTAGTCAAGTACACTTTGAGATCTGTAGTCAAGTACACACTGAGCATCTGTAGTCAAGTACACTTTGAGCATCTGTAGTCAAGTACACACTGAGATCTGTAGTCAAGTACACTTTGAGCATCTGTAGTCGAGTACACACTGAGTATCTGTAGTCAAGTACACTTTGAGCATCTGTAGTCAAGTACACACTGAGTATCTGTAGTCAAGTACACTTTGAGCATCTGTAGTCAAGTACACACTTTGAGCACCTGTAGTCAAGTAACTTGAGCACCTGTAGTCAAGTACACTGAGACGTAGTCAAGTACACTTTGAGCTAGGGGTGGGCGATATGGAAAGAATATCATATCACGATTTTTTCAGGAAAAATCACGATTAACGATTTTATCACGATTCTTTTTCATGTTGCTTTTTAAGACTATTTAGCAAATTACTGAGCCGCAATACAAGCAAACTTATATCCCCATTTAAAAAATATCAAGTGTATGTTTAATGGAACTGCAATGGGCTCCTTGCACGTAACTACTTCCTTACCGGAAATGCGGCCTCGTCTTTTCCGGCGCTATTCTACACTATGAGATGAGGTGTTTACAAGAGTTGCCGAAACTTACAATAACGGACGTATATCGCCTTTGTAAGTCCTCCTCCAAATCACCTACCAGCAAATTAGAGAGAAGGGCTTTAAAATGTATGCCTCTTCATATATCCACGGATATGAAGGTAAGTCTATATATCTCAAACTTTATGGCTTCCGTTAGTTTGCTAGCTTACATTAGGCTAATAAACAACCCCGGGATGACAGAATATGCGTGTTATAATGCTGTACTGTTTTCTAGTATTAGGCGGAAAATGTCTACGTTGTGTATGTACGCCTTCAAACAGGAAGAGAGCGAGCCGTATTTACCCGTTGCGGATATGACGTCAGGTTGCTATGTGCAAGTAGCCCATTGTGCAAAGTAAGAACAGTCAACAGGACCTGCATTACAATCAGACTTCTCATCACACAGTGTGTGTGTGTGTGTGTGTGTGTGTGTGTGTGTGTGTGGCGTGAGAGAGAGAGAGAGAGTCAAATTTTATCATAGAGAATGTTTAAATATCAGCTTACGAGGGAAACGGAGGCGGAGTTAGTGGTGCTTCTGAGATGATGCGGGACTGCGGGAGAGGTCTCTGTGCACCTTTACCGATCATAGCGCGCGCTGACACGAAATAAAGCCTTGTTTAAACAAAAAACCTTGTTTATATAGCGCGTTCGCTCGCACGAGCGCGGCAAAAATGACGAGTTGGGTGCGTAAGACCTCATTTCGCTTGGCTGTGTTCACAGCGTTTTTTGTAACAGCGCGCGCGGGATGAACGACTTCACGTCTCACACAACTAGGCTGTAACAATACGGGAGAAACCCGGAAAAAACGGGAGGGTTGACAGCTCACACTGACATCTAGCGCGCCGCGCATCGCATGCTGTACGTAGCTGAAAAAAAGCCATAGAACTACATCTGATAGAACATGCACTGGAGCGCGATTCTACGATATTTCCGAAAAAGTGAATAGTGGAGACATTTTAATCGTCCACGATTAAATATCGTCATATCGCACACCCCTACTTTCAGCACCTGTAGTCAAGTACACACTGAGTATCTGTAGCCAAGTACACACTGAGTATCTGTAGTCGAGTACACACTGAGTATCTGTAGTCGAGTACACACTGAGTATCTGTAGTCGAGTACACACTGAGTATCTGTAGCCGAGTACACTTTGAGCACCTGTAGTCAAGTACACTTTGAGCACCTGTAGTCGAGTACACACTGAGTATCTGTAGTCAAGTACACACTGAGTATCTGTAGTCAAGTACACACTGAGTATCTGTAGTCAAGTACACACTGAGCACCTGTAGTCGAGTACACACTGAGTATCTGTAGTCAAGTACACACTGAGTATCTGTAGTCAAGTACACACTGAGTATCTGTAGTCGAGTACACACTGAGCATCTGTAGTCAAGTACACACTGAGTATCTGTAGTCGAGTACACACTGAGCATCTGTAGTCAAGTACACTTTGAGCACCTGTAGTCGAGTACACACTGAGCATCTGTAGTCAAGTACACTTTGAGCACCTGTAGTCGAGTACACACTGAGTATCTGTAGTCAAGTACACACTGAGTATCTGTAGTCAAGTACACACTGAGTATCTGTAGTAGGGCTGGGCGATATGGCCTAAAAAAAAAATCCCCGATTTTTTGACAAAAAATCCGATTTACGATTTAAATCGATTTTTTTCTCTCCCTACTTAAAATCAATCCTCAGATGACAAAGAAATTGTTCAAAACAAGTTTTTACTTTATTTTGTTTTGATATTCCCTTCTGGGATATTATCTGGATTAAAGTGCAATCAGAAACAACAACCCAAAAAGACCAGAGGGTCCTGTCATTGTAAATAGCCTAGTGTAAATGTAACATAACATAAAATGGGTGGATTGGGGGGGATGTGTAAAGAAAAAAAAACTTGCATCACAAGAAGTTTATTGTGATTGTCAAATTATTTGGTAACTAAACATCATTTTATCAAGTTTATTAACAATGTAAACACAATGTTTACATGCATAAAGACTGGTATGCTACTGTTTTTATTATTGCTTAACAAATTTCACAATTTCAATTCATGTGATTTTGATTCTGATATTGATTCAATATCAATTCCTTTGGATAAATATTAGGTACAGTAGATATGTTAATGTGTTATGTTAATTGTTCTCCAAAAATAAATCACCTAATGCTGTAAACATAGAGCCCTGTCAGCTGGTATTATTAAAGGTTAAAACTAACTCAAATTAAACATAATGCGTTTTTTATAATAACAAACAATGTTATAATATTTTAATGATATAGGTAAAATATAATAAATGTGTAATATAGTTATCATATTTAGCCAAATACTCCTCTCTATAGCAATTATTTTAAGTCCAGCTAACATGCGTGCTATGGGTCATTAAAAGGCATCCTGAGGTAAATGTAACGTTACGTGACACATGTTGTTCTCCAGCTGTTTTATGGACATCTTTCCGCGGTTGAAAAACACTGATCGATTGATTTTATTAGCTACATTTGGGTAAGTTAGTAGTGAAGAGTAACAGATGATCGGTTCATGTGCCGCTTGAACTAAGATCTGTCAGCGATCTTTCACGTCACATTTACAAGCGCCAAAACGGTGTTTATTGTTTGAATTTCGTAATAAAATTAACAGAATCTGAGAGCCGAGAATCTGTTTCATATCAACAGTAACCTGCTCTGTCTTGTATGTCGGTGTCAGTGTCCTCTTTGCTTCGCGATGTTTCTCTGCGTGAGGAAATGGATGTGTGTGTGAGAGCGTGTAAAAAGTGACAATTGCGTGTCTCTCAGTGAACTCGTGAGAGTTGGCGGCCCTGCAGATTCAGTTTGTAAATGTTTTCGGCGGGTGTGCTTCTGCTGCCGCGGTCTTGTTCATTTGCCATGTTGTTTGTGTATCTCTATCATGGCAAGCGCTGAGCGCGGTCGGAACTACGGGAGCCCATATGGGCGCGTCGGCGGTTGTTAAAGAGAAAACCGATTTTCATTAAAAAAAATCGGCGTAAACTCGCGTAAGCTACACATTCGAGTTAATCGATAAAATCGATTTATCGCCCAGCCCTAATCTGTAGTCAAGTACACACTGAGTATCTGTAGTCGAGTACACACTGAGCATCTGTAGTCGAGTACACACTGAGTATCTGTAGTCAAGTACACTTTGAGCATCTGTAGTCAAGTACACACTGAGCATCTGTAGTCAAGTACACACTGAGTATCTGTAGTCGAGTACACACTGAGCATCTGTAGTCAAGTACACTTTGAGCACCTGTAGTCAAGTACACTTTGAGCACACATACTTATGGGGAGGCTCAGAGACACCAGACAAACACACACCCCACACACACACACACACACACACACACACACACACACACACACACACACACACACACCCCACACTTACGGGAGAGCTGGAGTCGCTCTTCATCCCCTGGAGGTTCAGAGACACCAGTTCCACGTCCAGAATCCCGTTAGCGAAATACCCGAACGTGTTCAGGTGGATCACAGACCGCGTCTCGTTCTGAGAGAGAGAGAGAGAGAAAACTATAAACTGTTCTTTTTTTATTACACTGTTAATTTGTACAAGAGAACGAGAGAGAGAGAGAGAGAGAGAGAGAGAGAGAGAGAGAGAGAGAGAGAGAGAGAGAGAGAGAGAGAGAGAGTGTGAGTGAGTGAGTGAGTGAGTGAGTGAGTGAGTGAGTGAGTGAGAGAGAGAGACAGAGTGAGTGAGGACGAGAGTGAGTGAGTGAGAGAGAGAGACTTTGACTTTTAACAACTATAAACTGTTCTTTTTTTACACTGTTAATTTGTACAAGAGAACGAGAGAGAGAGAGAGAGAGAGAGAGAAACTATAAATTGTTCTTTTTTATTACACTGTTAATGAGAACGAGAGAGAGAGAGAGAGAGAGAGAGAGTAGTGAGTGAGTGAGTGAGTGAGTGAGTGAGTGAGTGAGTGAGTGAGTGAGTGAGTGAGTGAGTGAGTGAGTGAGAGAGAGAGTGAGTGAGTGAGTGAGTGAGGACGAGAGTGAGTGAGTGAGTGAGTGAGAGAGAGACTTTGACTTTTAACAACTACTGTTCTTTTTTTACACTGTTAATTTGTACAAAAGAGAGAGAGAGAGAGGAGAGAGAGAGAGAGAGAGAGAGAGAGAGGAGAGAGAGATGAGAGAGAAAGAGGAGAAAGGACAAGAGAGAGTGTGAGTGAGTGAGTGAGTGAGAGAAAGAGGAGAGAGGACGAGAGAGAGTGAGTGAGTGAAAGAGAGATACAAAGAAAGAGGACGGAGAGGGAGAGTAGAAGAGAGAGAGAAAGAGGAGAGAGAAAAAAGGTGTATAATGGTGAAGTAAGAGGAGAGAGAGAGAAAGAGGAGAGAGGAGGAGGAGAGGAGTGAGAGGAAGAGGAGAAGGACAAGAAGAGTGTGATTGAGTGATAGTGAGGTGAGTAGAGAGGAGAGGAGGAGTGAGGAGAGAGAGGAGGATGAAAGAAGTAGTGAAGAGAGGAGAGAGAGAGTGAGTGAGTGAGTGAGAGAGGAGAGAGAAGGAGAGAAGAGTGAGGAGTGAGTGATGAGATGGTGAGGAAGAGAGGAGAGGGAAGAGAGAGATAGGAGTGAGTGAAGGAGAGTGGAGTGAGAGAGAGTGAGAAGAAGAGAGGAGAGAGGACAGTGAGAGTGAGTGAGTGAAGTGAGGAGAAGGAGGAAGAGAGAGGAGAGTAGGGGAGGATGGAGTGAGGTGAGTGAGAGAGAGAGAGAGAGAGTGATGAGTGAGAGAGAAAGAGGAGAGAGGACGAGAGTGAGTGATGGTGAGTGAGTGAGTGATGAGTGAGTGAGAGAGAAAGAGTGAGTGAGTGAAGAGTGAGTGAGTGAGTGAGTGAGTGGAGTGAGTGAGTGAGTGAGGAGTGAGTGAGTGAGTGAGTGAGTGAGTGAGTGGTGAGTGAGTAGAGGAGTGAGTGAGAGAGAGAGAGGAGGAGGAGTGAGAGAGGAGGAGGAGTGAAGTGAGTGAGTGATGTGTGAGTGAGTGAGTGAGTGATGAGAGTGAGTGAGTATGAGAGAGAAAGAGGAGAGGACGAGAGTGATGAGTGAGTGAGTGAGTGAGTGAGAGTGAGAGAGAAAGAGGATAGAGGACGAGAGAGAGGGAGTGAGAAAGAGAGAGAGAGTTTTCAACAAGTCATGAGTGACATGTGTTTGTGATGCTTCCAGATACATAATTACAAAAACAGACAATAAGTGAATGAGAAATTAATGATTTTATAAATAATAATTAATAAATAAGTAAAACAAGACAAATAATCTGATATGCGAAACAAATGCTAAAATAAAAGAGATAAATTATCAAAACAAGCTAAATAAATTAGGTAAATCGTTAAATAGGTCAAATAAATTCATAATTTAATGAATACATCATTACACAAGATGAAACATCAGATATGTTAAACAAATGCTCAAATAAAAGAGATAAATGATCAAATAAATAAATGAATGAGGTAAATCATTAAATAGGCAAAAAATAAATAAACGTGTCGTTCTATGAATCATTACATAAGATGAAACATCAGATATATTAAAGAGATAACTGATAAAAAACAAAGCTAAATAAATTAGGTAAATAGGTCAAACAAATTCGTCGTTTAACGAATAACACATCATTAGACCAGACGGACCCCCGGATGTGTGACAGAAACGCTCGAGGGAGGTAAATAAAGCAGATTAGTGAGATGATTCTGCATAAACAAGTGTGAGACTGAGACCTTGAGTTTGAGCTGGTGGATCCTCGCGCCGCTCTCCGACACCGTCAGGACTAACATCATCAGCACGCACGCGCCACCGGAGCGATACATCATCGCACACTGCCTGTCAATCACCAAGCTGTCAACGATCAATCTGTCCGTCAAAGGATTGACATTTACTCATCCGATCGCCAGTTTGTTTCCAAACTCTTTCCAGCTACACCTTCACTTCCGGGACGCGTGAGAGCGTACACGTCATCACCGACCGCGGCCGCGCGCACTCCTGCACTCTCTCTGGCGCCCTTTCTGGCGGGAGGACGCGGTCGTCACACGCGCGCGCTCCGCTCACAGGTTAGTTTCACCGTTATTATTATTATTATAGTGAATTTACCTTGTAAATATTCGTGTGCTTTTTTCTTTTTTACATGTAATGTACATTAACATTCTTTTTTAGCGTCACACAAAGCATAAACTTCTAGTGTGTTCTTGTCAATCACATATCCACAAGTTTCCGGGGGGCGCAACTGTAAAAAATAAAGTGGGTGCAACTAGTGATGGCCAAATGAAGCGTTTCGAAGCATTATTGCTTTCCTATACAATTGACCCTTCGCAAAGACCCGCCCTCCTTAGTTACTGTCGCTATGTTCCGACAAGCTACGCCGCTCTCATGTTCTCACACAGTGAAAAATACATCGCGGAGCAGAGAGGAGACTGACAACACGCGGACAGACAGGACAGACCAGGTTACTTTTCGGTTACTTTTGATATTAAACATATTAAACAAAGTCTCAGCTTTCAAATGTGGTCATTTTTTGAAAGAAATGTAAACAATAAATACCGTTTTGGGGCTCTTTAATGTGCCGTGACATATCGCTGTAGAGCATCCGTTAAAGCTGCTCGTGATCCGATCATCTCTTCCTTCTAGTTCATTTATAGCATCAAATAAACATGAACGAACATAAGAAGTAATGTTGTTTTAACCGCGGAAAGGCGTCAGTATATTCATTTTACCAAGTTAAAATCCTCCTAACTCTACTGGCTGCTTTTTCGGACAAAATGGCGGATGGCGAAGTATGATTGGTTAGAACACCTGTCAATCAAGCTCCACGCGAAGGGTCAATTGTGTCGAAAATGGTTCATTACTCGAAGCTTCATTCAGATAGAAATTGCAGCACCATCTCCTGGTGAAGTAAATGTAATGCAACAAAGCTGACAACCATAAAATGCAAGTAGGCTTACGTTAACCCCCCGTTTATGACGTGTTTACCGAGGCGATCAAAGCTGAAACAGTGTTAGTACTGTGAAACTCATTTATGTAGGTGAATTTCATGTGTTCACCTTGAAATAAAACATTAAGCATGATGTGTGTGTGTGTTGTGTGTGTGTGTGTGATCGTGTGTGTTGTGTGTGTGTGTATGTGTGCATAGCTGTCAACATTGTTTCAATCGAGTTTTCGGGGGGGGGGGGGGGGGGAGGATTGGTGCAGAGAAATTTCTATTTATTAAAAATTATATTAAATATTATTAATATTTTGTTTTTAATAAAAATATTTTAAATAAAGTTTCAGTTTCCTACATCTTGAAACGTTCAGGTTATAAATGGGGGTAATCTTTGAAGGTATGAACAAATAATGTTTATAATGTTTAGGTCTCACATTTAAAAATAACATTTAAATATAGGCATATATTTATATTAATATTTAGATAATAGTTTAGTTTTGAAGTGCTGAAAAAGATGTGTGAAGTACTGAAGCATTTCACTATTCCAGCCAACTTCATGGCTACAGTTAGTGTTACTATATTAAATCATGGTGAATGTTGTGATCTGTGGACTTAAAGCCTTTAACTAGATCATTCACGTAACAATGTTTCTTCTGGTTCCACGTCAGTGCTGTTTGATCTGATAGAGAGTGCACAATATAATGAGTAGCGCAGTTTCGTTCTTTCATTACGTTTGCCATTGATGTTGCGCAACGTTGTGGTGGTCGCGACAGCGCGGATTTTGTCGGCAGGGAAAAAGGCCAAAGGAATCGTTCGGTTTGCGTACTGAAGCGGAAGCCTCGTACCGAAACGGTTCTGGCAACTGGTCAACATTAGACAAACATATTGGTCCGATTATTCATAAAGGAGTTTGGGCCATGCAAATTACGGGAGTTTCCCGGGAGAAATAACAAACCGGGAGGGGTCCGGGAGACAGGGCTAAAAAACGGGAGAAACCCGGGAAAAACGGGAGTGTTGACAGGTATGCTTTACAGGGTTAAACAGGAAAATGATCAATGATGCAAACAGAGTTCAGTTTGTCTGCTGCTTTAAAAAGAATCAACTGTGTTGATTCAGTTCTGTTCAATAACTGTATAAAGTATATAAATTATAAAAAGAGTCCATTTTCATTATTAAGCAGCTTTGGTGGACACACGGCCTTAGGCATTTGCAACTTCTCAAATCTGCCATTGCAAATTTTTAATTGCCCCGCCTTTCTCTCTCACCGCCACTCAGTTTGCAAACGCACAAGTTAGTTACGCATCTCGTGGAAATAGTTGCAAAGTCAATGCGTGAAGATTTGAAATAGCAATGTTTGTTTTGAGAAGTTGCAAAATGCCTAACTGAGGTTGTACTGCGAATGTGAATCAACGAATACAAGTTTGTGTCTGTCATTGTATTTCTGTGAATGGCATTTTACACATTTGTGACTATTGTCTGCAGCTTCAAATTCAGAATACAGGTTTGTGACTATTGTCTGCAAGTTTTTCAAATACAAATATTTATTGTACAAGTTCTTTGATTCACATCTACTGTATGTTCTCCAGTTTTGCTCCTCTTTTACCTTCATAAGATCGGAGGGGAGTTGAAGCCGGCCGTTAGCCAGATTTTCATACAATTTATGAAGTAGACATCCTATTCAGAAGTAGTATGGGAAGTTTGGCAGATTTTTATATGAATTCAACCTCTAAGAAACACATACAAAGAACATGCATGTGCGTTATTATAGCTTGCTGACACATCACAAATGGCGAATCCATTATTTTTTTCTTTATATTTAAAACATTTTCAGACCTTTTTTTCTAAAATAATTGAATGGATGCTATCTTTTAACCTCTTGGCATGAAAACAAACTGAGGTTTCTACCATTTTTTTCATGATTTTTCATGTTCATTGCTATTTCAAAATAAAGGTCTGAGCACGCTTACGGAGTATGAAAATATTCTTGTTGCAAATTGATAAATTACAGCTCCTCTGTAATTTATTTTGAAAATCAGTCTCCAAATATACACTGCATTTAAGTCATACATAACAAAACTATAATTTAATATCCTGATTGTGTTTGTTTTATTATATACCTGCTAGGCATGTAATAACTTTTTTGACATTTATATAGAGAGTCTACATTTACTGATTTATGCCTGTATCTCTGTTTCAGAATCACACACATTTAAACCTTTATTTTAATAAAACACCTAAACAGAACATCTTGCATTCTAATCGATGCCCCCTGGTGGCCACAACCCTTTAAAGACCAGTAATGCATTACAAAGGGTTAAGGATGCATGAAATGCTCTATGCATGAAAGGGTTAAGGATGGATATTTTTTTGCACCCAGGGAAACTATTACTTTGCGTTTCAAGCCTGCTTAACATGTATCTTATCATCAGCTAGTATTTCAACATTGTGCAGTGCTAGAGTGACTGAAATGACAGATGCTTTTATTGATTAAAGGTCAGTTTAAGATGCGAGTGACTCAATGATTTATAGATATCCTGTCAAAATAAAAGCAAAAAGCAATTTAATAAATTACATTAACACATGCTATGTGCCAAGAATCAAGGGTTTTGCAATATAAATTTCTTCTTTAACACAAAGGAAGGGCATAATAATAAAACAGATATAAAGAGTGACTGAACAACACAAACGGTGAGTTACTGTTTCATTCTTCATCTTTTACCCAGTGTTTGGAATAACGCCGTTTAAACTAACGGCGTTAGGTAACGACGTTATTTTTTCAGTAACGGGGTAATCTAATTAATTACTTTTCCCGCCGTTACAACGCCGTTAACGTTACTGGACTCACTGTATTTTTACTTCAGGTGACTATGAAACTGCTAAAAAGTGGTCCAAAAGAGCAGCTGTGCAGTCCTCTGTGGAGAGCTCTGATGACGTTCCCAAGAGAAAAAAACGACCAGTGTGTCTCAGCAGCTCTGATGAAGGTATGAACCTGAGCATGTGAAATAAGTTTACAAATAAACATTTAAAGTAATTTGAAAAATAATTTTTATTCTTTTTTTTTTAAAAGATACTTCTTCAATACCTCACCCTAAAAAAAAAAAGCTGTGTGAACTGTACAACAACTGGTACGCCTTTCTTAGTTTTAATTCTTTTACTTTACCACTTGTGCACATTTTCATATAAAAAAAAAGTGTTTGGTGGTTTCCAGAATACCAAAATTTAATTAGTTGATTGATACCAATACCAGTACATTTCATAGCTTTTCTTTTGTTCCTATTTTTTAGTAATTATTAACTTCTAATTTGCAGCGGAACCTCAGCTGCCATTTCCCCCAGCATTTAAACCCACCAAACAAACCACAGTAACGCCATCAAGACATGAAGATAATAAAATTATTGATGCATCATTAAGACCAGCGCCTCCTAGAGACATCCAGAACAAGAATGGTAAATGCTAAACATAATTTGAAACTTAGTTTTTACCTTTATTTGAATGAATCAATATTGATTCTCCCAGATCACCTCCTGAGCCTACTCATTTAGTGAATCATCAGCATAGAGAGTGAGATGAAGGCGATGAGGAGCTCAACACCAGCCCTGTATGAACTCTATGCTCGTGCCCTGGGTGATGGGACTAGTCAGCGAGTGGAGGAGATCCACTTGATGTGTGTAGCACTATGGAGGAACTCTCTCTCTCGATGAAAAAATGAAAGAGGAGACATTTCGGAATAGAGTGGTATGTTAATAGTGATAAATCCGTGAAATGCCAAAAAAAAGTGTTAGAATTAAATTGAATAACAAAAGTTATTACCATTTTGAAAATGTATTCCATCTTGTAGACACACCATTTAAATCTTGTTTGGAGGTCCAAACCCTGGGGAAAACACCCGGTGGGTGATGCAGGCACTGGCCTCCTACAGTGTCTGGAAGGAGTTTAGTCTCAACCCAGTGGGCATTTTATGTCAATATGACATCAAACATTGGTCAAAATGACGTCACGAAATAGGTCAAAAATGAAAGTCATATTGACGTCAAAATGTTGATGTCAATTTAATGTCAAGATTTTGATGCCACCATTATGGCGATCGGTGTTTGCTTTAGTTGGGTTCTTGACCCTTAAACTATTAATATTTCAATTTTGTTTGGCTGATATAATTGTGTTATAACTGCCAAATAAACATTGAGAAAAGGAGGTCAGTGGTGTTGACAATCATCACTTGACCTGAATCACCGAAGTCATATCGAGTGTCTTTACCTTGTTAATTACACCAACATTGTGATTCTATAGCAAACAATTATTTGCATTTCAATGTAATCAAAAATATTTCTCATAAATTGTTCTGATCAGAAGACTTTAAAAATGTATTTTGTTTAGACACTCTGACATCAATAATCAGCCTGTGAATCTCAACAATGGTGAAAATAATAAAGCATGTTGCAGTGCATTCTGGGTGCCACCAATCAAAACTCATTCATGGCTCCCATCATGCATTGCGGTATGAATAAATTATGATCTGATTTGTTTTAGTAATTTCCTTTTCCTAATTGAATATTTTGTTTGTCACCATTGTTGAGATTCATACACTGAAACTAGATGTCTGTGTGTGCCTAAAAGTAACACTTGTTTTATCGGAACAACTTTTAGGAACGATTTTGTGTTAAATTAAATATTTTGGATGTTATGCTGTAGAATCACTGTGTGCTGTAATTACCTATATAAATCTAAGTCAGAGATTAGGCTCTAAATGAGTTCAGTGATTCTGGTCAAATGAAGATTATGTCAAAACATAATCAACACCATCAGATCACCTTTATTCTTTGTTCATCTGACTGCAGCCAAACAAAATATAAAGTTAAAAACTTTAGGGTCAAGAGCCCAACTAAAGCAAACATTGATCACGAAGCATGACATCAAAATGACATCAGCAGAGGTCAAAATCTTGACATCAAATTGACATTGACACTTTGACGTCAATATGATTTTCATTTTTGACCTATTTCTTGATGTCATTTTGACCAATGTTTGATGTCAAATTGACATCAAATGCCCACTGGGAAGGGGAAGAAAGGGAAGAGACCACTGCAAAACCTGAACATTATGAAGGTCATAAAAAGTAAGTCCAATATGTTTGTGACTAAAAAAACCTGTATTACCAACGATACAGTATAGTTTACCAGTACTTAAACCATTGCTGCATTATCATGGAACTTAATATTACAGAGGCAGTGATGATGTCCAATCCTAGAATCCAGCAAGCAACAGTGGAGGACATTGTGGCAGACACACTTAAGCATGCTCCAGCAAGGTGTAAGAATGTAAGCTCCTTTGGTGCAGTTTTCTGTAAAACAGTTATTCATTATATTCTAATTATATCATTTAAAAAAGGCAGATGATATGTTCACAAAAAATGTGAAGTTGGCCGTACGGTCAATCACAGTAATCACTGGTTTGATTTACTTACACAAACAAAGAACATCTGACTGTACATGTGAGTGGAACAATTCACAGTCTGTCGTTTAGGTCAATTAGGCTTGGGGTAGGTTTGAATTTTAACTATTCCAATTCCACTCATTCGAATCTAATTAACGTTAGGTAAACAAAAGTTTGGATCTCGTGCTATAAGCTAACATGATTAGCGCATCTCACCTCGTCATAATTTACATATAGTTGACATCTAACAATCATAACAACAAAATAAAATATTAAAATGAAAGATATAATTCATGGTTACTCACATAGAGCGGGGCTGGAGTTTTTCCCTTATCGTTCAACACATAGACATCATGTCTATGGTTCAACAACTGCCGAACAACCGTTAGTTCTTCTTCATTTGGTTTAATGGCGGGTTGCGAGCGAACCAACATCAATAGGCCACCTACTGTGATGGAGTGTGTAGAGAACTGGTTTTCTCATGTAAAATGATTTTTTAATCCACTAATCCTAATAAACTCACTATTGCATTTATTTGTTTCCTGCATTTGAGCCATTTAGTAAATACAATTACTAGATTTATTGTATATTTATTTTCTTACATTAATATAATGAAACCATCATATTCTAAAGAAATTATATTGACCAGCTGAATCTAATGTAAAATCTAATTTTACAAATGTAAAAGTCAATGAAACAATTATGGGCAATTAATTGTATAAAACTGAAATATACTTTTCATTTTGCAGCAGCAGGACCAGAGAAAAGGTGTGCAGCAACATGACGATGATGAAACACTCCTACTTTTTGAAGAGACTTTTTGACTCATTTTCATTGGTTTTATTTTTTTCCTTAAAATAAGATATTAATATGATTATACTTAATAATCATTCATATTGCATTCAAGTGCATATAATTATTATTATTATTATTATTTTATATATATTTTTATTATATTAATCTGTCTATATATATAAAATATATACAGAATAATACATATTTTGAAAGTTATACGGTGGTGTGTGTGTGTGTGTGTGTGTGTGTGTGTGTGTGTGTGTGTGTGTGTGGTGTGTGTGTGTGTGTGTGTGTGTGTTTAAAAAATATATGTATATTTATTATCTTGCTGTGGAAAATGTAATTAACTAACTGCTGATTAATAAATTATATAAATGTTTTCTAGTTGATTGATTCTTGAGGCACACATGTGTGTGACACAGTGATGCACGCGGTGCATACACACAGGTAACACACTGAATAAATGCTAATTAAATGTACCGGTATGCAGTGTTTTGTGTTTTTGTTTTTTATGCGTTATAGGCCTATTTTGGTCGTTTCTATGACTAACACAGTCCTTTGATGTTACGTCTCCACAACATACTAGTTTGGTCATTGAGACGTACTCACCACGTTCTTGCGACGTACCAATATAACGTCGCCACGCCGATTATGGGAATCACAAAGTTACGTAGCTGGAACGTTATGTGGTACGTCGCTACGACTAACACGGTCCTTTGATGTTACGTCCACACAACATACCAGTTTGGTCATTGAGACGTACTCATCACGTTCTTGCGACGTACCAATGTAACGTCGCCACGACGATTATGGGAATCACAAAGTTACGTCGCTGGAACGTTATTTGGCACGTCGCTGCAACGAATATGGTCTGGTCCGGTTACGTCTTCACAACGTAACTGTGTTAGCTGGGATGATTTTGACCACTTTATTACGTTTTTTTTTGTAGAAACATTTCTTTAAATTAAATTTCGTTTTGTATATATTGCATCTTAATTTTAATCACTGTTTCATTGACTAATTGCCTGGAATTAATAAATAAGAAGCAAAATATAGCAGAAATATAATCAGGAGGACGTGGAAGCGCTGGTGCGATCTCTTGCGCGTGAACTGAAGCTCGTCTCAATGAACCGAAACTCAATATAGAATGCTTAAAATGTCTACTTTTAAACAAAATTCAAAACGAAATGATAAAATTTTAGGCTAGAGTAGCCTAGTCAGGTAAGGTCAGGTTTGCCGATGTGCGTTATAGGCTATATTTATTTATTTAGCCTATTTTTATCCCTGTGCGCCGATCGGAGAGAGACGGAGTTCACTGCTGATATTCTGAGGATACAACATAGCCAATAGGCTATACTAGGGACTTTAGCCTTTAAACATCTTTGCTGCGTGCAGTCTTCTTTCTAAAACAGCAAGAGCTTTCTAGCCTCGCGGCAGCAGCGCCTTGCATCGCTCATAGACCATTAAAACTGATCAAACAATTTTAAAAAAAATGAAAATTGATCAAAAAACGTTGGTGCGGATGGATGGCGGACAGATAATGAGTTTTGTGATGCGGTTCCGTTGCGGATGAAATAAATAGCCCATCCCCGCATCTCTAATACGAATGTAATGCTATTATGTGTCATGGACCACTGCGCTCCACAACTCGTGAAAGGTCGGATTTGCTCCATCTTTTGATAAGTTTTGTTTAGAAAACCTTGAATCCATGAGACACACTATCATTAGAAATAACCCATGTCATTAGAATTAATGAATCCATATCGTTAGACACAACATGCACACATGTGCAGGCCAATGTTTTGTTTTTTTGCGGTGATGACGGTGACGAGTTGGAGTCACGTGACCGCGGTATTGCGGTAATGCGGTAACCGTCCCAGCCCTACTACTCATTTCAACTGACTTGTGAAAACTGCAAAAAAAAATCCAAATTCTTTGACATATAGCAACTTTTTTTTTAACAGTAACGCAAATAGTTACTTTCCCTGGTAACGAGTTACTTATATTATA
This sequence comes from Chrosomus eos, assembly GCA_036326025.1. Taxonomy (NCBI): domain Eukaryota; kingdom Metazoa; phylum Chordata; class Actinopteri; order Cypriniformes; family Leuciscidae; genus Chrosomus; species Chrosomus eos. The sequence goes on from JAZAVI010001355.1 coordinate 363,981, forward strand.
GAGTAATTGAGTTACTAACTTACTTTTTGGAACAAGTAGTGAGTAACTAATTACTTTTTTAAATGAACGTTCCCAACACTGCTTTTACCTCACAGAATATTAAAGTATACATAACTAAAATTCAATATATCATATCAAACACAATCCTTTAAACTAAACAAACAAGCACAAAGGAACGTACATGATAAACACGCAACAATTCAAAAAGGTCTAATTTCTGATTATATAGGTTGTGTGTTAATAATCACACATCATTGATTACAGTAACCCTGTGACTGCACATCTTGATGTTCAACACTGGTGTGATAACTTGAAAAATATTATTAACTGTTCACAATTCTTTTTTTGAAAAGCATCATAATCCGAATACATGCATATCAAGAATCAGCATACGAATCTCAACAATGGTGACATACTTCATGCCGCAATGCATGAAACCTCAAACCTCAGGCTGCTGATATCCACACTCTGCTTGTCTCATTTACACACGCTACTGCTCCACTGACTATACGCTGATCCTTTAGTTCTAACACGCCCTTCTTTTAAAAGGGGTAAGGATACATAATGTATCAAATAATGAGACTAAGTTTAATACTTGAATGTCTCGCCCATTTGAATTAAACTGTCCTGATGCATTTTGTTGAGGGTCCAGTTGATCTTTTTGATGTTGTCTTGATGAGAGAGAACCAGTGGGAGTCAGAGGATCTTTGGTGAATGGAAAGACAAGGCCGCAGCCTGGCACAAGCTTGGGGGTCCTTGGGGGACTTCTAGTTCAGCATTATCTTCACATTAGGATTTCAGAAAGGGACTAAGAGGAGTGATCTTGTGATCAATGATTTTTAAAGCGTGAAGATCCCTTTGGAGGGAATTTCTTCACGACCCTTTGTTCAAGCAGCCCTTTGAACATGTAATTTGATTGGATGTTTAACACAAGAATCTCCAAGATTCTTATAATACTAATGCATCACAGAGTTAGCCAAATGTAATGTAACCTAACAAATGGGGGATGAAGTTTGAAGTTTATAGAGACTAAACATGACACACATATAATTTTGGTTAACCACAGTATGCAAGTCTGAAACATTAACCTGTAAGGGCCACCCGTTGGCCCAACGACAGAATCCAACGGTGTGGGCGAAGGTATGATGCGTGTATGTCTTTTCAGCGCTTCGGTGAAGTTTACCTTATTTATTAGAATTTAGTTTCAATTATTTTAGCTCTGTTAATCTGAATTCAATTTCAAATGATAACCAAATTTGATTGTGTTTCTTATTAGAAAATAATCATAAATATTGATTATGATTTAATTTAGATCTTTGATTATTCTGAGCATCTCATACTTTCAAGTCTTCATTCATTAAAGGACCCGGTATTGATTTGAGACGTCACATCGCGAATGTGCGCTCACAATCACAAACTAGCTAGTTCTGAAATAGTCAGAGGATGCAGTGCGAACTACACATTAATCCATCCGAGAAAATGATTTCCGAATAATGCTGAATAAATCAAAAATAACATTTTATTTGTCATGTAAAAATGTATCATGCCAATTCCACAAGTAAATGATTAAAAGCCAATTCAGAAATAATAAATACATAACATCAATTGCTCAAAGATGACTCTTAAGAGTAAGAAATGCATTCCACACACAGTGGTGTGTGAGTTCTGAGGACTCGAGAAGCCACTGGCACAGCACTGTATGGGGGTTTTCCTGGTTACAGTTTCCTAAAGACTGCTCTGCCACTTACCCTTATATACCCAGACCAGAACAAAAGGCTTGTACATATATGTTTTAGAGTTGTTTTGGGTCTATTCATGTACCCCAGGGGGAAACACCTGGTTTCAGAGGAAAGGGGAGGATTATCAGACATCTTGAAGAGACAGCACCCAAGGAGGAGAACAGGATTCCCTTTAAAGGGCGATTGGCGCTAAGGGATGTTGTAAGTGTTGATACACATGATTCTGAGGATTCGCCACCTCAATCTCACACATATGAGGAGCTCGTTGAGGTTGTGACGAGAGCGGTCGAGAGATTAAATATAGATTGGCCGGCAGATAAGCAGGACATTTGTTCGAAAAGTAAGCTCGACGAATGCTTCCTGCCCTCTCATTCACAACCTCAACGGCGGGGTCTTCTGTTTTTCCCCGATCTCCACACCGAGGTGTCGATCGAGATTGTGGGAGAAACCTGTGTCATATAGAGTGTTTAGTGCACAAACATCTCACTACTCATCTATCTCACAATATTAAGAGCACGGTTATGGGGAGATGCCAAAGGTTGAAGAGACGCTCACGAGCTATCTTTCTCCTGAAGCTGCATCTTCCCTTAGGCCCCGTTATTACCCACTAAACCAGTTAGAATAACATCAAATCTTGTAAGTAAGTATTCAGCGCCTGGTAAGGCTGCAGCATGCTTACACACTTTGTTGCTGCTGCAGGCTTACCAGGCTGAAGTGTTAGGAGACTTAGATGAAGGCGGGGGTATTGGCCCGAACGCTGTTTGTGAACTGCGTCGGGCCACAGATTTGTCTCTCAGGGCCGCCAAGGAGACGGCTAAATCCATCGGACGGTCTATGACAGGCCTGGTTGCCACTGAGAGACATTTATGGCTGAATCTGAGCAATATTAAAGAGAAGGATAAACACTTTTTAATGGATGCTCCCATCTCTCCTTCTGGCCTCTTCGGCGACGCAGTGAATTCGGTCATCGAGAGGTTCCAGGAGTCAGCCAAACAAGCGGACGCTTTTCAAAAGCTTCTCCCTCCCCGAACTCATGTCTCCGGGGCTGCTGAGTGGGAGCAGCCCTAAACTTCAAAAGCCAGCTCCTCACACCGTGCTGCTCAAAAGCAGAGCGTGGCTTCCCGTGCTCCCCCACAAAACGACTGGGGACACGGAAAGCGCGCTTAGCAGCTTTCAGCAGCTTTCAAGGGGTAAGACGGATCTGAGGACCGTCACTATTTCCAAAAAGGCTGCAAAGAAAAGGTCCAGCAGAGCGGTTAACACCTCATTATACGGTGCCCGTCTCCCTTCAGTGCCCTCAGAGGAGGGTCCTAGAGCAGTCGGTTCAGTCGTTCCCTGCCGGTTCGCCGCTACAGGGCGACGGGCTGATTGCTCAACAACAACTGAATCCAGAAACCAGTCTCGAGAGGCTGGTACCTCTAGTGGAATTTTTGACAGCGTGGAAGCTACTGCCAAATATTTCTCGTTGGGTCCTGCAGACCATAGAAAAAGGTTATTAAATACAGTACGGGTCTCGCCCGCCCAGGTCGACTCCCGAGCAGGTTCTGGTAATGGAACAAGAAGTGAAAACCCTGTTGGACAAAGGGGCCATAGAATATGTGCCTCTCTCCAGCAGGGACACCGGGTTCTAAAGTCGGTACTTCATCGTTCCAAAGAAGGATGGGGGGTTGCGTCCCATTTTGGATCTAAGAGTTCTGAACGAATCTGTCATACAACTAAAATTCAAAATGTTAACGTTGAGACAAATCGTGCCACAGATCAGATCCGAGGACTGGTTTGTCACGATAGATCTCAAGGACGCATACTTCCATATTTCCATCTTTCCATATCACAGGAAGTTCCTAAGGTTTGCTTTTCGGGGGCAAAGCATACCAATATCGAGTTCTTCCGTTCAGCCTAGCACTATCACCCCACACTTTCACGAAATGCATAGATGCAGCTCTGGCGCCACTGCGTCTGCAGGGTATTCACATATTGAACTACATCCATGATTGGTTGATTCTAGCTCAGCCACATCAGTTGGCGGTTCGGCATCGAGATGTCGTCCTCGCCCACATGAAAGAGCTGGGGTTACGGCTAAACACCAAGAAGAGTGTGCTTTCTCCATTACAGAGGACCACTTTTCTAGGGGTAGTATGGGATTCCATGTTGATGCGGGCGTGATACCTTTTGGCCTGCTGTACATGAGACTTTTGCAGTGGTGGCTCAGGACCAAAGGGTTTTCCCAGAGGGGCAACCCTTTTGCATGATCAAGGTTACGAGGCGTTGCCTACGTGCCCTGGTTATGTGGAAGAAACCTTGGTTCCTGTCATCATGGTCAGACATCAAAGTCGATTAAAAAAAGCGTCTAGCGCTCCATTACGTATTGTGATGGCATCATGGCATTTTATTACCATCCATTTGATTGCATCTGACAAGCTACAGATGTGTTATGAGGATAAATTGCATAACATGCCAATATTATTGAAGAACATATTTCACTTTTCTTTTTGCAAATATGTGTTAATTTGCATTTCTGTTGTAATCTTCGTTTGATTTTGTTTGTTTTACACTGCAGAGCGATCAAATGGATGTTCGTTAGTAGGCTGTTAACTGTAATAGATACTTGCTTTGTAAAGTCTTCATTTTATTTATGAGTGGCAGTATTGCCATTTCTTTAACACAACGGTCTACACTTTCACACACTTTCACTTGTTTCTTCCATCTGCCGACGATGTCGCCATATCTCATTTCACCCGTTTTTGTGCGTACGCCTGGGTCAAAGCTTGCGTGAAGGACCGCACATTTTCCCGTCAAGTTTGCTTTTAATAAATACCTATTATTGCGTAGAGAGCGGCGTACACCTTCTTTTGTGCGTACGCAACGTTTATAAATGAGGCCCCAGGTCTCATTTGATCACCAAATTCTTCCCTACCTGGGCTGGACTATTGCAACGCATTCCTCATCGGGACCTCAAGCAAGAACATCAAGCCGCTGCAGTACATTTAGAACTGTGCGGCAGGGATCCTGATGGGCGTGCGGAAGTACCATCACACCCATCCTCAACTGCTCCATTGACTTCCTGTCCAGTACAGGAATGAATTCAATGTTTCCCTTCTGTCCCATCAGTGTCTCCATGGCACTGCCCCCCTATATCTCAAACACCTCATCACCCCCCTTTCCTCATCACGCCATCTCCGCTCTGGACAGGCCAACCTCCTCCAGCCTTTGAGGACAAGGCTTTGTACTATGGGTGACTGTGCCTTTTGTTCAGTTGCACCCAGTCTGTGGAATGCTCTCCCTGTCCATCTAAGGGCCCCACAGACTGTGGACTCTTTTAAAAAAGGCCTTAAAACCCATCTTTTAGAAAAGCCTTTTAGGGCTTAAAGTGTTATTTTAATGCTTCTGTTTTGTATTGTAGCCCTTTGAGGTCATTGAATCGATGTAAAGTGTGTTATAAATAAGATTTATTATTATTATTACTACCACCACAGTGATATGGTAGTGGAATTTAGACTTGGTCTGGATAAAGCAGAAAGTCAACATAACTAGTATATTTACCAGCGGTATGCATAATTAAAATATATCACATAATTAAACATGGAAATACACAATTTCATAATTATAAAATTGTCTACATTAGTTGTTTTTAAGTGCAAATCATCAATGAATCCTAAGGTTTTAATAAGTCCGATTGGATAATGAAATGTACAGGAACAGAGATTTAAACTCTCTAGTTTAACTTTTGAAATCATCCTCTGTGCATTTGATGTACAGGCTAAGTCACACTCAATAATGCAGGTCTGACTGGTAATTGGATAGTTGACCATCTGTCATTTCAGTCACTCTTGCACGGCACAATGTTGAAATACTAACTGGTGATAAGTTACATGGTTAGCAGAATACTAGTTTTAATAATTAAAATTATTACTTATTTCACATGGCCATAACAAACTACATTGACACACAATGTCTTCGTTTCAGGAGTTTTTTTTTTTTTAAAGTTTATTGTTGGTTATTGTTGGTTAATTTCAATAACTGATGAGAATTACACAAATATCAACCATACAGGGGGCTCTATCTGGCACCCGGCGCAAATGACTTTGTACACTGACGCATGTATCATTCCTATTTTGCACCCGCGCAAAGCGGGGTTTTCCCTCCACAGACGCACGTCGGTAAACTAGGAAATGAACTTGCGCTCCCTGGGCGGGTCGGCGCAAAAATGAGGCGTGTTTTCGACGCAAACGTTCCCTAGTGCGATTTTGCACTTCCAGAAAACAATTCCGCCACTGACCAAAAAATACCTGGTCTAAAGTCAGTGGCGCGTTGCGCGTTGTTCATAATGCTATTTTAAGTGCGCATGCTTGGCCATAATGTAGCGGGTGCACAACGCGCACACACTTTGATTCTCTCATCAACACAGATGCAGCCGTTTTTATTTTTGCAAATCATACATTATAAACAAGGAAATATATTACCATACGAGGAAAATCATTGTGGTGTCCATGAAGATGTGAAAAAATAGGCATAAATCTAGCTTACACATTTACTCAATTTTTTCAAGCAAATTGTAGTAATGACGGATCAGAGCTGTTTGCCCAATATTGGCAAGACACATATGTATATAAGGACATCTGACAAATTAGTTTGTCCGTCAAGAACCAGGAAAAAAAAAATCTGAGACCTTTGTCGAGTCCGAGTCTAGTCCAAGTCCTTAACAATCGAGTCCGAGTCCAAAGAGGGCCGAGTCGGACTTGAGTCCGAGTCCTTAACATCCGAGTCCGAGTCGAGTCCGGCCGAGTCCACAAAGATTTAAATGATTTGAAATTGACCTTTCACAAAGACCCACCCCTCTTAGTTACTGTTGCTACGTCCGACAAGCCATTCCGCTCTCACTTCACATGTTCTCACACAGTGAAAAATATATTGCGGATATATTGCGGAGCAAAGAGGACACTGACAATGCAGAGCAGCCTACTTTTGGTATGAAATAAAATTTTAATTAATTTAATTTTAAAAAAATTAAGTAATTTGTCTTGTATTTTGTGTTTGTATTTTGTCCCATTCCCGAATCCTCTCTTGTACTGATTCCACGGCCGATAGAAATTCACACTGCCCTCCATTCTCCTTTGAAACACCTGTGATGGGTTTATATAGAATATATATAATAAAATAGAAAACTTTATTGTCATTGCATTTAAAATACAATGAAATTTCTAATGCCCTTCCAACTACGTGACATACCATACACACTATGACAATCTGATATGATTCATAATGTATGTTCTGATGTATGTTTGCTGATCTAAAGTCACATTCGTACCGTCCATCCTCCGTTGTCTTCATCTTTCCCATCTGAGATCATGTGACAGTAAACCCAGACAGGAACGTCTCCTGCTGGATAGATGGAGTAAATCCCACTGACTGTTTCTCCTGAGTTGTAGACGTCAGAACAGTCGGCCGGCTTGAAAAAATCAAAAACAGACGCCGTAGAAAACAGAGAGCAGAGCTGCGACGAACACCGTCATCTAGAGAGACACGACTGATCAAGATCCTCATTTACAATAAAAGTAAAAACAGTTTCTGTAAATGTGAATGAACTTACCGCCATCGTCTCAGTATCCTCTCAGCTGATCACTGCAGATTATAATAGGAGTTCAATGATCATACACTCAAAAAACAAAATTATATGTTAGCTTAAAATAACTTTATGTCAACAGGTTCCACATAACTGGGTTATGTTAAACAAACATAATTTGTTCATGTAACTTCAACATCATGGAATTAAGTAATTTTAAAGGTCCCGTTCTATGCCCCTTTTTACAAGATGTAAAATAGGTCTCTGATGTCCCCAGAGTGTGTCTGTGAAGATTCAGCTCAAAATACCCAACAGATCATTTTTTACAGCATGTTTAAATTGTCTTTTTTGAGGACTCAGAAAAACGGGCTGTTTTAGTGTGTGCCCTTTAAATGCAAATGAGCTGCTGCTGCACGACACAGGGGGCGGAGCTTCAAGAGCTCGCACTCAGACTCTTAGGACAATTTCATCTCATGGAATAATGATAACATCAGAAACTCTCAGTAACGGTGTTCATTTCGAGTCGGACAATAATGCCTACAGAGTCAGAGGGCTGTATAGAGATGGAACAGGTATAGTTTAGTAGTTTAATTGCGGTTATTATAATGTATTTGTCATCTGCTTGAATGTATCCAGCATTATTAATAGCCTAGCTACAAGTCTGCTGTGTCGGACCAGGTCCGAATGATGATCAAAAATATACTGATGAGTTTAATAAAGTTTATTGTACATCACACAAAAGATGAAGCGTCAGTTTTACTTCAGAAAATCACCGCTGAGTAAACAGTAAGTTATAAGAAGTGCGCGAGTTGAGGGAGTATTTCTGTGGGCGGACGTTAGTCAGAGAACTGTTCTACTGACGTCATTAAAGAAGAAAGTAGAGGGATGTAGTCCAAACCGGCCGTTCGCTGTAGGCGACTTCTGTTAAATAAAATATCTCGCTTGGCATTGAACTTTGAGCTTTATAATTTTACAGATATTATTTATACTCTAACAACAACATTACACACTAACTTAAGTTTGAAACATGGGATCGCGAAGAACGGGACCTTTAAGTGACCAAAGTACACAGCAAAATCCCCAGTGTTAAATTAACACTGAGAGTGTGAATTATATAAACTCTGAGCAGAGTGTTAAATGAACACTGAAGCAGTGTTAAAGTTAATGAGATAATTAAGTGAAAAAGCAGAATCACTGAAGGAGAAAACCGGAATTTGTAAGTCACCATTATGATGATCAGTGTTTATTTTAGTTGGGCTCTTGACCATTAAATCATTAACCTTAGATTATGTTAGGCTGCTGTACATGGGTTATAACAGCCAGATGATCAAATAGAAAAGTTGATCTGATGGCTGTTACGTTTCTGGGTAATAGAAAACGCACGACGAAGGATATTCAGAGAAACCAGGTATTTAAAAGTAAACTCAAGGGTAGGATCACGTTTACACAAACAATAACCGACACTGAACACTGACAAGAGAGGAACTTAAATACACAGAGGAATGAAGAGGGAAACAAGACACAGCTGGGGCAAATGAACTCAACACAGGTGAATGCACTGAAAACCAGTGTTGGGCATTAGCGTCGCTACAAGTAGTGGCGCTACTAGTTTAACTACATTTCTCAGTAGCGTGGTGGTAGCGTCGCTGTTTTCTGAATCAAATAGCTTTTCAGTAGCGAAGCTCTTTTTTTGATTGAGTAGTGCGGTAGCATCCACTCCACACAAGCTACATTTTCCCAAGCACCTCTAAAGCTCAAGCTCAAATCGGAAATACAACTGCTAAGTATCACTGATGCTGGATCAGTTAGTGACGGCAACTTCTTGTTTTACGGTGGTTGGCAACCCGGGCCATATGATTTTACCACAATGAGGAAAACATGGACTGAATCTCGGCAGGCTATCCATGCAAAAAATCCATGCATATTGTTTAGAAATGTATTTATCTTTTATTATTAATTTGATCATGTGGATTTCATTGAAAAGGCTAAAAATTGTATGCTCTACAATGACATTGCTGCTATAATCCATAAGGTAAACTTAAAGAGTGTAGAAACATTGTTGAGTCACTCGCGTCTTCATCTTTTATCAGTAAGAGCATCTGTCATTTCAGTCACTCTTGCACGGCACAATGTTGAAATACTAACTGGTGATAAGTTACATGGTTAGCAGAATACTCTAAAAAATATTTAGTTATTTTGTAAATATCGCAATAATGAATATCTGTGTGACATACCAAAATAAATGCAGTTCGACTTGTCTAAAATTTACATCTATTATGTTCTTTCAATGGGTTTATACAGATCAGTTTCAATAATTAAAATGATTACTTACTTTACATGGCCATAACAAACTACACTGACAGATAATGCATTCAGTACAGGAGTTTATTCAAGTGTATTGTTGATTTGTTTCAACTGTAAATTTAAAGTGACCCAAAACAAAAAAGAAGAAAATAACTGATGAGATTACACAGAACATCAGCCATATTCTTACATGATTTACTAAGTTACACAGTTAATGGAGAAAAGAAAAACCCTTTGACCTTAATTTATTTTCTTTAAGAGAAACTCTGTAATGTGTCTTCAAATGTCTAAGACACACGTTTGATCTTCATGCTGATGGATTTCATACCGACATAGAATTTCTTCTTCCAGGTGTACCAAACATCTCCAATGGCGTGATGTGTGTCGTCTTCTCCCCATAAATACACACCGTTGGCACAGTTCTTCTCATGAGTGTCTTGGTCTTTGTCAAAGGTGAAGAACTTCTGTTCATTATGGTAGGACAGAGAGTCGCCTGCAGAGAAGAAGAGCATCATTGAGGACATTAACATCATATTTAAATGAACAATACTTCAGTGAAATCCCAAAAACATTTTAACCTTGAGGAACTAGATTACCAGGATAGACCCAGCTGAAGTGCCATTTATTTATTTACTGTAAAAAAGTATTATAGAAGTATAAATGTAAATAAAAGTATAAAAAGAATAAATAAAATAAAATAAATAAAATATAAATGCAAAGCCTGTGATGTGGCCCTCTTTGTGATTGCTGATAGGAACTGTTTTGAGGCTTGGCACCAGTGAATTTCATGAAAACGCCTGGACTTTCTTGGAAAAATGTAAATAGTTTTGGTTCTGTACAAGTTATAATGTTTATTCCTGTGCTCCAGGATTCCAAAGACATGAACAAACTGTTTTCCAGAGGAAATTTGCTTAGCTTTTATTTATTTGTGTGTGATTTCAATAAATATTTGAGTGATTCAATTTCCGATTTCTTTTTTCATCTGTCTATATGGTCCCATAACTTATTTTACATTCAGGTGACATCAATGTAACACAGATATGCTGAAAGTTCAATTTGTCCTGAAAAAAAAGAGGTGTGTCAATTGTCTGTACACAAAAGGGTTGATGTTTTACAAGCTTTTTTAGTGAATAACACCAGACGGAAAAATTATTGTAAAAATACCCTTAGGTCTCTGAGGGTTAAAAAAGTACATGAACAAGTGCACTCAAGTGTGAAAGTATCCTGCCTATTCAGATCAAATAATGATTATGTTAAAATACAACCAACGTCATCAGATCACCTTTTCTATTTGATCTGGCTGTTATAACTCATGTACAGCAGCCAAACATAATCTAAAGTTATTGATGTGAGGGTCAAGAGCCCAACTAAAGCAAACACTGATCTACATAATGGTGACTTTAAATCCGGTTTCCACTGCATGAAAAAGGGGATTTTCGTCAGTAAGCGTGTAGATTGTCGTGGAAGTTCAGGTTTACGACAGTACACGGCAATTTACAGGCAACACTGAAAACTGCCATGAATTGTCGGAAATTGACGTGGGCCTTGCTTGGCAGTTGTCCCCCCATGACCCCCCTCCCCCTAATTCTAGAGGAGGCTTTAACATGTAAATGAAAATGCTGTGAGCTATACAAATGCAAATGAGGGTAGCAGGGGGAGTTTTACACCAGGTGACATTTTTCTAAAAGGTATTAACTTCATTCTAAGAAAATCTCTGGTGTAAATAGATCAGGCTCAGTTTAAGCCTAATTATAGACTCTTAAATTTGATATATTTAATGAAAGTATTAGGGCTGTAATCAATCAAAGAATATATTGGTCGACTGAAGTCCTGACTAAAAATCTACTAAAAATGAAGTTTGTAAAAACGAGCTAAATGAATTAGCTGTGCACCTTGTCCGCCTAAATTAATTATAAATTAACATAAAAAACTGGTATATTAAATAATTTTTGACCTAACGTTTATTATTTTGCACTGAAATGATCGAGTCTGACATATGAGTCTGTCGGCTCGGACAGCGTCCGAACATCAGCATGTGCACCAGCGCAATATCATAGCCTATGATTTCCGAAAATAGTACTCTTGTCAACTAGTGATATCATCACAAGAACTGTTGAGGAATATGGAACATAATAGACAGCTGTTTTTGTCATATGTATTATCAGTGTTGGGCAAGCTACTTAGAAAATGTAGTGAGCTAAGCTAGCAGTTACTCTACATTAAATGAAGCTTCACTACACTGAAGCTACCACCCTGGGAAAAGTAGCAAGCTACAGCGATATGGCAAAAGTAGTTTACTACATCTAAGCTATTTAAAAAAAAAAAAAAAAAAATTATATATGAACCAACTTCATTCCAAGTCAATGCTATCTCAGTGATCAATAAAACTGTCAATCAAATATAGACAGTCATAATTTGTCAGTTCAATTGTTTATTCAACAACTGTTCCAACTATAGGCTACTAACTGCATTATTATATCACCAATTTCATGTTGTTATTTGGATTAAAGGTAAATATGAAAAATATATTATTTCAGTGCTTATGTGTGACGTTACATCCTGTAAATCTTATTCTGCTTGTAAATAATATGAGATTTGATTGTCACTCTGTCAGTTGTAAATACTGCATATGAAAAAGTTTGAAGTTGTTCAGTCATTGCTAAGAAGTTATACATGTTTATATAATGTAATGTGATGATAAACTGTTGCAATATGAATAAGTTTTATTAATAATTCATAGTAAATACAGTGACAGCAAGCCAGCCATCACATCAGCAGTCTTTCCTAACTATATTATACTTCTTTTCAGGAGTACTACAATTGTGAAAGCAAGTGATTGTTTGCCATGTCGGTAAGTAAAAATAAACTTTGGTTTGTATCTTACATTTACACATTTGGAGTTTGGAATTAGACGTCAGTAACATGAATATTCTATTTGACTTTCTCTCTCTACAACTCCAACATTTCATAATGTTAAGTTAAATCAGAAATATAATTTCAGTTGAACTGTTAAACAAATCTCTCTCCTCTTCTCTCTCTCTCTCTCTCTCCTCTCCTCTTCTCTCTCTCCCTCTCTCTCTCTCTCTCTCTCTCTCTCTCCTCTCTCTCTCTCTCTCTCTCTCTCTCTCTCTCTCTCTCTCTCTCTCTCTCTCTCTCTCTTTCTCCTCTCCTCTTCTCTCTCTCTCTCTCTCTCCTCCTCTCTCCTCTCTCTCTCTCCTCTCACTCTCTCTCTCCTCTCTCTCTTCTCTAGAGTTGAAGCCATTCTTGCAGCAACTGGTGGAAAAGGGGATCTTTTTGGTGCTTTTGTTCTAGCACAAATAATTTTGTTCTTTCATATAATAGAAATAAATACATGTGTATATATAAATAAATTCATGCTTGAATCATTCTCGAGTTTTGCCTTCTGATATCTGGCCATATAATTTAGTGACTGCATGTGCTGATTCTATCGTTATTTTACCTGATAATGAGCAAATTAGTTAAACTTAAAGAGGTTAATCAATATACAGTATAATTCAAGAAACTAAGACTCACTCCACTTTTTCAGTTGTTTAAAGATTGATGTACATTTTTAATTATTTTGTTTTGTGTAAATTTACATTTTTCAAAATGCCTCTGATGCATTTTGAAAAAAAAAAAAAAAATTATAAAAATACTCCTGAGATTAAATGCCTTTCAAACTATGTATGTACAAACTAAAAAACGAGGGTCCTGTAACTGGGGTCCTAAAGCTGCAGCCTCCGATTGTGCAGGAATATACTATTGATTTTAAGTAGTATACTGAATGTGTTGCTCTGAACAACTGTGACATTTTAACAAAAAGTTATCACACTGCATAGATGGGTCATTTTAGACCCATGTGTGTAAACTTGATGTATTAACACAAAATATTAAATTAAAAAATTGATTTGTGACCAAGATATTTTGAACTATGATGATATTTTGATATGTTAAACTCATAAAACCTGTACAGAAGGGGAAGCGAGAGATTACTGATTTTTATGTATTAGAATATTGTGCAAAATATTCATCATTGCAAAATATTGATCATTATTCAATTCAATTCAAGTTTATTTGTATAGCGCTTTTCACAATACACATTGTCTCAAAGCAGCTTTACAGAAAGTGCATTTCAGAAATGTACAAAGAAAAATACAGTTAGTTAATCATGTATAAATTTAGGCATAACATATCGCCGGTGTTTAGTCGTCTCTTCACAGGCGTCGAGTCGTCTCTCCACAGGCGTTTAGTCATCTCTCCACAGGCGTTTAGTCATCTCTCCACAGGCGTCGAGTCGTCTCTCCACAGGCGTTTAGTCGTCTCTCCACAGGCGTCGAGTCGTCTCATCACAGGCGTCGAGTCGTCTCTCCACAGGCGTTTAGTCGTCTCTCCACAGGCGTTTAGTCGTCTCTCCACAGGCGTTTAGTCGTCTCTCCACAGGCGTTTAGTCGTCTCTCCACAGGCGTTTAGTCGTCTCTCCACAGGCGTTTAGTCGTCTCTCCACAGGCGTTTAGTCGTCTCTCCACAGGCGTTTAGTCGTCTCTCCACAGGCGTTTAGTCGTCTCTCCACCGGCGTTTAGTCGTCTCTCCACAGGCGTTTAGTCATCTCTCCACAGGCGTCGAGTCGATCTCTCCACATGCGTTTAGTCCTCTCTCCACAGGCAGTTTAGTCATCTCTCCACAGGCGTCGAGTCGTCTCTCCACAGGCGTTTAGTCATCTCTCCACAGGCGTTTAGTCGTCTCTCCACAGGCGTCGAGTCGTCTCTCCACAGGCGTTTAGTCGTCTCTCCACAGGCGTCGAGTCGTCTCTCCACAGGCGTTTAGTCGTCTCTTCACAGGTGTTGGGGCATCTGAAGTCTCCGTGAGAGGCTGGATACAAACTGGAGCTGACGAACGCTATTTACCTCGGGACTAGCGTCCCGAGATAACAGCAGAAAGACAGATGGGAAATAATTAGCATAGCTGATGTTCATAATATTAATGCATTCGAACTGATTCAGAAGTAGTATAAAAGGTAAGCATTAAGTGAATGCTTGGTTAAAGAGATGCGTCTTTAATCTAGTTTTAAACTGGGACAGCGAGTCTGAGTCTCGAACAATATCAGGAAGGCTATTCCAGAGTTTAGGAGATAAATGTGAGAACGCCCTCCCTCCTTTAGTAGACTTAGATATCCTAGGAACGACCAGAAGCCTCGAATTTTGTGATCTTAAAGAGCGCGATGGATTGTAGGGCGATAGAAGGTCTGTTAAATACACAGGAGCTAAACCATTTAGAGCTTTATAAGTCAGTAGTAATACTTTGTAATTGATACGGAACTTAATAGGTAACCAGTGTAGAGATGATAAAACTGGTGTTATATGATCATATTTTCTTGATCTAGTAAGAACTCTAGCGGCTGCATTTTGGACTAACTGTAGCTTGTTTATTGAGGATGCAGGACAACCAGCTAATAAAGCATTACAGTAATCTAGTCTCGAGGTCATGAATGCATGATGTAATTATGTAATTACATAAATGCATTATGTAAGTCATAATCATCAAATTTATAACACATAAAGGCTTGAAATATCTCACTTTGCATGTAATGAGTCTATATTATATATTAGTATCAGCTTTTAGTTGAATTACTGAAATAAATTAACTTTTGCACGATATTCTAATTTCATTTGCTATAACAGGCATTAACTAATAAGTGAATTCTTAATTTGGTTGTAAAAATGCAATATTTCTATAACCACAAGAAATGTAAAAAAAAGTTTACATTATTTTTTTTTATTTAGAAGGGGTAAATATAAGTGCAGTTTGGATCCCATATAATTAAGAAAGTGACAAAAACTCGTTTTAGTTTAAGTATAGATGCTCCCTTATACGTTTATTATAGCAAAACCATGATTGTTGATTACCATTTGTGTAACAGAAATATAAGAGAAATACAAAAATTTCGTTTTAAGGTACATTGTTTACTTGTACTACCATGTCATTAACTTACAAAACCAGTGAGCAATGCAGCTGTTAAGGGAGTGAGCGTGATTTAGACCATTTCAAGCCTGCCAAAGCGTCACAATTTAACTGCACCAATAATCTGTAGCGTCACACCTCTACACAAATAACCTCATCTTTATTATAATATAAACCAATAACTATGATAACAACCGTAAACATATTTCCGACAGGAAGCAGCGCCTTTTTGCGCATGCGTACAACAAATCGAGTCACGTGCCGTAGTTGGACGTGGGCGTGGCTTCCGACGTCACACTTGGATGGGCGTGGCTTCTGACATCACACTTGGATGTGGGCGGGGTTGGATATCCACCGCAGGATGCAGCGAGCTGTACTTGTGTGAAACAGGAGTGCTCTGAAAACACCCCCATTTCAATTAGTGCTTTCCACTTGATGAAATTAACGCAGCTGAATCTGTTTAATGCTATCAGTGTGCTGTCTCGTCAACTTAACGTACTCAACATCTCCAGGAAAAGATCAGATATGCTACGTGATGCTAAAGCATCTAGGGAAAGGAGCGCTCTTAAAGTTGCTGCAATTTTATAACATAGTGTGGGAGGAGGGAAGATTACCAAATGCATGGAAAGAGGCAGTAGTCATTCCAATAAGGAAACCCGGCAAGGATAATTCTAAACCCACTAGTTATAGACCAATAGCATTAACATCAAACGTATGCAAAATTATGGAAAGGATGATAACAGAAAGGTTATCTTATATACTGGAAAAAAATGGAAAGCTAGCAAACTATCAAAGTGGTTTTAGGAAAGGAAGGAGTACCATGGATTCTGTGATAAGACTAGAAAATGAAATAAGAAAGGCTCAGGCAAATAAAGAATCAGTCATTACAGTGTTTTTCGATATGGAAAAAGCTTATGACATGATGTGGAAGGAAGGATTGTTAATTAAGTTACACTTGGTGGGTGTAGGTGGCAGAGTCTTTAACTGGATAAAGAATTTTTTGTTTGGAAGAAAAATTGAGGTACGAATAGGGTCAGATTTATCAAGTCAGTACGCTGTGGGCAATGGAACGCCTCAAGGCAGTGTGATAAGCCCACTACTTTTTATCATCATGATCAATGATATCTTCACAAAGGTGCCAATGGATATAGGGAGGTCACTGTTTGCGGATGATGGGGCTTTGTGGAAAAGGGGACGGAATATGGAGTATGCAATTAGGAAAGTACAAGGAGCAATTGATGAGGTGGTGGAGTGGGGATATGATTGGGGGTTTAAGTTCTCAATAGAAAAAACACAAACAGTCTTTTTCACCAGGAAACAAATTAAGGAAGGGATGAAGTTAAATATGTATGGGAAGGAATTAGAAAGAGTTGGAACATTCAAATTTTTGGGAGTCATTTTCGATTCTTGGTTAACATGGGCAGATCATGTAAAGAAAATAGAAGGAAAATGCAAAAAAGTTATTAATGTGATGAGATGTTTGACAGGTAGGGAATGGGGAGCAAGTTGCTCTGCATTAAAAGCAACATATGTGGCATTGATAAGATCTGTGTTGGACTACGGCAGTGTAGCTTATGGGTCAGCAGCCAAATCTCTATTAAAGAAACTAGATGTGATTCAGGCACATGCATTAAGAGTGTGTAGTGGTGCTTTTAAAACTTCACCAGTACCTGCACTTCAGGTAGAAATGGGAGAAATGCCGTTAGCATTAAGGAGGAGGCAGCTGATGACAAACTATTGGGCTAATTTGCAGGGACATAATGATTTACACCCCACTAAAGTAGTGTTGCAGGAGACATGGGAGAACGCAAGATTTAATGGAGATAATTTTAGTCGAGTAGGTAATGAGGTAGCAATAGAGTTTGGAGTGTTTGATATGAAGTTGAGCCCTGCAGTTGTATATCCGATGGTGGCTCAATGGGTACTTGTTTGGCCAGATGTTGACTGGTATTTGTTAGAGTTAAACTAACTAAAGAAAAAGATCAAATAGATTTGGTTAGAGCATTCAAATACCATATAATAATAAAAGATTATAAAGAATTCATACATGTATTTACAGATGGGTCAAAGAAACCTGAGACAGGAGTGACAGGATTTGGGGTGGCAATACCTGCAAAAGGAATAGGAATTAATTGAAGAACATCAGATTTTTTAGGAGTATATACAGTGGAAATGGTGGCAGTGTTAGTTGCATTAAGGTGGGTGGAAAAAACAAGGCAAGAAAAGGTGCTGATATGCTCCGATTCATCCTCAGTCCTTATGAGTCTAAGGTCTTTTCATTCTAAGAGCCATCAGGATGTATTGTATGAAGTCCTTCAGTCGGTTACAAGGATAACAAATCAAGGAGGACAGGTACAATTTATGTGGGTTCCAGCACATGTAGGGGTGAAAGGGAATGAGCAGGTGGATGAATTGGCAAAGAGGGCTTTAAAGAAGGAACATATAGAAATGCAAATTAAAATAAGTAAAGCGGAGGTCAAAAGTATTATCTGGGGAAAAAACTAACCAAATGTGGCAAGAAAGGTGGGACAGAGAGGAGAAAGGAAGGCATTTATATAAAATTCAAAAGAGTGTAAAAATAACTAGGTTAGGTGGTGGGCACAGGAGAGAGGAAACTGTATTGACAAGGTTAAGGCTGGGGCATTGTGCTTTAAACAAATCACTGAAAATGATAGGAAAACACGAGACAGGCTTGTGTGAGTGGTGTCAGGAAGAGGAGTCAGTGGAGCACATAATTATAAGATGTAGGAGGTATGAGGTACAGAGAATACTAATGAGGAATAATCTGAGGGAATTAGGGGTGCAGGAATTAACATTAAAGGGATTGTTGAAGATAGGTGACAGAGCACAGGTTAGAATATTGTTAACTTTTTTAAGGGGAACTGGTTTGTATGATGAGGATAAATAGGGATATAGGAAAGTGTGTAGGGAAATTAATGAATGTGAGTGTGTGTTTATAAGTTTTTTTTTTTTTTTTTTTTTTTTTTTTATGTGGAAACTAGATTGTAAGCCTAATGTCTGATTCACACTCCGGAGCAGAAGGTGGCGGTAATGCACCAAAAGCTGGTTGCCAACCGCCGTTAAAAACAAAAAAGAAGAAGAAGAAGAACTTAACGTACTCAGTTTGCTGCCGGTGTAAATTAGTAGTTTACTTTAGTAAATTGCAGGTTGCCGTCCATAGAGGATAGGTTGCTTTGGAGTCGGAAAAACTCCGTGGAAGAAACTAACTCTAGGAACTTCCTAGTAGGAAGAGAAGAAGGGTTCACAATCCTGAGATTGCGGTAAGACTGCTATCTAAGCTAAGCTTTTTTAAGTAACACAAGCTAACGTTAAAAGTAGCCTTGCAAAAGAACAAGTGTAAGTTGCTTTATAAAAGTGTGTTTTTTTGGTCTTGTAATTTACAGGAAGCAGTACGCCGTCTTCACGTTTCTGAGACAAATTGTAGGCGCTACGAACAATGGTAAGATAAAAAAAAAAAAAAATTTCATTCTCTCGTATAAGGACATACGTTAGATCCGTTAATAGATACTGATCTTAACTGTACATGTTGTTTTCTTAGACTAAGCTCGCCTCATAACGAAGCCCTGACCTCATATTTGCTCGGAGCTATGCAAGTCCAGATACTTGATGCTGATGATGACGACATTGTGTGAAAGTAACTTTTACTATTTTCTCATTGTTTCATTTTACTGTGACTGATGTTGTTTTTTATTCATTTCACTCTCATTTAATTGTTTTCCAGCTGCCTGTTACAAGATTCAGGTACAAACAACCAGATCTTGCATCGCAGGCAGAAGCTGTGAAGAGTTCGGCTCAGAGTCGAGCGAGAAGAAAGAGGGTAAGATTTATTTGATTAGATCTGTTTTTGGACAATGTGACTATTTTTCAGGTAAATTGATAGATGTTGTGGTCATACACAGTTTTTAGAAGCGAGACAGAGTGTGCTAGCTGAGGATGAGGTGGGCCTTTGGAAGTGCGCTACCATAGACATGATGTCTGATGAGGAAGATGGCATCGTCGGCTGTGTGTCTGGGTGGATTGTGTGACCTCCGTCCTTTCGCAGCCAGGAGCTCACAGAGCTCACAGTGCCACGCTGAAGTCAAGATTAGAGGCGATTTTAAAGTAACATTAAGTATTTTTTCCTCTTCGGTCGCCCTACTGGTTGGAAACGAAATTGTCCATTACCGCTGTCGTAAATGATTTAGCCTACCGTCGCACGCACGCTCTCTGTTTACCCAGCACCGGCTTTAGAATGAACGATGTCCACAGACAAGGTAGAGTATGTTACATGATTTCATGAAAGGATGATGTATTGCGACATCAGAAACGAAGAAAAACGAAATAATGACTATTGTAGCGCTTGACGTAAAGCAGTCGAGTTTGTAGTTCTTTTTTGTGCAGGGGTTCCTACCCGAAACCCGAAGTTACATAGTGCCAGTAAAAGCGATACAAACCCCGTCAGGCGATGGTAGACGAGTCATTTAACTTATTTTATGTCGATGTACCATCACAAGGGTCTTGGAAATATATTATGAAGGTTGAAAAACTACTTAGTGTTACTTTAAAGTACAGACGTCTGCAAAATGAACCGAATTTTGTAGCTTCCAAAAGCTTACAATTTGTTGTGTGGGCAGATCTCCTACGCTGTGTACATATATTGTGTGTGTGTGTGTGTGTGTTAATAAAGCTCTTTCTTTGAATAAACAGCATGTCTCTGGTAACTTATTCTATATAACTTAACTTCCTCAAATTCATTTATTTTTCTTGATGGTAATAATAGATAGTAATTGTATATGAATATACAACATAATAGCATATCATATGAATATATAAATAATTGAATATATAAATGTAATATATATATAATTTAATATATAAATCATTTTATATATATTATTATTATAATTTTGGGGTTTACATTTATAATGAGGCAGGCAGGGTGACCAATAGTAACAGATCTGCCAACCAATCACAAGTGATTTTTCTTGTTTAAATGTAGTGGTTTCAACCAATACTGAGTGAGGAAATTCAAGCCATTCTCTGGCAAGGTGCGCGCAGGCGCTGCTATTCATATGCTAATTAGAGCCATTAGCACCTCCGCGAGCTCTCCACATACGTCATTGGTCCGTTTCCGTCAGTATTTGGCACAGGCGAACGCGACGTTCGCAGGCTGTAAATTGTCATTAACTGACGAAAATTAGGGAGATTTCCGGCCGTTTACGGGGACGAAAATCCCACTTTTCATGCAGTGTTCTCCTTCAGTGATTCTGCTTGTTCTACCATAAAGACTTGGGAGATAAGATACTGTAGTTATGCATTTTATTAACAGCCCAGCAAGCAATATATGCAATAGAGTTCTTTGGCGTAGGCCCCGTCCGTAACGCGCGATACGAGGGTACGGATTCTGCATTTCCTGCCTGAAGATGAAAGCAGGGGCGCAGCCGACCCCCCTTGGGGTATTGGAAGGGACCGTCCTGGTAGTGGGGGGAGGATGGAGTAGAGGCCTGCATTTCAGCCCGAGCCCGACGGGCCCCGACTTATTTACGCTCCTAGGGCCGGGCTTCGGGCCAATTTTCACGTCATAGTTCACACGCGGGCCGGGCCGGGTCGGGTTTTAGGCTTATCTTTTTTATAGCATATTTTAGACATTAATTAAAATAAATATGAGAAGATGACGATTAAACGCAAACATAGAAAGACGTTTTATAACCTATCACACTGACATATGACTGACATGACAGTCTGCTCACGCTCACGCTCACGCACACAAACACACACACACACGCACGCGCACAGGTTTCCCGGCGGCGCGATGTGAGATTCGCGCGACCGGCTCGTTCTGTGTTTAGAGTCCCGGTAGCACGCGTGACTTCAGCGCAGCTGGAAAAAGTACGACTGGATTAAAACCTTTCACTGTGGATGCTGTGCTTTTTCTTCACGATGCTCTGAGACTATTCTTAGTCATGTTTGGAAGCTGTTTTTTGTTTGACTTCATTTTCATGAGTCTGTTGGAAACAAGGATGTAAGGTGGAAATAAGAATGGCCATGTTCTGTAGTGAAGACTTGATTTTTGAGGTAAGATAACCTGCATGGTTGTTTTTAATGTAATTTATGTTGATTTTTTTAGATTGCGTTCTCTGTATTGTAGCCTATTGTATAAACTCATTTAGTTTGCGAGCGCTGTTGCTCTGAGCACCAGAGCAGTTTGCCTCAGCTTTTCAAAAATGACAAAAAACGTTTAAACAAACGTTTAAACTAACGTTAACTGTCTGTGTGATATGCTTAAGTTGTTTTATATCTATGGATTTTATTGTAGCCAAGTAAAGTGTTGATTTGAGAGGCTATAAATCAATGGATCAAACATGTTTAACTCGCTGTCGGCTACTTGGTCGTCATAAAAATAAAAAAACATTTTTTTTCTTAATTAACTTTATAAAGAAATGAAAATAAACTTACCGGTAAATACTTTGCCTTTGAAAACGAAACATATCTGGTTTACTGACTGCAACATAGGGCAGGCTGTGTATTATACTTTTTTTTATTTTTTTTTTATAAACGGGCTCGGGTCGGACTCGGGCTGATCATTCTGATGAGCTGTCGGACACGGGCCGGGCTAGGGCCTGAGCGTCTCGGGCCAGGGCCGGGCTAGGGCCTAGATTTGAGGCCCGTGCAGGGCTCTAGGATGGAGGGAAGACCGTCTTGGTGGAGGTGGGGAGGAAGGTGGTAAGTGGAAGAGTCAGCATCTGCGAACTCAGACGAGTGTAAGTATGGATATTTTATACTTCACGTATTAGAACACGATTGGATAGATGAGAAGGTAATAAATGACATAGCAATTAAGTCTTACGCTACGCTTTCCTTTAACATCAGGTGTCTTCAATAATGCTCAATCATCACTCAATAATTCACTTAATTATCTCATTAACTTTAACACTGCTTCAGTGTTCATTTAACACCTCTCAGAGTTTATATAATTCATACTCTCAGTGTTCATTTAACACTGGGGATTTTGCTGTGTAAAGTTATTTTGACTTTAAAAATGTCCTTCACCTTAAGAAAAAATGGTTTCTTCAAGACTTCTTCTTTGGGAAACCAAAACTTTCCTTTTCTAATCTTTTTTTTTTTTATAGAGTGTTAGGTTAAACTAACCACACCGTTTTGGGCATTCATGACTTGTCTTGGTTAATGTTTGTTTGCCAAAAAGAATTTTTTTTTGTGTGTGTTTTGGGCTGGATTTACATTTGAATTTTTTCATCTTCATCTCAGTCTGTTTGTTTATAGTTGCACTAGTTCCTCATTCAGTAAGGACATAAACTCATCGACATGCAAGTGTTGATTCATTTTAATAGTAAATACCAAAGAGCTGACCAAAAGAAAATCTAAGACAACATTATTGGTTTACTCGGTTGCATGGTTAAGAAATGATTTTCTTGCATAAACGCTTGCATCAGCGGTTGCTATTTCAACATCATTGCACAATACAAGAATGATTCAAATAGAGTTTAAAAGTTGGTTCACTTACAAAGGTTGGAAGGTATGAATGTGGCTTTAGATCATTCAACACACATCAGAACATACATTATGAATCATTTATTCTATATAAACCCATCAATTTTATGTGGCGTCAGAACTTAAAACCTTTAGGACACTTATGTCACAATGAAAATCTATTCTACACATATACAATCAAAACATTTGATATAATGAAGTTTGTTAGGTTTAAAAAAAATTCAATAAAAATTTAGATAATAGATTTTTCTATTATCCAATTTTGGTTGTGAAACTTTCTGGATTAAATATGTGATGATGAAATACACTGTCACAATCATCTTCTGTTTAGTTGTTTCTGTCATGTCTTTAATCATTCTCATTATTCACTATGGTTTCTAATTATTAAATCCTTGCCCAGCTGTTCCCGTTTAGTGTCCTCATTTACGGTGTATTTATACTCATTTTTCTGTTCAGTCCTTTGTCAGTTATTGTTGGTGTTTAACGTGTATGTGACGGTTCTTCCTGAGTTTGTTATTAACCAAAAACGCGCCGGCGCGGTTTGGCAGATTTTTTTCACAGAAGAAAAAGAAACTTTAAGCAGAAAAATAGACTTAAAGTACTACCATCATTTCTGGTCATATAGAGTTAAGAAATATGAGAAAATAAACTGTTAAATGTCTACTTTTTTATGTGCCCACATACAATCGAAATAAAATATTGTGCTTTTGTAAAATGAAGAAAATAAACAAGGTGTGCGTTCTGCCTTTCCGTCTCTGTGAACTTTTTTTCTGGAGCACGTCTTTAAACATAAACAGAACTCAGCTAATACTATTCTAATTATCTTTCTCTCAGCTCATTATTTTCCTAATGTGACACGCCCATGGAGAGCACGCGCTATTCAAACGCAAATATGTGAAGCAACACATTGAGACGCGTAAACGCCCATATATAAATACACTTTTTAGTCAGTATATTTTATATTTTATAATTTTATAATTTATAATTTTATATTTATATTTTATAAATATATTTTTTAGTCAGATCAAGATTCGTCTTGCGCGGCTAGGAATAATCCTGGGACATTTACCTCAGAACAAGTGCTGGTTTATTTTCACTTTGAGGAGGAGCAACAGATTCAGCTGAGAAGTGTGTGTTTTATTCTTGTGCTTTGTTCTAATCGCGATATAGAATAACGTTAGTGTCTGTAAACGCAAAAAAAGCATACGGTTTAAATGTGAATCATGTTTCTGTGTGTGTGTGTGTGTGTGTGTGTGTGTGTGTGTGTGTGTGTGTGTGTGTGCGTGTGTGTGTGTGTGTGTGAACGAATGAATGAATGAATGTACAGATACGCACTGTTACAGACGAAATAAAAGACAACATTTTGTTGACTAGTTTTGGATAAAGTTTTTACTCTAAAATAGACATCAAATAAGCTTTTGTTAAGAGTTTCTGCTCATATGTTAAATATATACTCTTCACGCCTTTCACGTCAACAATGCTCAGGTAGGCCGTGGCATTTAAACGATGCCCAATTGGCACTAAGGGGCCTAAAGTGTGCCAAGAAAACATCCCCCACACCACAGGCGTCTCTTCACAGGCGTGGAGTCGTCTCTTCACAGGCGTCGAGTAGTCTCTTCACAGGCGTCGAGTCGTCTCTTCACAGGCGTTTAGTCGTCTCTTCACAGGCGTTTAGTCGTCTCTTCACAGGCGTTTAGTCGTCTCTTCACAGGCGTTTAGTCGTCTCTTCACAGTTGTTTAGTCGTCTCTTCACAGACGTTTAGTCGTCTCTTCACAGGCGTCGAGTCGTCTCTTCACTAGCGTCCCGAGATAACAGCAGAAAGTCAGATGGGAAATAATTAGCGTAGCTGCTGTTCATAATATTAATGCATTCGATCTGATTCAACAGTGGTATAAAAGGTAAGCATTATGTGAATGCTTGGCTAAAGAGATGCGTCTTTAATCTAGTTTTAATCTGGGACAGCGAGTCTGAGCCTCGAACAATATCAGAAAGGATATTCCACAGTTTTTACTAGCTAAATGTGAGAACGCCCTCCCTCCTTTCCTAGGAATGACCAGAAGGCTTGAATTTAGTGATCTTAAAGAGCGCGATGGATTGTAGGGCGATTGAAGGTCCATTAAATACACAGGAGCTAAACCATTTAGGGCTTTATAGGTCATTAGTAATACCTTGTAATTGATACGGAACTTAATAGGTAACCAGTGTAGAGATGATAAAATTGGTGTTATATGATCATATTTTCTTGATCTAGTAAGAACTCTAGCGGCTGCATTTTGGACTAACTGTAGTTTGTTTATTGAGGATGCAGGACAACCAGCTAATAAAGCATTACAGTAATCTAGTCTCGAGGTCATGAATGCATGAACTAACTTTTCTGCATCAGAAACAGATAGCATATTATGTAGCTTAGCAATGTTACTCTAAATACTCTCCTCCCGGTAAGACTCCAATGGGCAAATCAGTTTCACATCTGCCAGGCGTTAGTGGATTTGGGAGCGGAGGGAAACCTAATGGACATTGGTCTTGCAAGACACCTCCGGATACCCATCGTTCCACTCACTCACAGACTGGCAGACGCACATAATGGACAGGTACTCCCTAGCATCACCCAATCAACCGGTACACTCACCCTGGTCACCTCCGGCAACCACACCGAGAGAACTTAATTTCTCATTACCGAGTCCCCGTTTGCACCCCGTTGTGGTGTTGGGACATCCAGGATCATCCTGCCTTCTTCGTCTCCCGCTGGGGCAGATTTTTTTTTCATGGGAAAGAAGGATGGTTCTCTGTGACCGTGTATTGACTACCGAGAGCTAAACAACATCACTGTAAAGAATACTTATCCTTTGCCGTTGATGTCTTCAGCTTTCGAGCCGTTGGAGGGAGCATCTCTTTCACGAAATTAGATCTGCGCAGTGCTTATCATTTGGTCCCCATAAGAAAGGGGGATGAGTGGAAAACAGTGTTTAATACCCCCAGGGGGCACTTTGAATACTTGGTTATGCCTTTCGGCCTATCCAACTCCCCTGCTGTTTTCCAAGCACTCGTCAATGATGTGTTGAGAGATATGGTCAATCAGTTTATTTATGTCTACCTGGATGACATATTGATATTTTCTTCATCTCCCCAGGAACACGTTCAACATGTCAGACGAGTGCTCCAGAGGCTGCTCGAGAATGGGCTTTTTGTCAAGGCGGAGAAGTGCGTGTTTCATGCACAGTCAGTTCCGGTTTTGGGGTACATCGTTTCGCCCGGAGTGCGCATGGATCCTGACAAGGTTAAGGCTGTGGTAGATTGGCCAATCCCAGATTCCCACAAGGCCCTGCAGAGGTTCACCTTCATACTTTCACACTTGAGTGCACTTGTTCATGTACTTTTTAAAAATGTTTTTGGGATTTCACTGAAATATTCTTCACCTAAATATGATGTTAATGTCCTCAATGATGCTCTTCTTCTCTGCAGGCGACTCTCTGTCCTACCATAATGATCAGAAGTTCTCCACCTTTGACAAAGACCAAGACACCCATGAGAAGAACTGTGAAAGAATTACTCTGTCAGAATGAAATCCATCGGCATGAAGATCAAACGTGTGTCTTAGACATTTGAAGAAACATTACAGAGTTTCTCTGAAAGAAAATAAATTAAGGTCAAAGGGTTTCCTTTTCTCCATTAACTGTGAAATCATGTAAGAATATGGCTGATGTTCTGTGTAATCTCATCAGTTATTTTCTTCTTTTTTGTTTTGGGTCACTTTAAATTTACAGTTGAAACAAATCAACAATACACTTGAATAAACTCCTGTAATGAATGCATTATGTAGTTTGTTATGGCCATGTGAAGTAAGTAATCATTTTAATTATTAAAACTGATCAGCATAATTTAACCATTGAAAAATCTCCATGAAAAATAAACATAATGTAAATGTTAGACAAGTCGAACTGTTGGATTTTTTGGCATTTATTTTGGTGTGTCACACAGATATTTATTATTGTGATATTTACAAAATAGCTAAATTATTCTACTAACCATGTCACTTATCACCAGTTAGTATTTCAACATTGTGAAATGCAGAGTGACTGAAATGACAGATGAAGTAAAATTACTTTTACTGATACAAGTTTAGGTGAAGACGCGAGTGACTCAACAATGTTTCTATGATCATTGAACTCATATTAAATTGGCATTCTGTCAGAGGTGCGTTAATGCTGTACTTTCCTGCTGCTTCTCCACTATCCTGTCAAAATAAAAGCAAACAACAATTTAATAAATAATAAAAGAAGCAGATGGCTCGTTAGCTTTCATTAACACACGCTATGTGCCACGAATCAAGGGTTTTGCTATATAAATTTCTTCTGTAACACAAAGGAGGAGCGTAAGAATCTAACAGATATAAAGAGTGACTGAACAACACAAGGCACAACACAAACGGTGAGTTACTGTTTCATTCTTCATCTTTTACCTCACAGAATATTAAGACATTTTTACAACTGTGTAATTCAGAAAAATTACCACAAACAACAATTATCGGATGATTTTGTTTGGTTTGATTTCTTCCAGATTTAAAAATAAAACATTGATTATAATCTGCAGTGATCAGCTGAGAAGATACTGAGACGATGGCGGTAAGTTCATTCACATTTACAGAAACTGTTATTACTTTTATTGTAAATGAGGATCTTGATCAGTCGTGTCTCTCCAGATGACGGTGTTCGTCGCGGCTCTGCTCTCTGTTTTCACGGCGTCTGTTGTGTCTGTTTCTGAAGTTTTCAAGCCGGCCGACTGTTCTGACTTTATAAAGCAGGACAAAAGCTCAGTGGGATTTACTCCATCTATCCAGCAGGAGACGTTCCTGTCTGGGTTTACTGTCACATGATCTCAGATGGGAAAGATGAAGACAAAGGAGGATGGACGGTACGAATGTGACTTTAGATTATTAAACACTCATCAGAATATACATTATGAATTATATATTCTATATAAACCCATCACAGGTGTTTCAGAGGAGAATGGACGGCAGTGTTAATTTCTATCGGCCGTGGAATCAGTACAAGAGAGGATTCGGGAATGTGGAGAGCGAATACTGGCTGGGTAAGATCTCACAGCATGTGTCCGTTTGTGTGGATGATCATGTGTTTGGTTGAACATGTTCTTCGTGTGTTGTGTGTGTGTGTGTGTGTGTGTGTGTGTGTGTGTGTGTGTGTGTGTGTGTGTGTGTGTGTGTGTGTGTGTGTGTGTGTGTGTGTGTGTGGTGTGTGAACAGGGCTGGAGAACATGTATCAGCTGACACGTAACAGAAAGTACATGCTGAGAGTGGATCTGGAGGACTTCACTGGAAGGAAGGGTTTTGCTCAGTACTCGTCCTTCTCTGTGGGTCCTGAACATGACGGGTATAAACTGCACATTTCAGGATTCAAGGATGGAGGAGCTGGTAGGACACTTTCATACTTTTACACTCGAGTGTACTTGTTCATGCGCTATCATATGTTTTGAAATTTCACTGAAATATTCTTCATCTAAGTATGATGTTAATGTCCTCAATGATGCTCTTCTTCTCTGCAGGCGACTCTTTGCCCTACCATAATAAACAGAAGTTCACCACCTTTGACAAAGACCAAGACACTCATGAGAAGAACTGTGCCAAAATGTGTCTCGGGGGATTTTGGTATGCAGCCTGTTACTATGCAAACCCCAACGGTTTGTATATATGGGGGCAAGATGCCAAAGATAACACCATTGGAAATTATTGGTACACCTGGAAGAATAATTACACTGTTGGTATGAAATCCATCAGCATGAAGATCAAACGTGTGTCTTAGACCTTCGAAAAAATATTTCAGTATTTCTCAGAAAGAAAAAAAAATAAGGTTCAAGGGTTTCCTTACCTCTGTTAACTGTGTAACTGAGTAAATCCTAAAAGAATATGTATGGTTGATATTTTGTGTATTTCATTAGTTTTCATTTTAATATTTCATCAGTTATTTTCTTTTTTTTGTTGTTTTGGGTCACTTTAATTTTACAGTTGAAATGAATCAACAATAAACTTCAATAAACTCCTGTAATAAACACATTATGTGTCAATGTAGTTTGTTATGGTCATGTGAAATAAGTAATAATTGTAATTATTAAAACTGATTAGTATAATTTCTCCATTGAAAAATCTTGTTATTGTAAGTCGAACTGTTGGAGTTTTAGGCATTTATTTTGGTGTGTCGCACAGATATTTATTATTGTGACATTTACAAAAGAACTAAATTTAAAAAATATTCTGCTAACCATGTAACTTTTCACCAGTTAGTATTTCAACATTGTGCCGTGCAAGAGTGACTGAAATGACAGATGCTCTTACTGATAAAAGTTCAGTTGTAGATGCAAGTGACTCAACAATTTATAGATGTTTCATGATCATTGAACTTAGATTAAATTGGCATTCTGTCTTCATGTCAGAGTTGCATTGATGCTGCACTTTTCTTGCTGCTTCTCCACTATCCTTTCAAAATAAAGGCAAAAGGCTATTTAATAAATCTAGTTCTAGATATAGTTCTTTTATTTATAAAGCACATTTAAAAACAATCTGAGGACTGACAAAAGTGCTGTACAAGTCAGATAACACAACAAAAAGAACTAAGTAACTCAAACAAATAAGACCTCACACGATAAAGCGAAAGCAAATAAACAGGTTTTCAAGAGAGATTTAAAAAGTGATAGGGAGGGAGCAGCCCTAAGTTGTGCTATGACCCTTCCCAGCGACTTCCTAGTTTGGTCTTTATCAATCCCTCCTCTCTTCCTTCTCTGTTAATGTCTCTACGACTAAAATGACTTTCTATCACAACAAAATTAACAATTCTTCTGACTCTCACATGCTTTTAAAAACCTTCCTTCTTCTCAACCCTCCCCTCCTCCATCATCAACCCTGATAGCGGACGATTTTGACACATTCTTCATAAATAAAACAACCACCATCAGTGGCCAATTTGCCACATTACAAACGGACACACACATCTTAACTGCTAACACAACATTCTAACCTCCTTCTCTCTGCTCTCAGAGGCAGAGGTCTCCAAACTCCTTCTTTTCAATCACTACCTGTCCGCTTGATCCTATTCCCATTCATCTATTTCAAGCCATTTCTTCTTCAGTTGTACTCCCTGTCAACACGTTGATCTCACAGGGATCTCTCCATATGACCACAATGTGAGTTCACAGTGAGCTAAAAGTGTAACTGCACAGTGCACTCATCAATGCTCATATTACAGCACTCACTGCTCATATTATGGACACAATGTGAGTCACCCCAGCTAGAATTGTTATTGGTCAAATTTTGGTTGAAAATGAAAATTTGGTTAATGTGTAAACATCGGTTCCCTTTCAGTCAAGACGTAGTCGACGTCGACTGAATGGGGATCACGCCAGGGAACCAATCATCTTCGAGTACTATTGAACGAGCCAATGAAAATTGGCGTGCGTGATGATATCACACACTCCGCCCCCAGAGCTCTCAACTACTGTTTTAACAGCAACAAATTTCTAAATGTTTGTGTGTGTTGACGGCTGGTTAGAGGGCGGAAAAGTAAGTGCTTCACTGTTTCAGTTCACTGTTCAGTGTTGCCACGGTCACTCCCCTTTGTGCTCTGGCACTGGTGATGGGTCCTATTTCCTGAAAGAGCAACACAGGTGCGTTTGTGTCTTTTTCAAGATGTCATTCCACCCGTGCGTTTCTGGATGCGGTCGTTCCCTGTTCCTCTCTGATGGTCACAATTGTTGCATCATGTGTTTGGGCTTACAGCACACTGAAGCAGCTTTTGTGGACAGTTCATGTTCCCATTGCGGGAATACGACTGTTGCGGTGTTGAGATCGAGACTCGCCTTCGTCCGCGAAGCGCAAGTCTCCATTACCATGCCCCACCCCCGGGTGCTGTGTGGGATGGGTGATCGGAGGTTAGTGATGGATGTCTCGCCTGGTAACCATTCTCTGTGGGCTCCTCACTCCTCCATCACACCGCAGCCAATGGAATTCCTGTTAGACGTGCTGGTCTCTCTGTAATGGACCAATCAGCCGTTTCAATTGGGGTTCCCCCAGAGGATAAGATGTCGATAGCAGCATCGGAGGGTGAGCTGGCCGCTGGAGATGATGACTCGGCTGTGTTATCTCCCTCTGGGAATGTAATGTTGCCCGAGCCAGATCCAGAAATGTCAGC
The DNA here is from genome assembly GCA_036326025.1 of Chrosomus eos. NCBI lineage: Eukaryota > Metazoa > Chordata > Actinopteri > Cypriniformes > Leuciscidae > Chrosomus > Chrosomus eos. The sequence goes on from JAZAVI010001355.1 coordinate 395,247, forward strand.
TATGCTGAAACGGGCCGCTGAGGCTGCCGGGCTCGAGTGGAACCCTCCACCGAGTCCTGTTCAGTCTCGGTTGGAGGATTGGTATCTCGGGGCGGGCCGCGCTGGTTCATGGAGAGCTTACCAGGTTATGGACGGCACCTTTCTCTGCCAGAAACGGCCTGAATAGCTTTTCCCCCTCACTACCCTTGATGGAGGAGTGGTGAAGGGTTGTGAGGCTATCTCTCCAGTGGAGCGGTGCACCTGTGTCCGGCGGCCGCTGCTTTTTGGGGGGATCCTCATCTCCCCCCTAAGGCCTGTGAGTTCTCGTCCGTTTCAACGGGCAGAGCTTACAAAGCCTGTGGGCAAGCCGCCTCCTCTTGCGTACCATGCCGCTGCTACAGGTCTGCCAGGGCACTCATGAACATGCACGAGGGTAGCCCATACTGTGCGCTCATAGGTGAGCACCCCTGTGCTTCCGAACTCGCCCTCCGGGGCACGGGTGTCGTGCCCTGCGCGTTCGGTCTGGCAATGTCCACCTTAGTGGTCCAGGAGCGTCATCGTTGGCTCAGCCTGGTTGATATGGCGGATGCGGACAAGGTTCGGTTCCTGTTCTCCCCCAATTTCCCAGGCTGGGCTGGTCGGCGATGTGGCAGAGAACTGCGTCCAACAGTTCTCTGCCACCTAAGTGCAGATGGAGGCCATCCGGCACATCCTGCCCCGGTGGCCTGCTGCTGCCTCCACCCCGCCAGCGGTGGCAGTTCTTCCTCCTGCTCGCTGCCGAGGGCGTTCCCCTGCCGCCACTCCCGCTGAGCCTCCGAAGCAGCCTCCAGCCAGGCCTCAGCTTGGAGCCGGCCACAGTAGAGATGCCCAGCCCGCTCCAGGCTCTGCCAAGCCAGGTGGCAAGTGACAGCGAAAGCATTCTGGAGTGGGCCTCTCAGGGATGGAGGAGGATGCTCTTGGAGTTGGTCACTGATCCACTCAATCCCCCCCGGGTCAGGGCCGGATGGAGTCTTTTTGTGTGTGTTCCACCGCTGGCTCCCAAAAGAAGCGGAGCAATCGGTCCCCACACTTCAAAGAAAGAGCAAATTCCTCTGTTCCTGGGTCCCAAGAGGGCAAGTCTGGCGGTGTGCGACCCTGTAAAGCCTTGCACCCATCAGCCCCTTCTTGTTCTACAGCACGCCAGCTGGGTGCGGTTGAGGACCCGGTCATCCGCCTTCTCACGCATCCCCACGCATCCCTGGTCGCCCTGGCTCAGTGATATTCATCATACCTAGGTGTTGAGCTGGGATGTTTCTAAGATTAGTGATATTCCGGGGCGGCAATGGCTCAGTGGTTCATGTAGATTGTCTACAAACCGAAAGGTTGGTGTTCAATCCCCGGTTCCACCTGACCAAGTGTCGAGGTGTCCATGAGCAAGACACCTAACCCCAGCTGCTCCCGACGAGCTGGATGGCGCCTTGCATGGCTGCCGTCGCCCGTCGGTGTATGAATGAGAGAGTGAATGGGTGAATGTGAGGCAAAATTGTAAGCGCTTTGGTGGCCATTGGGTCTGTGAAAGCGCTATATAAATGCAGTCCATTTACCATTTACCATTTATTTATCACATCTACGTGTTGAGCGTTGCTCCTGTCCTGCGTGCACACGTCGCAGTTCTACTGGCGAAGGACGCGATGTAGCCTCTTCCTCCAGCCGATATGAAGACCGGTTTCTTTAAACCCCTACTTTATTGTATCCTAGATATGTGGTGGGTTATAAACTTCTTGAACCTGTGTCAATTGAAACGGGCCCTTTTTCTAAAGCCTCCGTTCAATTACTAACACAGATGCATTTTCAAATGCTGCGTCGCCAAGGTTGGCATGCAGCGTTTGACCTGAAGGACAGTACTTCAGATCTCTATCCTTCTGCTCCACAGACCATCCTGTGTTCTTGTGTTCGAAGGTGCATCAGTACAAGTCCTACCCTTCGAGTGCTCCATAGCCAGGTCGCTTCATTTCACTATAATTTTCTTTTTCTTCCGGTCTGCTCAATCATGTCGCCAACCAGCCTCACGACAGCTATGGCCAGGGAGAGTGGAGACTCCATCCCCTGTTGGTCCAGCTTAACAGGCACCACTTTGGGCCGCACAGTTACATCTGTTGCCTCTCCGGACTCGTCCCTCTGCCAGTTGTGTTTTCTGTCTGAGCGGTCATCCCTTGGACAGACACTGGCTCTCAGCTGACCCCGGAGCCCCCCAGAAATGTGTTTTTATCACCTAATTTTGACTTCAGCAAATCAGCGCAGTGCTCAAATGCTTGGGTTACTACAAAAAAAGCAGAATTCTTTCTCCCACTGAAAGCTTATACATCGCCTTTACATCTTGAGAACAGATTTGAGGTATTAATGAATGAGGAATGGTCGAGCAAGGTCGAGCAACAGCAGCAGCACTCAGCTCAGAGCGCAGCCAAGCCCAGGACTCTGATAGTGGGTGACTCCATAATCAGAAACATTAGTAGCAGGGACACAACTACGCACTGCCTTCCACAAGCAACAACTTCTGATGTAAACAGGGAACTTCAGAACATTCTGGTGAAAAATAAGACTGCAAATCGACTCATAATTCATGTGGTGAAGAATGATATTCATAAAGAGCAGTCAGAACTCCAATAGAAGGATTTCAATTAACTTTTTGAAACACTTAAAAGACTGAAACATCAGAGCAACAGCCCCTCTCATCAGACACGTTATCCCTCTCTCCAGCATCTCCACTTCTGTGCTTCTCAGAGAAAATGGAACAACTGGTGTATGCTGGAACCAAACTATCCCACTCTTTTGCAAGCTCCCAAATATCAACCAAAAAACGGCAGGCATCGCAACCACCAAAGCCTGCGGGCCCAGCTCGGCCTCCCACTCCTCCTGTGAGAGCTCTTCGGCCTCTGCCACAGCGCCAGGGCTCACACCCTCCTCCATCTGCTTGAGGTAACCCAAAAACAACTGATACCAGCTCTCAGTGATAAGTGTCGGGTCTCCGCTATGTTACTTCTCAAATGTTACTTACAGTGTTACTTCAGTTACTTTTACTTAATTACTTTTACTTTTACTTTACTTACAGTTACTGAAATGTTACTACAGTTACTTTCTCAAATGTTTACAGAACAAGCGGGAACCCATTGTGCCTGTATCTTTCTCTATTGCTGTTCGATTACATGATAGAAAGTCTAAGGTCGTAGAAAGCCGCACAGCAAACCCATCTAATGTGGTGCATATTAGACGCCAAACTAAGATTGCTGTGGGGACAAAAAGTAAGACTGTTAAGTTAGCACTTTTAAACCTCCACTCACTAAAAAAGAAATCACTTGTAGTCAACGACTTAATAACCACATACAACCTGGACTTTATGTTGCTAAATGAAACTTGGCTAGAAGACAGCTGCAGTGCAACAGTCCTCAATGAAACAGCCCCTCCTAACTTTACTTTTATGAGTGTCTGCAAAGCTGTTAGGAGAGGTGGTGGTTTAGCTGCTTTTTAAAAATGTCTATCAATGTAAGCAAATTTCATTTGGTAATTACCTGTCTTTCGAATATCTGGGTATTGTGTTAAAAGTTGCTTCACGAATTTTACTTATTATTTTCAGGGTTCCAAAATACTCTCCAGCCTTTGCTGAGGACTTTACAGAACTGTTATCAACAATTTCCTCTGAGTTTGACTGTTTTGCCATTGCTGGAGATTTCAACATTCACATAGATAATGCAGAAACCAATATGGCAAAAGAAATCAAAACTGTTTTTAAAAACCTTTGATCTGACTCAGCATGTACATGGACCCACACATAATCGTGGACTCTAGATTTACTTATCAGTAAAGGGTCTAAACATTTCATCAATTATTATTAAGGATGTAGCACTGTCTGATCATTTCTGTGTTTTCTTTGATGTATTGATCTCTCCTGCCATTGAAGCTAGATCTGTGTCTGTCAAGAAGAGATGCTTAAATGAGAACACTAGTGTGCTATTTATGAAGGCTATATCTTTAAAACCAAGCATATCTGCTGACTCTGTTGATTTTCTCCTTGATTCCTTTAACTCAAAAATTAAAAGTGTAATTGATCATATTGCTCCTGTAAAAGTCAGGAAGAAGAGTGGTAGACAAAAAGCACCTTGGAGAAACTCAACAGCAGTGCAAACTAGAATGTACATTTCCAGAAGAAAATGTGGCAGTGGCAAAAGTCACCACTCGGTTGCTAGGGTGTGGTACATGATTGCATACGAGCCAACAAACATGTCTGTACGATGTTCTGGTGCTGAGATATGGCTTATTCATGTGTTCAGGTGGTTGATAAGCGGTTGCTATGGTGTTCTGAGTGGTTGCTATGGTGTTGCTAGGCGGTTGCTAGGGTGTTCTTGGTGGTTGCTAGGGTATTCTGGGTGGTTGCTAGGGCATTGCTAGGGTGTTGCTAGGTGGTTGCAATGGTGTTGCTATGTGGTTGCTAGGGTGTTATGGGTGGTTTCTAGGGCGTTGCTAGGTGGTTGCTAGGGTGTTCTGGCTGGTTGCTACTAGGCAGTTGCCAGGGTATTCTGGGTGGTTGCTATGGTGTTGCTAAGGTGTTCTGTATGGTTGCTAGGGTGTTGCTAGGTAGTTAATAGGGTGTTGCTAGGTGGTTGCTAAGGTGTTCTGGGTGGTTGCTATGGTGTTACTAGGTGGTTGGTAGTTATAGTTGCATGTGTAGCATGTTGGAAGTTCTGATGCAGAGATATAGGTCTTGCAAAATGGTTGCTAGGGTACTCTGTTTGGTTGCTAGGGAGTGGCTTTCTCAGCTGCCAATCATGAAACTCCAAAGATGATTGTCAGTGTAAATAATATAAACCAACTCCCATGCCCCTGTGACATTCAGAATGGAAGATATCCCTCTATGGATTTTGGTTGCTAATGTGCTCGACAATGGTTGCTAGGGAGGGGCTAGGAAGTGTTGAGGTGATTCATGATTGGCTGTTTGCGGTAACACTTTATTTGAAAGGGTGTGCATAAGACTGACATGACACTGTCATAAACATGACATAACACCTGTCATGAACATGAAGGAGTCTTTATGAATGTTTATGACTGTTGTCATTAAGTGTCATTCGGTAAATTATGACACTTTTAATGCAAAGTTGACATTGTTTAAAATGTCTTTGTTATGACAACTTGACATTACCCAAGACAAAAATGTCTTTGTTATGACAACTTGACATTACCCAAGACAAAAATGTCTTGATTATGACAACTTGACATTAACAAAGACAGAAATGTCTTTGTTATGACAACTTGATATTAACCAAGAAATCATAACCTGTCAACCTGTCACAAATATGTCATAACAGGTCTAATTATCAAACTTAAAGCATTTTGCAGTGTAATAACCCTTAATGACATCTTTATAACTAGTACAATGTGTTCCACTTTACTTGAGGACACGTAAAATATTCATGACACAGTTATAATGGTGTCATGACGGCCAAAGTTGTGACAGGTTGACAGGTTATGATTTCTTGGTTAATGTCAAGTTGTCATAACAGAGACATTTCTGTCTATGTTAATGTCAAGTTGTCATAATCAAGACATTTTTGTCTTGGGTAATGTCAAGTTGTCATAACAAAGACATTTTAAACAATATCAACTTTGCATTGAAAGTGTCATAATTTACCGAATGACACTTAATGACAACAGTCATTAACATTCATAAAGACTCCTTCATGTTTATGACAGGTGTTATGTCATGTTTATGACAGTGTCATGTCAGTCTTATGCACACCCCTTCAAATAAAGTGTTACCCTGTTTGCTCCCCCGAGTCAAACGAAACCAACCTTTAGTTTCTTATGACACTTCTATCCAAAGATATCCCTTTGATCTCTTTCAATGGAAGTCTATGTAACTTGTTGCTAAGGTGCTCTAAATGGTTGCTAGGGCGTGGCTTGATGGCTTCATAATGATCCTGAGAGACTGATTGGTCCTCTGCGTAAAATGAGCCCGTCCCCTTGTCTCTATGACACTGACCCCCCAGAGGTGCAACTTTTACCCCATTGTGTGGTATGTTCTTACAGAGCCTGTCAGCCTCTTCAAATGTGGCAAATCACACGCTTTTGGAAATCTGAGCTCTGAGCTATGATTCTTCAAAGTTTGTCACAATGTTAAGTCTATGAGATTTTTCAGCCGCTTTTTCACCCCTGGGGCGAACATCGATTTATAGAAAATAAGTTTTGGTTGAAGTGATAATAATGAAGTCACTGTTATGTTGATCAGTGTTTGCTTTAGTTGGGCAGTTAAACACTTTTTTAACATTACTTTTTCTCTGACTGCTGTAACTGTGTTTGTTATGGCATTTATTTTGGTGTGTCACATGGATATTTATTATTGTGATATTTACAAAATAACTAGATTATTTTTAGAGTATTCTGCTAACCATGTAACTTATCACCAGTTAGTATTTCAACATTGTGAAATGCAGAGTGACTCTTACTGATAAAAGGTCAGTTGAAGATGCGAGTGACTCAACAATGTTTCTATGATCATTGAACTCGTATTAAATTGTCATTCTGTCAGAGATGCATTAATGCTGTACTTTTCTGCTGCTTCTCCACTATCCTTTTTTTTATAAATAATAAAAGAAACAGGCGGTGCCTTGCCTTTCATTAACACACGCTATGTGCCACGAATCAAGGGTTTTGCAATATGAATTTCTTCTGTAACACAAAGGAGGAGCGTAAGAATCTAACAGATATAAAGAGTGACTGAACAACACAAGGCACAACACAAACGGTGAGTTACTGTTTCATTCTTCATCTTTTACCTCACAGAATATTAAGACATTTTTACAACTGTGTAATTCAGAAAAATTACCACAAACAACAATAATCGGATGATTTTGTTTGGTTTGATTTCTTCCAGATTTAAAAATAAAACATTGATTATAATCTGCAGTGATCAGCTGAGAAGATACTGAGACGATGGCGGTAAGTTCATTCACATTTACAGAAACTGTTATTACTTTTATTGTAAATGAGGATCTTGATCAGTCGTGTCTCTCCAGATGACGGTGTTCGTCGCAGCTCTGCTCTCTGTTTTCACGGCATCTGTTGTGTCTGTTTCTGAAGTTTTCAAGCCGACCGACTGTTCTGACCTTTATAAAGCAGGACAAAAGCTCAGTGGGATTTACTCCATCTATCCAGCAGGAGACGTTCCTGTCTGGGTTTACTGTCACATGATCTCAGATGGGAAATATGAAGACAAAGGAGGATGGACGGTACGAATGTGACTTTAGATCAGCAAACACACATCAGAACATACATTATGAATAATATATTCTATATAAACCCATCACAGGTGTTCCAGAGGAGAATGGATGGCATAATTAATTTCTATCAGCCGTGGAATCAGTACAAGAGAGGATTCGGGGCAACCGAGGGCGAATACTGGCTGGGTAAGATCTCACAGTGTGTGTCCGTTTTGGTTTGTTAGAGTTTTAAACATTGGTATTTGGTGTCAGGAAAAGGTTTTGATTTCTAGTCTTTGGTTGAACATGTTCTTCATGTGTGTGTGTGTGTGTGTGTGTGTGTGTGTGTGTGTGTGTGTGTGTGTGTGTGTGTGTGTGTGTGTGTGTGTGTGTGTGTGTGTGTGTGTGTGTGTGTGTGTGTGTGTGTGAACAGGGCTGGAGAACATATATCAGCTGACACGTAACAGAAAGTACATGCTGAGAGTGGATCTGGAGGACTTTGAAGGAAGGAAGGGTTTTGCTCAGTACTCGTCCTTCTCTGTGGGTCCTGAATCTGACGGGTATAAACTGCAAGTTTCAGGATTCACTGATGGAGGAGCTGGTAGGACACTTTCATACTTTCACACTCGAGTGCACTTGTTCATGTACTTTTTTTAAATAGTCTTTGGGATTTCACTGAAGTACTGTTCACCTAAATATGATTCCTGAATACACCTGAATACACTGGATCAACAGATCCTTCTGTCCACCCTCTCATCACTGGGCATCACTGGAACCGCCCTCCACTGGTTTGAGTCCTATCTCACAGGTAGGTCCTTCAGGGTCACATGAAGAGGTGTGGCATCCAAAGCACATCAACTGATCACAGGGGTTCCCCAGGGTTCAGTGCTTGGACCCCTCTTCTTCTCCATGTACACCACATCGCTGGGACCATCATACAGGCACATGGTTTCTCTTACCATTGCTATGCTGATGACACTCAGCTCTACCTCTCATTTCAACCAGATGATCCCACAGTAGCTGCTCGAATCTCAAGCTGTCTGGCTGACATCTTGGCATGGATGAAGGAACATCACCTGCAGCTCAACCTGACAAAGACTGAGCTTCTCGTCCTCCCTGCTAATCTGTCTCCACAGCACGACTTCACTATCCAGCTAGACTCTTCCTCAATCACCCCATCATGGTCGGTCAGAAATCTTGGAGTAATCTTTGATGACTAGCTGACCTTCACAGACCACATTGCAAAGACAGCTCGATCATGCAGGTTTGCACCATGTGCAACTAAACCTTCACAAATGATCCAGAATGCTGCTGCTCATCTTGTCTTCAACAAGCCCAAAAGGGCCCACGTCACTCCTCTGTTCATCTCCGTGCACTGGCTACCACTCACTGCTCGCATGTCAATGCGTTGACACTTGTGTCACAGGCAGGAGGCTCTAGCAGCCTCTACCGATTTGCATACCACCCTGAGGAGAAAACCGTATTCCCTCAAAGAAGTCAGGACAAAGAATAGATTCAAAACGTTTTATGTTTATTAAGTTAGTAAAAGAGTCTTTAAAGTTAGCAACTTCTCCCAAGAGGCTTAGACCAACAGTTCCTTGTTCTCTCCAGCAGAGGCTCAGACAGTAGGAGGCTAGCGTCAGCACAGCAGTCTCTATATATATCTACAGCAGAGGCTCAGACAGTAGGAGGCTAGCGTCAGCACAGCAGTTTCTCGTTCTCTCCAGCAGAGGCTCAGACAGTAGGAGGCTAACGTCAGCACAGGAGTTTCTCGTTCTCTCCAGCAGAGGCTCAGACAGTAGGAGGCTAACGTCAGCACAGCAGTTTCTCGTTCTCTCCAGTAGAGGCTCAGACAGTAGGAGGCTAGCGTCAGCACAGCAGTTTCTCGCTCTCTCCAGCAGAGGCTCAGACAATAGGAGGCTAGCGTCAGCACAGCAGTTTCTCGTTCTCTCCAGCAGAGGCTCAGACAGTAGGAGGCTAGCGTCAGCACAGCAGTTTCTCGTTCTCTCCAACAGAGGCTCAGACTATAGGAGGCTAGCGTCAGAACAGCAGTTTCTCGTTCTCTCCAGCGGAGGCTCAGACTATAGGAGGCTAGCAACAGAACAGCAGTTTCTCGTTCTCTCCAGCGGAGGCTCAGACAATAGGAGGCTAGCGTCAACACGGCAGTTTCTCGTTCTCTCCAGCAGAGGCTCAGACAGTAGGAGGCTAGCGTCAACACGGCAGTTTCTCGTTCTCTCCAGCAGAGGCTCAGACAGTGGGAGGCTAGCGTCAACACGCAGTTTCTCGTTCTCTCCAGCAGAGGCTCAGACAGTAGGAGGCTAGCGTCAGCACAGCAGTTTCTCATTCTCTCCAGCAGAGGCTCAGACAGTAGGAGGCTAGCGTCAGCACAGCAGTTTCTCGTTCTCTCCAGCGGAGGCTCAGACAGTAGGAGGCTAGCGTCAGCACAGCAGTTTCTCATTCTCTCCAGCAGAGGCTCAGACAGTAGGAGGCTAGCGTCAGCACAGCAGTTTCTCGTTCTCTCCAGCAGAGGCTCAGACAGTAGGAGGCTAGCGTCAACACGGCAGTTTCTCGTTCTCTCCAGCAGAGGCTCAGACAGTAGGAGGCTAGCGTCAACACGGCAGTTTCTCGTTCTCTCCAGCAGAGGCTCAGCCAGTAGGAGGCTAGCGTCAGCACAGCAGTTTCTCGTTCTCTCCAGCAGAGGCTCAGACAGTAGGAGGCTAGCGTCAGCACAGCAGTTTCTCGTTCTCTCCAGCAAAGGCTCAGACAGTAGGAGGCTAGCGTCAGTGCAGCAGTTTCTCATTCTCTCCAGCAGAGGCTCAGACAATAGGAGGCTAGCGTCAACACGCAGTTTCTCGTTCTCTCCAGCAGAGGCTCAGACAGTGGGAGGCTAGCGTCAGCACAGCAGTTTCTCGTTCTCTCCAGCAGAGGCTCAGACAGTAGGAGGCTAGCGTCAGCACAGCAGTTTCTCGTTCTCTCCAGCAGAGGCTCAGACAGTAGGAGGCTAGCGTCAGCACAGCAGTTTCTCGTTCTCTCCAGCAGAGGCTCAGACAGTAGGAGGCTAGCGTCAACACGGCAGTTTCTCGTTCTCTCCAGCAGAGGCTCAGACAGTAGGAGGCTAGCGTCAACACGGCAGTTTCTCGTTCTCTCCAGCAGAGGCTCAGACAGTAGGAGGCTAGCGTCAGCACAGCAGTTTCTCGTTCTCTCCAGCAGAGGCTCAGACAGTAGGAGGCTAGCGTCAGCACAGCAGTTTCTCGTTCTCTCCAGCAGAGGCTCAGACAATAGGAGGCTAGCGTCAGCTCAGCAGTTTCTCGTTCTCTCCAGCAGAGGCTCAGACAGTAGGAGGCTAGCGTCAGCACAGCAGTTTCTCGTTCTCTCCAGCAGAGGCTCAGACAGTAGGAGGCTAGCGTCAACACGGCAGTTTCTCGTTCTCTCCAGCAGAGGCTCAGACAGTAGGAGGCTAGCGTCAGCACAGCAGTTTCTCGTTCTCTCCAGCAGAGGCTCAGACAGTAGGAGGCTAGCGTCAGCACAGCAGTTTCTCGTTCTCTCCAGCGGAGGCTCAGACAATAGGAGGCTAGCGTCAACACGGCAGTTTCTCGTTCTCTCCAGCAGAGGCTCAGACAATAGGAGGCTAGCGTCAGCACAGCAGTTTCTTTTTCTCCAACAGAGGCTCAGACAATAGGAGGCTAGCGTCAGCACAGCAGTTTCTCTTTCTCTCCAGCAGAGGCTCAGACAGTAGGAGGCTAGCGTCAGCACAGCAGTTTCTCGTTCTCTCCAGCAGAGGCTCAGACAGTAGGAGGCTAGCGTCAGCACAGCAGTTTCTCGTTCTCTCCAGCAGAGGCTCAGACAGTAGGAGGCTAGCGTCAGCACAGCAGTTTCTTGTTCTCTCCAACAGAGGCTCAGATAATAGGAGGCTAGCGTCAGCACAGCAGTTTCTCGTTCTCTCCAGCAGAAGCTCAGACAATAGGAGGTTAGCGTCAGCACAGCAGTTTCTAGTTATCTACAGCAGAGGCTTGGACAGCAGAAGGATAATGCCAACACAGCAGTTTCACGTTCTCTCCAACAGAGGCTCAGACAACAGGAGGCTAGTGTCAGCACAGCAGTTTCTCGTTCTCTCCAGCGGAGGCTCAGATAATAGGAGGCTAGTGTCAGCACAGCAGTTTCTCGTTCTCTCCAGCAGAGGCTCAGACTTTAGGAGGCTAGCGTCAGCACAGCAGTTTCTCGTTCTCTCCAGCAGAGGCTCAGACAGTAGGAGGCTAGCGTCAGCACAGCAGTTTCTAGTTATCTCCAGCAGAGGCTTGGACAGCAGAAGGATAATGCCAACACAGCAGTTTCTCGTTCTCTCCAGCGGAGGCTCAGACAGTAGGAGGCTAGCGTCAACACGGCAGTTTCTCGTTCTCTCCAGCAGAGGCTCAGACAGTAGGAGGCTAGCGTCAGCACAGCAGTTTTCTCGTTCTCTCCGGCAGAGGCTCAGACAGTAGGAGGCTAGCGTCAACACGGCAGTCTCTCTTTCTCTCCAGCAGAGGCTCAGACAGTAGGAGGCTAGCGTCAACACGCAGTCTCTCGTTCTCTCCAGCAGAGGCTCAGACAGTAGGAGCTAGTGTCAGCACAGCAGTTTCTCGTTCTCTCCAGCAGGGCTCAGACAGTAGGAGGCTAGTGTCAGCACAGCAGTTTCTCGTTCTCTCCAACAGAGGCTCAGACAGTAGGAGGCTAGCGTCAGCACAGCAGTTTCTAGTTTCTCCAACAGAGGCTCAGATAATAGGAGGCTAGCGTCAGCACAGCAGTTTCTCGTTCCTCCAGCAGAAGCTCAGACAATAGGAGGCTAGCGTCAGCACAGCAGTTTCTAGTTATCTACAGGAGAGGCTTGGACAGCAGAAGGATAATGCCAACACAGCAGTTTCTCGTTCTCTCCAACAGAGGCTCAGACAATAGGAGGCTAGTGTCAGCACAGCAGTTTCTCGTTCTCTCCAGCGAGGCTCAGATAATAGGAGGCTGGCGTCAGCACAGCAGTTTCTCGTTCTCTCCAGCAGAGGCTCAGACAGTAGGAGGCTAGCGTCAGCACAGCAGTTTCTAGTTATCTCCAGCAGAGGCTTGGACAGCAGAAGGATAATGCCAACACAGCAGTTTCTCGTTCTCTCCAGCAGAGGCTCAGACAGTAGGAGGCTAGCGTCAACACGGCAGTTTCTCGTTCTCTCCAGCAGAGGCTCAGACAGTAGGAGGCTAGCGTCAGCACAGCAGTTTCTCGTTCTCTCCAGCAGAGGCTCAGACAATAGGAGGCTAGCGTCAGCGCAGCAGTTTCTCGTTCTCTCCAGCAGAGGCTCAGACAGTAGGAGGCTAGCGTCAGCGCAGCAGTTTCTCGTTCTCTCCAGCAGAGGCTCAGACAGTAGGAGGCTAGCGTCAGCGCAGCAGTTTCTCGTTCTCTCCAGCAGAGGCTCAGACAGTAGATGGCTAGCGTCAGCGCAGCAGTTTCTCGTTCTCTCCAGCAGAGGCTCAGACAGCAGAAGGATAGCGTCAGCACAGCAGTTTTTCGTTCTCTCCAGCAGAGGCTCAGACAGTAGGGGGCTAGTGTCAGCACAGCATTTCTCGTTCTCTCCAACAGAGGCTCAGACAGTAGGAGGCTAGCGTCAGCACAGCAGTTTCTCGTTCTCTCCAGCAGAGGCTCAGACAGTAGGAGGCTAGCGTCAGCACAGCAGTTTCTCGTTCTCTCCAGCAGAGGCTCAGACAGTAGGAGGCTAGCGTCAGCACAGCAGTTTCTCGTTCTCTCCAGCAGAGGCTCAGACAATAGGAGGATAGCGTCAGCACCGCAGTTTCTCGTTCTCTCCAGCAGAGGCTCAGACAGTAGGAGGCTAGCGTCAGCACAGCAGTTTCTCGTTCTCTCCAGCAGAGGCTCAGACATAGGAGGCTAGCGTCAGCACAGCAGTTTCTCGTTCTCTCCAGCAGAGGCTCAGACAGTAGGAGCTAGCGTCAGCACAGCAGTTTCTCGTTCTCTCCACAGAGGCTCAGAATAGGAGGCTAGCGTCAGCACAGCAGTTTCTCGTTCTCTCCAGCAGAGGCTCAGACATAGAGGCTAGCGTCAGCACAGCAGTTTCTCGTTCTCTCCAGCAGAGGCTCGACAGTAGGAGGTAGCGTCACACAGCATTTCTCGTTCTCTCCACAGAGGCTCAGACAAGGAGGCTAGGTCAGCACAGCAGTTTCTCGTTCTCTCCACGAGGCTCAGAATAGGAGGCTAGTCAGCACAGCAGTTTCTCGTTCTCTCCACAGAGGCTAGATAGAGGCTAGCGTCAGCACAGCAGTTTCTCGTTCTCTCCACAGAGGCTCAGACAGTAGGAGGCTAGCGTCAGCACGCAGTTTCTGTTCTCTCAGCAGAGCTCAGACAGTAGGAGGCTAGCTCACACAGCAGTTTCTCGTTCTCTCCACGAGGCTCAGACAGTAGGGGCTAGCGTCAGCACGCAGTTTCTCGTTCTCTCCACAGAGGCTCAGACATAGGAGGCTAGCGTCAGCACAGCAGTTTCTCGTTCTCTCCAGCAGAGGCTCAGACATAGGAGGCTAGCGTCAGCACAGCAGTTTCTCGTTCTCTCCAGCAGAGGCTCAGACAGTAGGAGGCTAGCGTCACACAGCAGTTTCTCGTTCTCTCCAGCAGAGGCTCAGACAGTAGAGGTAGCAGCACAGCAGTTTCTCGTTCTCTCCAGCAAGGCTCAGACATAGGAGGGCTAGCGTCAGCCAGCAGTTTCTCGTTCTCTCCAGCAGAGGCTCAGACAGTAGGAGGCTAGCGTCAGCACAGCAGTTTCTCGTTCTCTCAGCAGAGGCTCAGACAATAGAGGCTAGCGTCAGCACAGCAGTTTCTCGTTCTCTCCAGCAGAGGCTCAGACAGTAGGGGCTAGGTCAGCACAGCAGTTTCTCGTTCTCTCCAGCAGAGGCTAGACAGTAGGAGGCTAGCGTCAGCACGCAGTTTCTGTTCTCTCCAGCAGAGGCTCAGACAGTAGGAGGCTAGCGTCAGCACAGCAGTTTCTCGTTCTCTCAGCAGAGGCTCAGACAGCAGAGGTAGCGTCACACAGCAGTTTCTCGTTCTCTCCACAGAGGCTCAGACATAGGAGGCTAGCGTCAGACACAGCAGTTTCTCGTTCTCTCCAGCAGAGGCTCAGACATAGGAGGCTAGCGTCAGCACAGCAGTTTCTCGTTCTCTCCAGCGAGGCTCAGACATAGGAGGCTAGCGTCAACAGCAGTTTCTGTTCTCTCCAGCAGAGGCTCAGACAGTAGGAGGCTAGCGTCAACACGCAGTTTCTCGTTCTCTCCACAGAGGCTCAGACATAGGAGGCTAGCGTCAGCACAGCAGTTTCTCGTTCTCTCCACAGAGGCTCAGAATAGGAGGCTAGCGTCAGCACAGCAGTTTCTCGTTCTCTCCAGCAGAGCTCAGACATAGGAGGCTAGCGTCAGCCAGCAAAAAAAAAAAAAAAAAAAAAAAAAAAAAAAAAAAAAAAAAAAAAAAAAAAAAAAAAAAAAAAAAAAAAAAAAAAAAAATAGGAGGCTAGCGTCAGCACAGCAGTTTCTCGTTCTCTCCAGCAGAGGCTCAGACAGTAGGAGGTAGCGTCAGCACAGCAGTTTCTCGTTCTCTCCAGCAGAGGCTCAGACAGTAGGAGGCTAGCGTCAACACGCAGTTTCTCGTTCTCTCCAGCAGAGGCTCAGACAGTAGGAGGCTAGCGTCAACACAGCAGTTTCTCGTTCTCTCCAGCAGAGGCTCAGACAGTAGGAGGCTAGCGTCAGCACAGCAGTTTCTCGTTCTCTCCAACAGAGGCTCAGACAGTAGGAGGCTAGCGTCAGCACAGCAGTTTCTCGTTCTCTCCAGCAGAGGCTCAGACAGTAGAGGCTAGCTCAGCACGCAGTTTCTCGTTCTCCTCCAGCAGAGGCTCAGACTATAGAGGCTAGCGTCAGCACAGCAGTTTCTCCTTCTCTCCAGCAGAGGCTCAGACAGTAGGAGGCTAGCGTCAGCACAGCAGTTTCTCGTTCTCTCCAGCAGAGGCTCAGACAGTAGGAGGCTAGCGTCAGCACAGCAGTTTCTCGTTCTCTCCAGCAGAGGCTCAGACAGTAGGAGGCTAGCGTCAGCACAGCAGTTTCTCGTTCTCTCCAGCAGAGGCTCAGACAATAGGAGGATAGCGTCAGCACCGCAGTTTCTCGTTCTCTCCAGCAGAGGCTCAGACAGTAGGAGGCTAGCGTCAGCACAGCAGTTTCTCGTTCTCTCCAGCAGAGGCTCAGACAGCAGAAGGATAGCTAGCGTCAACAGAGCAATGCTAATAATACTGAGATTATCTCAAGTCATCAACATAACACACCCAGATCACTGGAGGCTGCTATCTGGAACTGTAGATGCAGACCAACAATATTAAACAGTCAAAGCACTCGTGCATGCACTTCAAACAGCAAAAGTTTTCCCAATGTGAACACTTTAAGAACCGGACACTTCAACCAGTAAACTCACTGTGATTAAGGCACATGAACAGTATCCAGGCAGACGTCCCCCTGAAGTTGGGCTGGGTGGTTAGCTGCTGTGTTGAGAGCAGAAGTACAGTTAAACAATCCAGCATTCGGGCCGTTGAGACACCCCAGAAAGTCCGTTTTAACTGCTAGCATAGAGATCGGAACATGCGTGAGCTCACAAATGTCGCACAGATATGGGGATTCACAGGTAGTCGATTATCGCATCACATTGAACCACAAGGTAGTCATACACGGCACTTAACTTGGCGACATCTGGGCTGTGATTCCGGTTTCGGTTTCTCATCGGCCTCGTCAGATCGCCGGCCGGGTGCCTCTTCTAGGTGCCGTCTTCCTCCCGAATCTGCTGTGTTCTACTCACCGTCGGCCACAATGTGTATATACTAAAGCCCTCCCGCCAAACAGACGTGCCAATCGTCAGCCTAGCTCCTTCCCGCCAGCCACCTGAAGCTGATTCAGATCAGATGATCTAGTGATAAGATCGCTAGATTGTCACTGTTTACATCCGGGCGCAGAAAGTGGCCATTTTGCTAGGTGTCACATTAAAAACATTAAGGGAAACCCATTCCCCGGCACAAACGTTCCTCCCAGTGGCGTAGCGTCTGGGCATGCAAGGTATGCACTTGCAAATGGGCCCGGGCCGATAGGGGGCCCCGCCCATAGGAAACTTTTAATTAAAACGAGATAATTAATTTTTAAAGAGTAACTACAATAAATATATTTTTGTATGCATGTCATGTAATAATAATTTATTGTGTCTCCGTAATATCTAATTTCTCCGTCATTTCTTGTTGTGTGTGTTTATTATTTTTTGCACCCCGCGGCTGCCGTAGAACGTGCCGTCTTTTTTATATGACGCATCGCCGCGTCAAATAAAAAAAAAGTAAACAGTGTGAGAGAATACTAGCCACTAACGTTAGCTAATTGAACATTGGATGGAAAAGGATGGAAAAATACAAACATAAAAGTGGGGCCTTAAAGAGAAAAAAGAAGGTGGAGAAGTTAGACGCGACACAAAAACTACCAAAAATAGACAGTTTTTTGTGCCGACCTAGTGCGAATGACAACGATGTTGAAGGTGAGAGTGAATGTTTTACCAGCTAATATTAGCAGTTGCATGTCTTTGGATGAGAACAACAATGCAGCTGCTGACAGCTTGATGAGGTGCCAAGAGTCCCGGAGTGAAGAAACAGTCGCAGACGAGCCAAAAGCTGGATATTCGGCGGGAATTATGTCAGCGGGTTACCCAACAGATAAAGGAAACTATCCAGACACACTAACATATGGGCAAGTAAAGCATTTTATTGTGTCGCAAGGTTCATGCAAACCCCCCGGTCCATTTCCTCGAGATCCATTGCAAGGAGACAGGTGCTATTCGACGAGTTTTTACTCCACCACAACAAAAGCTGGTATTCAGCTACCGAGATCTTGGCTGTGTTACTCACCTAAGCTTGACGCTGCATATTGTGAACCATGCTGGTTATTTGCAGACCGCAGTCACAAAAGCTACAACATGGCATGGACACAAGGAATAAGAACATGGCAGACCCTGTCAAATAAAATTTCCAAGCATGAAGGCGCAGAGTGCCATGTAGCAGCTTGCAGTGTTTATGATCAGTGGCGTCTGCATGGCACTATCGACGAGGCGTCAGAACAGCAAATCCGTCAACAAGTTAATTTTTGGAGGCAGGTTCTAGACCGGATCATTAATGTCACTTTAACTCTGGCATCAAACAACCTTGCATTTCGGGGACACTTTGAAGACACTGAAAGTGTCAACAAAGGTAATTTTCTCTCCATCATCGACCTACTGGCTAAGTATGATCCATATTTGAAGGAGCTGCTTAGTCGCCCTGCTGGTTCCGTTAAGTATCTCAGCCCAGAAATCCAAAATGAACTTATTGGTATACTCTCGGAGTCTGTCCAGAAAGAAATTATCAGTGAAATTAAGGCCGCGCCGTTTTTCTCAGTGATCATGGATACTACTCAAGATGTATCTAAAGTGGATCAGATGAGTCAAATCTTTCGGTATGTAACCATAGAGAGAGATAGCCAGGGTTCTGCAATGGCTGTGAAAATCAACAAGTCTTTTCTGGGATTCCAGAAAATGTCTGACTCGTCCGCTGGCACAATAGCCAATGAAATTATACGTTCGGTTGAGGAAAAAGGTCTTGAGATTTCAAAATGCCGTGGCCAAGGATTTGATGGGGCTGCGAACATGAGTGGCATATACACGGGAGTTCAGGCAAGGATACAGGAGAGACAGCCAAATGCCACTTATGTACACTGTGCTGCCCATAACTTAAATCTGGTCCTCAATGATTCAGTTAAGTCAATAACAGAGCTGACAAAGTTTTACAACACCATGGAAAAATTGTACGTGTTTTTTGCGCACAGTATAAAGAGGTGGGATGTATTGGTTGAGATTACTGATAAAACTACTCCGGGTGTCACGCTGAAAAAACTGTGCGCTACCAGGTGGGCATCGCGCAATAATGCCGTGTCTGCAATCAGATACAGATATGCTGACGTGTTGAAGGCCCTGACCAAAATTTCACTTACCAGTAAAAAGCCAGATGAGCGGAATGAGTCCATGGCTTTGATAAAGCTGATGGAAAGATTTGACTTTGTTTTTATCATAGTTCTTCAAAGTGAAGTCTTGGAACAAATCAATGTCATTTCAAAAATGCTACAGGCGAAGGATGCTGATCTTCTTAAAGCTACAGAATTACTTGACACTGCCATCGCAGAGTTGACAAGGTTCAGGGAAAATTTCGAGGAGGCAAAAGCAACTGCACAATTCATGGCTGAGAAGTGGGGAGTGAAACAAATCTTTGAAAAGGAAAGAATTAGAAGGGCAAAGCGCCATTTCGATGAATTCTGTCAGGATGAGCGTTTGGCTGATGCTGAAAGGTACTTCAAGGTAAATGTTTTTAATGCTTGCCTAGACATCATCATTTCCCAGCTGAGTCGGCGATTTTCAGCTTTGCGATCAGTTGCCGATTTGTTCAGAGTGATCCAGCCACATATACTTGCAACTGAGGAGAAGAACGTGATATACGAAGCGGCACAGAGGTTAATGGAAAAATACAACAAAGACTTGTCTCCAGCCCTTCCACAACAATTGATCGCATTCCGTACAGCCTTTAAAAGACAAATCTCTGGGATGAAAACAGTTCAAGATCTGGCCAGTTTTTTGATCGTTGAGAACAACTCCATCACATCTAGCTTCAGTGACATGTGCACCGTTTTAGTTCTCTTTCTCACCATCCCTGTTACTGTTGCTTCAGCGGAGCGTTCATTTTCAAAACTGAAGCTAATAAAAAATTATTTGCGGAGCACCATGTCGCAAAACAGACTAACGGGACTGGCAATTCTTTACATCGAGAATGCACGAAGCCATCAATTAAACACCAGTGACATCGTGGATGAATTTGCCGAAAGAAAGGCCCGGAGAATGCTACTAAAATGAGTAAGTAGCTAGATTTTACATTTTGGGCCGCCGTGCCAAGATCAGTAGTTCATTAATATTGACGTTGGCTGAGCCTTGGTTGGTTTTATTCCGTTTTTATTCCGTTTTTGTTCCGTTTTTGATCCGTTCTGGTTGTGAAAAGTTGTTGGGTAGAGTTTTTTTTTAATGACATTGTTTGGTATGGTATTTTCTTTATGCACTACAGTGAACGTCTATAAATGTATCATAAATGTATCTTCAATGTACTTGGGGGCAGGGTTAGGGGGGCCCGTACCATTTTATTTTGCATATGGGCCCGGGACTGACTTGCTACGCCACTGGTTCCTCCCCCACTGAATATAGTCACCCCGTGACACTTGCTTACAGACTGACCACAGGCTCAGCTCCCTCCTACTTTCACTCGAGTCTACATCCCTACCAGAAGCCTACGATCAGCAAATGAGCGACGGCTTATGTTAAGCCCGCCCACCAACTCTATACACGATGTGATTGGCCTGACCAGAGTTTGTTTTTTCCAGCTCGAAAGCCAACGGAGAGTCGCTAGACCACACTGACTGCAAAATAATTTTTGCTGCCGCTAGATTTCTAGGCTAGGTGGAATGATCTGCCCATCCTCATCCGGAATGCAGAATCCCTGACAGCATTGAAAAGACAACTGAAAATTCATCCCTTCCATGAGCACTTAACATAACAACAAACAAACAAACAAACAAAAACCTTTTTCTTTAAATCCTCGCTTGTCTGGCTTATGCTACTCTGAGCAATGTTTGAACTTTGTATTTTGAGGAACTTCTTGCGTTGTTTTCGCCTCTTCACGATGACTCGCTTGGTTTAGTCCTTAGATGTAAGTCGTTTTGGATAAAAGCGTCTGCTAAATGACTAAATGTAAATGTATGATGCTAATGTCCTCAATTATACTCTTCTTCTCTGCAGGCGACTCTTTGTCCTACCACAATGGACAGAAGTTCACCACCTTTGACAAACAACAAGACACCCATAAGAAGAACTGTGCCAAACTGTATCTCGGGGGATTTTGGTACCACGGCTGTCACACTACAAACCCCAACGGTGTGTATTTATGGGGAGAAGATGACACTCATTTTGCCATTGGAAATGTTTGGTCAACCTGGAAGAAGAAATTCTCTGTCGGTATGAAATCCATCAGCATGAAGATCAAACGTGTGTCTTAGACATTTGAAGACACATTACAGAGTTTCTCTGAAAGAAAATAAATTAAGGTCAAAGGGTTTCCTTTTCTCTATTAACTGTGTAACTTAGTAAATCATGTAAGAATATGGCTGATGTTCTGTGTAATCTCATCAGTTATTTTCTTCTTTTTTGTTTTGGGTCACTTTAAATTTACAGTTGAAACAAATCAACAATAAACTTCAATAAACTCCTGTAATGAATGCATTATGTGTCAATGTAGTTTGTTATGGCTATGTGAAATAAGTAACAATTTGAATTATTAAAACTGATCAGAATAATTGATCCATTAAAAAATCTTCATGAAAAAAAAAAACATAATAGATGTAAATTTTAGACGAACTGTTGGAAATTTAGGCATTTATTTTGGTGCGTCACACAGATGTTTATTATTGTGATATTTACAAAATAACTAAATTATTTTTAGAGTATTCTGCTAACCATGTAACTTATCACCAGTTAGTATTTCAACATTGTGAAATGGAGAGACTGAAATGACAGATGCTCTTACTGATAAAATATGGGGTTAGAATTGTTGCATTATTCCAAATAAATTGATTGAGATTCACAAACAAATGTAAAGAGATTCACAAACATGTATAAAACTCACAAATAAATAAAATGAGATTTGCAAATATTTTTTTTGTTACAAACACAATATTTATGAATCACTTTCTGTGCATTTGTAAATCTCCTCACTCATCTGTGGATTTTGAAACACTTTGTGCAGAAAAATTCACATATAAGTGGCCTCCACCCACAGTTTCCTCAAGCCAATCAGATAACAGCCACATTGAGCTGGCCAATCGTAGCACGTTCTCGCTACAACCAATCACACTCGGAAGGTCTTGCCCTGAATGAACTGCTCGTTCATCTGGATTGGCTCAAATAGGAAGTGTAAGGCTTAGAGGTGGGCGATACTGCAAAATTTGGTATCGATCCGATACCAAGTAAATACAGGGTCAGTATCGCCGATATCGATATCTGTCGTGTCTACTTTGTGTGTTTGTAGCCGCTACTTCAAAAGTATAACGGTCATCCGTTTACTGTCAGTGAATCATTGTGTCGCAAATTATGAATTTTCATGTAGCCAGCACTAGTCAATAAGGAAGATTACGCAGACACTTCATATCTGCAGGTAAATAGTAAACATGCTAGTTTTTTAATTATTTGAAACAGAAGGGAAGATAATGGATATTTGCTTTTGACACACTGTTGGCATTATGTCAGATTTGCGTTAATGATCATGCGTAGCGTCAGTTCTGGCCGGTCACGTTAGTCAAGCTGGCATCAGTGACTCTCAGCTGATCCACTTCTACCTATAGGAATACGACGCCTATCACTGTATACATTGTTAAGTATGCAATTTGTTCAGTTATTCCCAATTAAAGGAGAACTCCGGTCAATTTTAACATTGAGCTCATTTTTTTGTAAATTTGGAGTGCTGTCAGTACAGAGAACAATGACAAAAATCGGTGTTTCCTACACCGTGTTATCCTCTTTTTAAAATTCGCACCCTGTTGACTTAAACGGGGCAAGTTTTAAACCTGTTTTTAGCCTCTTAACATCCTTGATGTGTCATTACAAGTGCACAGCCATGTGAGTGGTGTTATTAAGAGTGAACACGGTCAATCTGACTGCAGTAGATGTGAAAGATATTAATAAAAATGATGTTTATTCAGCCAGCTCACATACCTGTATTTTCTTCCTGTTTTCGGTCGAAGTCCACAGTAGTCGATTGTCGAGTTTGTGTGCGCGATCCTTAGTTATCTAGTTACCAATGATCGCGTGCGCGAACTCGACAATCGACTACTGTGGACTTCGACCGAAAACAGGAAGAAAATACAGGTATGTGAGCTGGCTGAATAAACATCATTTTTATTCATATCTTTCACGGTGTAGGAAACACCGGTTTTTGTCGTTTTTGTCTGTACTGACAGCACTCCAAATTTACAAAAAAATTAGCTCAATGTTAAAATTGACCGGAGTTCTCCTTAAAGCTGTTTATGAAGACTTTTATAAGACAGTCTTTTATGTTATGTTACAGCTTTTATATGAAGACTTTATAGGAACAGTCTTTTATTTTGTTACCGTTTTTATGTATAAACTGTTTATGAAGACTTTATAAGAACAGTCTTTTATTTTATAAGACAGCTTTTCTATGTAAAGCTGTTTATATGGACTACACAGAGACATTATTTGATAAAAATGTTTTATTGGGTTTATAAGAATTACACAGATACATGATTTAATAAAAATGTTTTATTGGGTTTATAAGAATTAGACAGAGACATGATTAGACAAAATATGTTTTATTGAAAGATAATAAAAAAAAAAACACTGTGAGCCGAACTTGAGAAAAGTACTTTATTGAGGCAAGAAGCAAATGAATGTAATATAACCAGTATTAAGAAACAAATAATAAGTATGCATGTAGTATTACCTTGATGACTGTCTTATAGACCCAGAGGAGAAGAATGCTGAGAGAACGAGCCAAGAGAAGAAAACAGAAGAAGCACAAAACTTTTTATAAGAAAATTGTTAGAGGATTCAAGGAGTTAACCATCAGAGGTGTATAAAGTAGAAGTAGAAGTAGAGAAAAAGTAGAAGTCCTGCCATGTGTTTATTCCAGCCATGAACTGATTGACAGTTGATTTCAGCTGATTTCTGTCTCCTGGCTGAAAAACGGATAATAAGCAAATCCAGGTGATTGGAACAAAATACTGAGGAGGATTTTTACTTTCTGAACTGGACTTTACACCTCTGCATAGCAATGCCACATGCCAGCCAAGAGTAAAGAAATAAACCAGAACTGGACCTTATCTGAGCCACAAAATCTGTGTATATTAAATATGGAGTCATTTCAGCCTTAATAAAGCCTGTTAACAAGCAGAATCAGTAGAGGAGAAAATCGTAATTGGTTTGTTACCATTAAGGAGATCAGTGTTTGCTTTAGTTGGGCTCTTGACCCTTGAGTCATTAACTTCAGATTTTTGTTTGGCTGCTGTACCTGACTTAAAATAGCCAGATGAACAAAGAGAAAATGTTGTTTGATGGTGTTTGCTGTGTTTTAACATTATCATTATTTCACAATCATTTGACCTGAGTAGAGCCCTTTTTCTGAGTTAAATTTACTTTATTGATTATAGCAGCACTGTCCTTAAAAATCATTTTATTCGTAACTTTCACAATGTAATCCAAATCATTTCTTAAAACATCACATACAAAGTATTTTTTTAAAAGACATCAAGAATCAGCCTGTGAATCTCAACAATGGTGATAATTATAAAGCATTTTGCAGTGTATTCTGGATGCCACCAATCAAATCTCATTCATAGCTCCCATAATGCATTGCTGTATGAATAAATAATGAGCTTATGTTCAGAGGTCATATTTTTGTCACCATTGTTGAGATTCATACGCTGATTGTTGATGTATGTGTATATCATCACAAATTGCATTTTTTGATCTCATGTTTGTTAAAGTCTACTAACTTATTGTTATAATATTGCTGGATATCATGATTCAGTTACATGTTTGTGTTGTGAAAATAAATTAATTTGACCAAATGATTCTTAAATTAAAATATCCCAGAGAACCAGGCTGTTTCATGATGATTACAAAACCATCACCAAGTAACCTTCATCACCTGATCCCATTTAAAAGTAACTTACTTTGCTACTGTAAATGTGTTTGACAAACACACTGTCACAGCAGGCAAAAGAGATCAAGTATATAATAAGAGTAAAGACCCCGACTAATGGAACTACTAATCACTGTTATGGTGACTTCAAATGAAACCGAGTTAAACCTCTGTTAATTCTCAATAAGAACTTCTGTAGACGTTTGACAGAAATAAAGTCAGTCTGATTAGTAATAAGTGAAGCTGGTAATGCTGTTTGTGGAGTTGTTTAATCCTCCTCTGCTGAGATCTTCAGATTTAATGTCTTCTCTTTAGTTGATTTCATCTAAGACTCTGTCTGAAGTCAGTTGTAGTTCTTCTGTTTCTGCTCGTCTCTTTGTCTGTTCTCTTCAGAGGAGTAAAGTCCAGGTTCAGAAAGTAAAAGTCCTCCTCAGTATTTAGTTCCAGTCACCTGGATTTGCTTATTAGCAGTTTTTCAGTCAGGAGACAGAAATCAGCTGAACTTAACTGTCAATCAGTTCATGGCTGGAAGAAACACATGGCATGATTTCTACTTTCTACTTCTACTTTATACACCTCTGTTAACCATTGTTCAAGATCTGGGATTGGATAAATCAGGGGTAGGGAACGTCGGTCCTGGAGAGCCACAGCCCTGCAGAGTTTAGCTCCAACCCTGAAAAAAACTCACCTGATTGTAGCCTTAATAATCCTAAAGACATTGATTAGCTGGTTCAGGTGTGTTTGATTAGGGTTGGAACTAAACTCTGCAGGGCTATGGCTCTCCAGGACCAACGTTCCCCACCCCTGGGATAAATTGTGCATATGATATTGAATATGTAATGAAGAGGTGTGATATGTAATATGCATTATAAAAAGTACAGTATTGCATGTATGTGGGAAGATGAGCCAGCCTCTCCATTGTTTGATGACCCAAGCCTGACCCTGCTGGTGGAACATGTGAACTGCTTTTGTTAAACTTCAACTTGTTACTTTGTATGGGAACTTTGAGAAACTAAATAATAATAAAAATACTTAAAATTATTATAAAAAAGATTGCCTGCCACAAGTCTGCTTTATATAAAGAACTGAACCACGGAGGGGTCTTTCTACTAAGACTGTAAGTATGAATTTGGATACTTATCATCTAAAATAGAATTTGACCAACTTTACCTTACCTGAGATTATAAACAAAATAAGGTAGAAGGTGCTAATGATCTATATATAAAAGAAGAGAGTAGGCGCCCAACGTGGGTTACGATGATTATTGATTTCTGGCCAAAATCAATAACCAAGTGCTCAGGAAAAATGAGAATTATTGTTTAGATACATAATAAAATAATTAACGAATTTGTATAACCTAATGGAAAGGTTAAACAAACAAGTAGTGTTGGAATCTCAAAAGTGAGATAGAGTCTAGGAAGAAAAAATCTTATAGACGAAAAATAATCCATGATAGAATTATTAAAAATAACCTGGTCAGGGTTATAAAGTGCATGCACGACACTACTAAGATCTCTATTGTCTAAGGATAATATGAAATAGGAAAACGGAAATACATTAAAGCCTATTAAAGAAGAAAAGTATTTTATACGAAAAATTAGAAGAAATTCAATAAAAAGAAACAATAGAGATTAGCTAAATCTACTCAGAAGAGATTTAGTGTAGACTGGATGAACTGCCCAGCGAAGTGCACATCGTTGGATGGAGATTGCAGTACAAAACCAAACCCATATTAGGATTTATACGAAAAATCATCCTAGAGTAATATTATGGGAAGAGAGAGAGCATTACAAGAAAATAAATTAGAAATAGATTATAATTTATTTCTATTTTGGATTCCATCCAGAGAACAAATAAGTAGAGAAAAATCCAATGAAACGCAAATAGCCACTAAGATAATAGGAAACGTAGGAATCGTTAGAGAAAGCTCTGTGTATACAGTGCAAGGATAAAGAAATAGAAAGTAGGTATATTGTCGAAAAGTCCTAGAGAAGAGACAGTCACAATATATGATACTGATTATAAAATATTGAACAGGATGTCAGCAGAGCAATCAGACAAAATTGTTCATTTTGAGAGAAATGAAAATACCCATACTCTAGAAACCGGAGAAATGACGGGTAAGAATATGGAGGAAATGATAGTAAAGAATAAACAAAGAATGAATTTTGGAAAAATAGAAGTAATGATCCATGATGGAGTAATACAAGACACCAGATAAGGTATTTTAGTCTTAAATGGTAATGAAGAGAATGAGGAAATAAAAGTGATTAAAAGTATATTAGACGCACAAGCTCTAAAAGAAATAGATAATGTGAAACAGACACTGAAATTGAAGTCCGTGGGATCTGTGAGATTAACGTCTGGTGCTCCATTCGGGCAGTTAATAGCTCATGCGATACTGACAGACTGTAGAAAGAAATTGTGTACTGTTAAAAAATCAGAAAAAGAAATGGAGACAATAATGTCCTCACTAATAAACATAGCAAATGCTAATAAGCACAGCACATTGAGAACTAAAAAAGGTACTGCACAGAAATCCAGTTATATCCCAGATGACAAATGGGGGAAAATGACACCAGAGCAGAAAAATCAAGTAATGCAGAAGCGTAAAACTACAAACTCAAATGTAAAAAGATTTGGAAGAAATAAAATAATTATTAAAGAAGAAAAACAGACAGATGCAGAGGTGCAGGAGGAGACCAAAATGACAGAGAAGTCAGAAAGACTGAAACAATGAAGTGAACTTGGCCTGTTGAAGGAGAATATCT
This sequence comes from Chrosomus eos, assembly GCA_036326025.1. Taxonomy (NCBI): domain Eukaryota; kingdom Metazoa; phylum Chordata; class Actinopteri; order Cypriniformes; family Leuciscidae; genus Chrosomus; species Chrosomus eos. Next base: position 422,031 of record JAZAVI010001355.1, read on the forward strand.
GTGATAAAAGAGTCTTAGAAAGAAATTAGGAATTATTTGTAAATATAAAAGGAATAGAATTGATGGTCGATACAGGAGCCCAGGTATCTTCAACAACAGAGCCAATACAATATACAGATAAAATATTAGTCCAAACATATAATGGAAGAATAGAAGAACCACCAATAGGTGAAAAGTTTGGTATAAATATGATAAAAGGAGAAGAGAATCTACTTGCAGTAGGGATCTTAAAAAAGTTTTGAGATTGTAAATGTAGAAGAAGAGTTTACTCGCATCAGACAGAGAATGATTGAATCTAAAAATGAATTAATAGAAGCATTAAGGGAAACTCCATGTGGGAGATATAAAAACCATTGTGGAAAAGTTAGTGATAGTTTTCCTCATGACATTGTAGGTGGAATACATAAACCACAGAGACAATATCCAATTAATAAATTGGGCAAAGAAGAATTAAATCAAACAATACAGGAGTTAGTGGAGCAAGGAGTAATAAAGGAGGAAGCGGAAAATGCGCTCTGTGAATTAATTTAAAGGAATTTAGTTTAAATATTACATTTGCTCTACGCTTATCTGACTCCAATTTCAAATGATAATCAAATTTAGATTGTGTTCCTTATTAGAAAATAGTCATAAATGTTGATTATTAATTAATTTAGATCGTTGATTATTCGGAGTATACCATCCTTTCCTATTCATTCATTATGGACCCAATGCCGCACAGAGATCACGTCGGCCGGATCTGTTTCTCATGGACACAAAACTTGTCAGTTCTGAATTTAGTCAGAGGGTGCAGGGTTAGCTAATACCTCTTTAGTCGGTTGCCTACTGCTCACTCGTATAAAAAGTGTAGTTTACTTTAGCCATTTCGATACAACTTGCTAAATCAGTGATAGACAGAAATCAAAAGGTCTTCAGATGATGTGCCTACTGCTCCATTCATACATGCGCCTTTAGTTTGACCCACCCTGCAAGATTTGCGGTAGCGCCAGCGAGCTCAAGTCAAAGTCTCTCAAGTCAAAGGAAAGCAATCCACCGGGAAAACACTGACACAGCACTGCATGGGGGTTTTCCTGGTTACGGTTCCCGAAAGACTGCTCTGTTACCTAGCCTTAAATACCCAGACCAGAACAAACGGGTTGTACCAATATTTGTTTGTTTGTTTTGAGTCAATTCCTTTACCTCAGGGGGTAGCACCTTGGTCTCAGAGGAGAGTGGAGATATCTTGAAAAGACATCACCCATGGAGGAGAAGTTCTCAATGTTTCTTATAATAATATAAATGACTGCAATGAAATTAAGACAATTTTACCAATCGCACTTCTGGCACTACTAGACATTTAAAATGAAACCAAACATGAAAAGGAAAAACAATATATTCACAAGATACATCATATGTGATATATAGGCATTCTTAGTGAACTTTTGGTGACTTGACTCAGGGGGAGAGGGGAATGCAGAGATAAGGAAGGAGAAATGTTTGGACAGGACAATGTGCTGTTGCTCTGTCTTTGCAATCTTCTGTCCAGGGTGTGTTTTATTGCTTTATGTTGAGTTTTGTCTCAGCTTTTGTCTTAGCAGTAAAATCAGTTCTTACAATAAAATAAAATAATCAAAAATAAACAGTTTACAAGTTTCAAAAGGAACAACAGCAAAGGCATCCAATACCGGAGACGTCTTTGGTGGATCAGTGTCTAACATGCCACAATTTTTCCAGTCCTTATAAAGTCCATCAAACTTTGACACTTGGAAACTTCCTCAATATACATTCAGTCCTCTCAGACAATCTGTCCAATCCGTCTTGGACTGTCATTAATTCTGGAAAACCCCTCCGGACCTTCGCATATAAAGCCTTCTGTCTCTTCTGACTCTTTCTTCAGACTTTTATCCTCTGCTTTGACGTCTGGTCTGCAACGCATCAACTGGGAGTACCCGCATTCTTCTCTTGGTATGCAGCAGAAGTTCTTTCTAATACATGCTTCATCGCTTACTATACTTGCTAATAAATGCTTAAATAATCAAGTGTGGTATGTTTCTTTTATAAACCACATTCTTAATAAATGATTTTACAACAACAGTTGCCTTGTCTTTTTTCTCATAAACCACATTCTTAAAAGGTGATTACTCTTTTAATGGCCTTGATGAGCCAGTGAGACCTACACATGGGGGTGCTGCCGCCAAAGGTTTCTGCCTATTTGATCATTTCTGCCAAAAATGGCATTCGACAATCAAGGAGCAAAAGTCGAATATCGTTTGTCGTTATCGTTTGAAATCCAAATTTCTATTTTTATTAATAAACTGTTTTCTGTGTCAGTGTCTGCAAAGATGAAATTGGCCTATAGAGAGAAATGCATGTAATGGATTACATAATCATAGAGTATCCTATTTATTTTCGTTTTTAATTGTTTTGTTTAAATACACTTTTGACATGTTCCAAAAACTTTTTTTGGAACTTGTTGCAACAAAGCCACTCAAAAAGGTTCAAAGCCTTAAGTGCAAATTAATGGAATGAGCTGTTGTACTGCCACAGACTGTTTCATCCCATGGAGACCTGTTTATTTTTTTATTAGAAGTTTAAAGTTGTTAGTGATTTAGGAATGATTCCACTTTTTGGTGGGAATTCTTTTTTTCCCAATTTTCGTTTTCACTTTTAAGGTGTGGCCTTGCGTTCCCTCTGCAGTGGTTCAAACAAAGTTTACAGACTCAAGGCTGCAGTTCGTGTCTGCTGTTAAAGTGGGGGAGTGAGGATGTGTGAAGACAAGTGAGGTTCTTTATGTGCACGACATCGAAGACTATGATTAATAAGAGTCTCAGACCATCATCAGAACGACCACAGAAATGCAAGTTGGTCAACAGATTTGTCTTTGTCTGTTTTTGTATTAGTTTTAAGAAGTTGTTAATGATTTGTTGTGTCACTTGAAATTAAAGGTTAGTTCACTCAAAAATGAAAATTCTGTCAGTAGTAATTACTCTCCCTCATGTTGTTCCAACCCCGTAAGACTTTCGTTCATCTTCGGAACACAAATTAAGATATTTTTGATTAAATCTGAGAGCTGGATCACTCCTCCATAGGCTTCTTAAGGGATCGAAACTGGTCGGCCCAAAAGTTATTAAAGACATCGTTAAAATAGTCCAAGTGACACAGAGTCCAGTTCTATTCCCAGAAAGGAAACTGGGCAGACTGGGCAGTAATGAGCTCTTGGTCCAATTGACCGTGCGACCCAGGCTTTCCAGATGACTGAGGAGCACTGTTCTGTGAGATGAGAGTTCTATCTCTGACTGTGTCAGAATCAGCCAATCGTCCAAATAGTTCAGAATCCGCATGCCCTTATTTTTCAAGGAGGCGAGAGCTGCGTCCATGCACTTCGTGAATGCACAGGGTGCTAAAGACAGGCCGAACGGCAGGACGGTGTATTGATATACCTGACCGTCGAAAGCGAATCTCAAGAATGGCCTGTGACGGGGCATTATCTGAATCTGAAAGTAGTCGTCTTTCAGATCGAGAGAGATAAACCAGTCCCTTGGGCGAATTTGCGCGAGAATTTGTCTGGTTGTGAGCATTTTGAACGGTCTTCTCATGAGAGCTTTGTTTAAATATCTCAGATCTAAGATAGATCTGAGAGCTCCGTCCTTCTTGGGTACGAGAAAATAATGGCTGTAAAAACCTGACTCGCTCAGAGAAGGAGGTACCGGTTCTATGGCCCCTTTCGCTATTTCTGCGCGGAGTAGATGTGCTACTTCCGTATTCACTTTCGTCGCGGTCCGTGCTGTGCTCAGTACCCATTCTGATATCCCTGGAATCGCTTCCCATGCTTTTACATGTACAGCTAGGGGCAGAATGGCCTCCAGGTTTATATCGACGCAGTTCGTGAGTTCGAGAAACGGAACCAGAGGTATGGGCACGGCACGCGTGTCCTCGGTGCTTGAATACGGCGGCTCGCTGACAGCGATGGCTGGCTTTTTCATATGTGACGTCCCAATTGCTTTGAATTGGGAACGTTTTGTGATAACTTTGTTATGCGCGAGCGGCGCCTGGGGTGAAGTGTTTGTTAGTAAGCGACAACTTTCGCAATACGAGAGAACCTCTTGTAAGAGAACTTCTGTGCATTTGCAGACTTTTAGTATGAAATAGGCCTCCTTTATGGTTTCAGATGGTCAGATGTTTAACTCTCAGGGATACCTTATGATGAGTCTGTGATGCACTAGTGTTAGGTCTTTTGTTTAGTGTCTTGTATTTTGTATCATTGATGATTTCCTGTCCTTTTGTAGTCTTTTACTTGGTCTTTGTAGTTCTTCTACTGTTTCCCCACCCTAACTTTTTCTCCGTGCTCCTCGTTTTCCCTCCTCTAGTAGTTTTCTTTTTATCCCTGTGTTTCTTTTGTCTGCATATAGATCCAGCTTCCTGCTTCATTTTTAACAGCATACTAGAGGTATGAATCTGACTTATATGCCCATAATTAACCCAAAAGATACAGTATGAGGGAAAATTTGTTGATGTTTTTTACAATCCAAAAACAACCAGGTCAATTCGTTCTCTATTTTTTTTCTGTTTTTTAGAAGTCTTGAACAACTGATTATTGGGCCAAAGTTGTTCCAAATAAGGTAAGATTTAATGATTTTGACTGTGCCGATCATTGTTATGTCACATTAAGTAAGATTTAATTTAATCTTGTTATTGTGAAAAAAGATTATATCCTCCTGAGACCTAGAAAAAAACGTTTTTTGTTTAGTTTTTCAGCCTTTTTTTAATTAAAATAATTTAGTTTTAACATTTATAATGTTATCACATTGTGTAGACCATAAGAAACAAACGGTAAAAAAAAAAAACATTTTTGAAAAATAATATTTTATTCATATGTTATGCTATGTCCTCTGTAGTGGACACCAGGACTCAATTGTTTAATAAATAAAATAACATGAAATTAAATGTATAGGCAAAAACAATGGGATTTTTTTTTTCAATCACTAATAAAATTTGGGGTTTCAGGATTTTATTTAACCAACATTTGTGTAAAGATGATTATCAAATAAGTTATGAAAGTTATAACGGAATGAATTGATACACCATTTTACTTTATGCAATATGTGGGTAAAATGGCCATAAATTAATATTCCCATTCAATGCAATGTAGCTACACACTGTATCCAATTTGCACATTAATGCAGCGGAGCAACATTTAATGAAAAAAGAAGTGTAATAATTGGAGTAATAATTAGCAACATTTTAATAATAATATCGAATTTTTCATAGGAATATTGATGTATAATGTATTTCCATATTCACTTGTTGTGTCTCCCAGAATGCCTGATAAACATGATTTAAGTCCTGGTTTCCTCTACAGTGAACACATGAATGAAATCAATGCCCTGTTCTGTAACAGAAAGTCATTTTTTGATTTTAAACCCCATAACGGTTTCCTGAGATGTTGCTTTATGAAATACAATTTGAAAAGTAGTCCAATATAAATTATTTTTTATAATATTTTGTCATATTTCCATAAGTGTGCTATTTAAAAAAAATAGCTTTCAGTAAGTTTGTGTGGGCGCAGTGCCACACTTGTACACTAGATCACATCCAAGCTTCATTACTGACCATATAAGGGCGCCTCCATTTCCATATATGGTTTGAGTCATCTGAACCATATATTTACATAATGTTCATACAATTTATGAAGTAGTCTTTCTATTCAGAAGTAATATGGGCGGATTGGCAGTTTGATTTGTATTCAACCTATAAGTAAAGCAGTAACATGTATGTTAAGCAGTAAAAAACATGTATGTTAAGTAAAGCATTAAAAACATTATTTTTAATAACGTTATTAGCTTTTTAAACAAGAGGTGTTTATAATATCTGTGAAGAGTTATTCTAGTTACCAAAAATTCTGTGGCATGACTGCGTTCATAAGTTTTTCCAGAATATGAAGACCACAGATTGTTTATAATAATAAATATGAACATATATTTTAATAAATACACTGCTAAAATTATTTATGAAAATCTATTTTACATTCTTATTATTCACATGTATTTTCATGTCTTGATTTTGTACAGGTCAATTCCAGATTCAGAAAGAAGAATGTCTAGTACCGTGGTCATGCCCTCGAACTCGTCGACGCTGATCATCCAGTTTCAGGCCCCTGCAGGACAAGCGGCTCCAGCTGAAACGGGGTCAACGGCCAGTCCAGTGACTGTTTATGTGCCACAGACCGCTTCTGCTCCTCGAGGACTTCAGGCTTTTCTGAAAGGCCAACCAAAAGCGCTTGGGGTGAGAAATCTTTCAATAATTCATTTTGAAACGTGTGAAGGAGGAAAGGTACAGGAACAAATCCAAAAAAGCAGCAGTACAAACATTAACTGTTGGGCTTTATTGTGCTGATCTGGCGAGTTCCTGTTTTCTGGTCTTCCTCAGACTGTCCAGATAATGATCGGCCTGATGATTGTCCTGCTGGGAATCGTGTCTACAGTCAGTGCTAGATCCATCTATGTCTTCAGTGGTTTTCCTTATTGGGGATCTCTCATCGTAAGCAAACAGTATATAATGTAAGTACAGTTCAGTGTTTTCTAACACAAGCTGAATCTTCTAACAGACGATTCCTTTCTCTATCCTCTCAGTACATTATCTCAGGATCACTCTGCATTGCTGCAGAACATAACCTCCATGGCAAAGCCTCCTCCAGTTTGTGTCTGGTATATGCGCACATCACTTGTTATTTCCAGGGGTCCAAGCACAAACTTTATTTAATGTAAGACCAAACAAACTGTCCAAAACTGGATGAAAGTAAAATTATTACTTTCTTTCAAAAAAAAGAAAGAAAGAAAAGAAAATATTACTGAACCCCAACTTTTGAACCGTAGAAATGATTTCTGAAGGATCATGTGACACTGAAGATTGGAGTAATGGTGATGAAAATTCTGCTTTGCATCACAGAAATAATTATATTTTAAAGTATATTCAAATAGAAAACTATCATTTTAAGTTGTAATAATATTAAACTATATTACTGTATTTTTGAGCAAATACATTCAGGCCTGATGAGCATAAGAGACATCTTTCAAAAACATTAAAAGTAGTTATGTTTCCAAACTTTTGACTGGTACTATATATATATTTAATATTTATGGGTTTTTTGCCATTTAAAATAATTTTTAAAAATAATTTAATTTTTTTCATTTCTTTAAATATTTCTTCAATTATTGCAGTATTTCAGATTAATATAAAGACACTAGGCCTTTTAAATATATATGTTTTAAAGTCAGATAAAAAAATGCAGCCATCTGTTTATAGAAAATAAAATAAAACATGAAATTGGGTTTACCACTATATGCCTGTATAGCTCTCTATGGAGAGGAATTATCTAGTAGTTTTTAGACCAAATTACTTACTTTTAAGATGTGGATTTGGATGTATTTTTTAGAAATTCTAAAATAATACTTTTTGCCAAGATTTCAAAAAAATAAAAAATAAAAATTTGATGGGAAGTGTACACGTTTTTGCATTATTACTACAGTCAAACCCGAGAAAGCGTTTTTTACAGGTAACAATACAATAAAAAAAAATAATAATAATAAAAAAAAACAGTAATGCTTTATCACAGCTTCTTATTATTTATATTATTATTTTTAAACATTATATTCATTATTTTTTTTATAATCTTTCCACTGATCCTCCTTGAGGTGTTTCTACAACTGGATTGGAGTCCACCTGTGGTAAATTCAGTTGATTGGACATGATTTGGAAAGACACACACCTGCCTATGCTCCCACAGTTAACAGTGCATGTCAGAGCACAAACCAAGCCATGAAGTCCAAGGAATTGTCTGTAGACCTCCGAGACTACGAGATTTAGGATTAAGCCTATAACATAACATACCGTGGAAAAAGTGAAGTGATGTGAATACTTTCCGGGTGCACTGTAAATGGGTCATTTTATTGACTATGCATACAATTCTTTATAATTATAATACAAAATCTAATCCGTTTGCAAAGAAATCATGATCTACAAATTACCTTTAGTTTTACATAATACAGAAAACGTGTCAATTTGCCAGACATGAATTAATGTACTGCTATTCAATTAAAATTAAGAGACAATATTATTTGTCTACTGTAAAATAGTACTTAGAATAATAGTTCCATACAGAGATACCCGTATTATATTTGAAATTATAAGCCTTTTATTATATTTGAAAAGAGATATTGCCATTGTATAATTGTATTGTCTTCATGAGTCATTTGTACTTGGACCCCGATAAGTGCAACTTTATTATTATTTATTATTATAGTGCTCCATATATATTGTTTCACGATCTGCTTTAATACACTGGGTAAAGTGCTTTCTAACTTATTAACTTGTTTTTTGTTATTTTTTTCTGCCTATAGGTGAAAGGTTCCCTTGGAATGAACATCTTAAGTACTATAACTGCAGGCTATTCCATTAATTTCCTTTCAGTGGATGTATGTTAACAACTTTTTTTAGTCACAGTATTACTTGCATTTAATATAATAATGTAATATACCTTCTACTGTTACTGATCATTTACATGAATCACGGCTGCCGAATACCCGCCAAATGTGTGTTTCAGCAGTCACACTCCTATAGCCACTCCGACGGGCTGAATTTTCTATATACATTTTTCAATTGTAGTCTTTTAAAAAGGCATCTGAAATCTGCTTCCAAATTATGCGATAGTATTAAAAATATCTATATGGCAGTTTTTCCCCATGGTATTGGTAAAAATTGCAGCTGAGTGTCTTCTGAAAACTACTAGACACAGTGGCTAGTGAGCAAAAAAGTTAATGTCAAGAAAAGACTGCATGTTTACCATGCAAGAAGGCATTGCCATTATACATTAAGTTTGATTTGTTATATTACCATATGAACCTCAAGGATTGTAGACTGAACAAAATTATAAACGCAACACTTGTTTTTTGCCCCCATTTTTCATGAGCTGAACTCAAAGATCTAAGACTTTTTCTATATACACAAAAATGTACCTAGTTCTCTCAAATATTGTTCACAAATCTGTCTAATGGCCCGTTTCCACTGAGTGGTACGGTACGGTACAGTTCGGTATGGTACGCAATTATTTGCGTTTCCACTGTCAAAAGTTGTGAATGGTACCAAAAAGCCGAACTGTACCGTACCACTTTTTGGGTATCCTTCCGTTGGGGTACCTAGCACAGTGGTACGGTACTAAAGGGTGGAGCTAGACTCACTGCAGAACGCTGATTGGTTGACAGAGGATCGTCACTTGCGCGTGCTACAAGGGGAATGACAACATAAGAAGCGCTATTTTTTAATATACAGTTGGAATAAAATACTACTGTTATTCTTTCACGAAAATGTAGTTTTAAGAGTTTTTCAGGCGAGAATGTAGTTGTTTAAAGCTCAAATCTGTGGTTTATTTATAATGATTTATGATAAATTGATCCATTCCCGGCGATCACCGGACGCTCGGCGCTCATGTTCCCCGGCCAGGGGCGCGTTTCCCGAAAGCATCGTTAGCCAACCATGGTCGCAAGTTCCGTCGTTCCCAATAGAGTTCAATGGAAATTGCGACCAACTTGCGACCATAGTTGGCTAACGATGCTTTCGGGAAACGCACCCCAGAACAGTCTTTCCTCGGCTGGTCGTTCTGAAGTTTGCCCGCTGGCTCTGTAGCAGCTAACTTAGTGGTAATTCGTCTTGTGTATATCTAACGGGCTATCTCTGGTTTCGTGAATCGATAATTCGTTCCCTGGCCAATCGTTTTGGCTGAGGGCTAAGTGAAGTTTCATATATTTAGGCTATTTAACTTTTCCGTTGTAACGTTAACGTTAGACTAGCGCTGAATTTGTATTTTGACTAAATTGTTTGCTTTATTTCTTATTGTACAGCTTCTTGTAACGTTACCTTTTACTTATACTTTTATAATGGCTATTATTAATAAAACTGAAATTTAACAAAAAGAGTTTTGATTTGGTTGAGTTTTGTTATTATTTATTTTATTACAAGATTATCACTGTAATGTTGTTTATTGCAGCATTTGTACAAATGCATATTGTCTGGAATATGTTTAATATTTTTAAAATTAAACGAAAAGATGCAGGGTTGTGTTTTATATTTCGTTTTGTTAAAAATAGGCTAACGTTATACATGCAGTGAATAATATCAGGTAGGCCTATATTGCCTGAACCACACTTGTGTGCCTATAATGTTTAAAATCTATTTAAATGAAAACGAAAAGAGGCAGAGTGGTGTTTTATAACATATTTCGTTTTATTGTTGCCTAAAATATATAAAAATATATTTTTTTAAATATATTTTATAAAAAAAATAGTCGTCAAAAAAAATAGTCTCGTCACGCAGAGCGAGCTGAGTGACGCTTTCAGAACGCGCTGTTCAATTTAGAGAATTACCGCACTGCGTCCTCTGGAGTGCTTCTGCTGAGAACTTTGCGTACTTGGTATTGAGACATGCCTAATGTCGGCGCTTGTCTTCTTGTGACAAACATGCCGAGAAGCAAGGACAAGATCTGCTGTATGCCATCCATTGGTGTTTACTTTGTCTTTGTCGCTTTCTTCTTCGCGCGAAAATGACGTTGATCGCTTCTTTCCAGCAAACGCCACGCCTATCAAGTAGGGTACTGTTGGCGGTGGAAACGCTAGCCGGATCATGGTTTACTGACCTGACCCGAACCGTACAGTACCGTACCGTACTGCTCAGTGGAAACGAGCCATAAGGGCGCTTTCACACTTGGTTTGATTGCCTGTTCCGAACCCGAGTTCGATTGCCACCTTTTTAATCGGACTTGAGTACGGTGCGCACCCGAGTTCGGAAGACAGCGTTCACATCATCCAAACGAACCGAACTCTGACGTCATTCGATCCCGGGTGCGCACCAAAAGTGCTAGTGTAAAGCGCCCTAAATCTGTGTTAGTGAGCACTTCTGTGCAGAGATAATCCATCAACCTCACAGGTGTGGCATATAAAGATGCTGATTAGACAACATGATTATTGCACAGGTGTGCCTTAGGCTGGCCACAATAAAAGGCCACTCTAAAATGTGCAGTTTTATCACACAGCACAATGCCACAAATGTTTTGAGGTGAATGCCCGTGAACTGAATGTTCATTTCTCTACCATAAGCCGTCTCCAAAGGCGTTTCAGAAAATTTGGCAGTAAATCCAACTGGCCTCACAACCGCAGACCACGTGTAACCACACCAGCCCAGGACCTCCACATCCAGCATCTTCACCTCCAATATCGTCTGAGACCAGCCAGAGACAGATGCTGCAACAATCGGTTTGCATAACCAAAGAGTTTCTGCACAAACTGTCAGAAACCATCTCAGGGAAGCTCATCTGCATGCTTGTCGTCCTCATCGGGTCTCGACCTGACTGCAGTTCGTCATCGTAACTGACTTGAGTGGGCAAATGCTCACATTCGATGGCGTCTGGCACTTTGGAGAGGTGTTCTCTTCACGGATGAATCCCGGTTTTCACTGTACAGGACAGAAGGCAGACAGCATGTATGGCGTTGTGTAGGTGAGCGGTTTGCTGATGTCAGCGTTGTGGATCGAGTGGCCCATAGTGGCGGTGGGATTATGGTATGGGCAGGCGTATGTTATGGACAACGAACACAGGTGCATTTTATTGATGGCATTTTGAATGCACAGAGATACCGTGACGAGATCCTGAGGCCCATTGTTGTGCCATTCATCTACGACCATCACCTCATGTTGCAGCATGATAATACACAACCCCATGTTACATCTGTACACAATTCCTGGAAGCAGAAAACATCCCAGTTCCTGCATGGCCAGCATACTCACCAGACATGTCACCCATTGAGCATGTGTGGGATGCTCTGGATCGGCGTATACGACAGCGTGTTCCAGGTCCTGCCAAGATCCATCAACTTCACACAGCCATTGAAGAGGAGTGGACCGACATCCCACAGGCCACAATCAACAACCTGATCAACTCTATGCCAAGGAGATGTGTTGCACTGCGTGAGGCAATGGTGGTCACACTAGGGGAGTTTTCAACAAATTGTTGCGTTTATAATTTTGTCCAGTGTACATGCAGCCAGCGCATAGGTGAGTAACTATAATTTTTTTAATTGATATTTGTGCTAATGATGAGTGTTTTCTCAGACCTTCTTCCAGGTGATCTGTGTGTCCTTGGCACTCAATATCCTTGAGTTTATCATCTCCATCTTTTTGTCAGCATTTGCCTGTAAAGCCAACGCCTGCGCCTGCGCCTGCTGTTCTCCGCAGGTGAGTGATGCCTTCAGGTCTAGAAGCTGAGTGGCCGCTATGGTTGCTAAGCAGTTGCTAGGGTCTTCTGGGTGGTTGCTAGGACATTGCAGATTGACAGAAATAATGGTACTGTAGTTTTTCAATTTCTTTTGTTTTCAATAAAATCGACACAAGTTTCAACACCAAAATATTTTTGACTTTGCCTTTTTCCATTTGAAATACAGTGTTGTCTATAAACCTGTAATAGGACTGTCATCCAATGTTATTAAAATTTATATTGCAGTAAGAAGGTATAAAACGCAACGTGAATTTTTTTCCCCAAAGGTGCTGGATGTTCACCAGGTTGTTACTCCACAGTCCTATGCCTTTAGACCCAATCCCTCCCATGATCTTAACAAATCAGAGGTAAGAGAAGCTTGTGGCACCAGTCTAATGGGACTTTGTGTAAAACATTTTTTTCAATTTTTTTTATCCACAATCCATTATTTGGATTAGTATTAATATATATATATATATATATATATATATATATATATATATATATATATATATATATATATATATATATATATATATATATATATATATATATATATATATATATATATATATATATATATATGTTTGTGCAAGAAGTAATTAGAATGATCAATAAATAATCATTAAAGCTGATTGCATACCTGTTTTTCTTGCAGGAACTTCTGGTCAGTGCTTCCCCGCATCACATTCCTTCAAATATTCCCCCACAATACAGTGCAAGTTCTGATCCTAAATATGAATATTAAAAAGTGGACAGAGCTGTGGTCCTGCTGTTGTACAGTTATTCCCAATTAAGCTGTTTATGAAGACTTTTATAAGACAGTCTTTTATGTTATGATACAGCTTTTATATGAAGACTTTATAGGAACAGTTTTTTATTTTATAAGACAGCTTTTATGTATAAACTGTTTATGAAGAGTTTATAAAACAGTATTTTATTGTATGTTATAGCCTTTATATGTAAAGCTGTTTATATGGACTACACAGAGACATGATTTTAATGTTTTATTGGGTTTATAAGAATCACACAGAGACATGATTTGATAAAAGATGTTTTATTGGGTTTATAAGAATCACACAGAGACATGATTTGATAAAAGATGTTTTATTGAAAGATAATAAAAAAGAACACAGTGAGCCGAACTTGAGAAAAATACTTTATTGAGGCAAGAAGCAAATGAATGTAATATAACCAGTATTAAGAAACAAATAATAAGTATGCATGTAGTATTACCTTGATGACTGTTTTGTAGACCCAGAGGAGAAGGATGCTGAGAGAATGAGACAAAAGAAGAAGACAGAAGAAGCACAAAACTTTTTATAAGAAAATTGTGAGAGGATTAAAGGAGTTAACCATTGTTCAAGATCTGGGATTGGATAAATTGTGCATATGATATTGAATATGTAATGAAGAGGTGTGATATGTAATATGCATTATAAAAAGTACAGTATTGCATGTATGTGGGAAGATGAGCCAGCCTCTCCATTGTTGGATGACCCAAGCCGGACACCTGCTGGTGGAACTTGTGAACTGATTTTGTTAAACTTTAACTTGTTACTTTGTATGGGAACTTTGAGAAACTAAATAATAATAAAAATACTTAAAATTATTATAAAAAAGATTGCCCGCCACAAGTCTGCTTTATATAAAGAACTAAAACCACAGAGGGGTCTTTCTACTGTTTAGATTATAAACAAAATAAGGTAGAAAGTGCTAATGATCTATATATAAAAGAAGAGAGTAGGTCCTCAAGACCAGTTGCGGGAAAATTACTGAATCATAAATTGAGCTGGATTTGTTTTGTGGGGAATTGTGTATGTACATGCACTGACTGGGTGGGCAAAAACAATTGTAGTGCACATGCGTCGAACACGTCCATTCACGCTCGAGATTAATTGAGTACATTTTAAAGGACTTGAGCACGCTCAACTGTGTTCGAGAAAATTGAGTATTATTGGCCTTTTAGTGAAAGCATTTTGTGGTTTTTGGTATTTTGAATCTAATGCAATGAAGTTAAGACATTTCTAAGTGGGACTTAAAATGTTTTCACTAATAATCTTTTAATGAATGTCATTTCAGTTCTACTTTATGATAATAAATTATCACACGCATTGAAAGACAATATACAAGCACTCAAGGTTTTGCCACAAACTTAACTGACTGGCTTTTCTCCTGTATGATTTCACAGTCCATTCAGAACAAACTGTACATTTATGAGCTCCCAGAACTTCTGATTGAGGCTGTGTGTGACCTCCTAATTGAACTCCTTTCCACAAATCAAATTAAAACAGTATAAGCAAAAATAAACAACAGTTTTCTCCTAATCGTATTAAGTGCAAACAATAAGTTTAAGTGCAACAATAATCAAAGTACTGTACCGCAAAGACTTTTTATAAATGTTGTGAAATTGCTGTTTTAGGGTATAGGGTTAGGTTAGATATAGGTATAGGTATAGGGTTAAGGCGGTGAGTTCGGAAAAAGGCCGGGTAGAGAGAAACGAGAGAGTGGGTTTTGCAGGTGCGTTTGTGTTCAGTTGTTCTTGGGTTCCGATTAAAAGTTCAGCAACTTAGCCTCTCTTGTCTGGCGTTCTTCAGACGTTACAGTACTCTCTCAATATTTAAAGTGCAAACAGTGACCAAAACAGAGACCAGAGCCACAACAACACAGTCCAGAGATAGGTTTCATTTTGGGAGACAGACTATTGTATGCAGCCTAAGTTGCGCTGTACTTTGCTGTACTTATAATACTTCTCAAAGTCCGGACTCCGGTCCGGATCCGGAACCGGAGGGAATTCAATCCGGACCCGCCTCCATTTCGTATTTCAAGAGCACTAATTGTGTGTAAGGGATTAAAAGTGTGGATTTCCTACTTTGATAAACACATGTTAAAATCATTTGTTTATTTTTTGAGATGGTCAGAAATTAAAACGAAGGCGAGATATTTAATGTTTTCCTAAGTGATTTAGTTGCCATGACATCCACTGAGACTTTTGACGTAATCAGGCGCAACCATAGACTGTAAAAAGGGGCGCAACGGGAGTACGCGACACTTCACCGCAGTAAGCGTTTGAATGGGTGTGGAGGATGTCATTGTCCAGGAAAAGAAAAGTTGATGAAGAAAATAGAGTTTTCAAAGATGATTGGACAGAGAGGTATGCGTTCACAGATATCCCAAGTCTCCCGGAAGTTCCAGGAGTCTCCCGCATATTGATAGCGGCTCCCTGATGCCCGCAAATTAGTTCAAATCTCCCGCAATTTAGAGCTCGCGAGCTCCAAACCGGCAGAAAGGGAGAGAGCGACCTTACGTGTGTGTGCGCAAATGTGCGTGTGTGCCTCATGGGTTGCCAACCGTTCCGTATAATACAGGTGTGCCCAACCCTGCTCCTGGCGATCGACTGTCCTGCACAGTTTATCTCTAACCCTGATCAAACACACCTGCCTTTAATTTTCAAGTACTCCTGAATACCTTAATTGGTTGTTAAGACCTTAATTGAAGACCTTCAGGTGTGTTTGATTAGGGTTGGAGATGAACTGTGCAGGACAGTCGATCGCCAGGAGCAGGGTTGGGCACACCTGGTATAATATGTATTTGTTTAAGATAAAAATAAAACATATTATGAACTAAACAAATACATGGTTCATTTTTGGCAAAATGATCATAATAGCCTTTATATATCTGAGTGGTTAAGTATTGTATATATATTGAGCCTACTTTGCTATAAAGAAAATTGTGCAACTTATAAAAATATAAAAAAAAATATAATGCAACTTTGCCTAATAAGTTGCATTTATAATGTGCTATAAAATGTATGAATTTCAGGGGTTATGTTTCAAAATTTTCTTCCGTGGGGGCATGTCACTATTCCCCCCCAACCGGCCCCCACCCCCCCGTCAACAAAAAACCGTCCCCCCCACCCCCAACAGTTTTGGCCGTTTGACATTGACGAAAATTCTGATTTGGACCTTTGAATATAGACTTTGAGAACCCCTGTTTTAAAAGAAGCCATTTTTTGGCCCGATGTGAAAAAGTGTTAAAATGTACACATGTGGTCAGCTCCGTTGGCAACTGATTCCATTGTCTGATGGCCACACATGAGAAAGCTGAGCTGCCGAATTTGGTTCGGAGCTGCCAATGGTTTTTATTTTTATAAAAACAGCAAAACGGCAGTGCTGTGAATGTCGCGGTGGCATTCTATGCTAATTTCAACCTCACACTCCGTTATGGTGTTATTGTGAGACAGCTTTCACTCGACGTGAAATCTGAATTTTAGTCTTGCTAGATCTCGTGGCAAGAGAGTGAGTTCACTGCACTCAAATATTACCAAAACTTGAATGACTTAAACAGAACTAAAACTGAATAAGATACAGAATATTTCTAGATCCCAGAATGATAATTGAATAATAATTGTATAACTAACCCAGATAGCAACATTGTTTCAGCCCAGATCCGGCCCACATCTGGCAATGATGATCTGGCCCACATGTGGCGTGGAATGACGGCCCCTGAGCGACTCACTCCTGTTTGTCAGAACTGGGCCATAAGCAGGCCATAGCAATGCCATGTGAGCCAAGAGGAAATAAATAAACCAGAACTGGACCTTATTTGAGCCACAAAATCGGTGTATATTAAATATGGAGTCATTTCAGCCTTAACAATACTGTTAACAAGCAGAATCACTGAAGGAAAGAAGAGAACAGAAAAACAGACGAGCAGAAACACAAGAACTACAACTGACTTCAGACACAGCCTTATATGAAATCCACTGAAGAGAAAAGAAGGAGATTTTGAACGATCTCTTCAACAGAGCTTTGTTCAAGTGCCTGAGATCTAGGATGGGTCTGAGATCGCCATCCTTTTTGGAGACAAGGAAATACCTGCTGTAGAAACCTGACTGGCTCTGAATCAGAGGGGCGGTTCTGTAGCAGTTTCGCTATTTCGGCACGAAGTAGATGTACCAAGTCGTTTTGTACCGTATTTCGACCCTGGCTCGGAAGCGCGGGGGTCTGTGAGCGAACTGCAGCGAATAACCTTGCATTATAGTGTTTAGCATATATATATATATATACCCACTCTGACACGCCCGGTATCATTTTCCATGCTTTCAAACGCAAAGCTAGAGGGAGAATGACACCCCGGCTCTGGTTGCTATGTGTATGTAGCACACAGCTCGTAGCATCTGCCAGAGGCAAAGCGCGCGCGCGCGCTCTCTTCACACAGAACACACTCCGTGTTTATTGGCGAAAACTGTGAGTGAGGTGTGTGTGGCAGAGCAAACAGTGTTTATGAGTAGGGGTGAGCACTGAACAGTGGGCACATTTCCTACATTTAGAACACACGCGGCGTAAGCCGGTTTTATTGATGTGGGCCGTAAGTGAGTGAGTGTCACTGAACAGGCCGTGCTTGTGTGTAGGGGTGGGCACTGGGAAGTGGGCACATTTCCTACATTTAAGACACCTTCGGCGTGAGCCGGAAACACAGACATAATGCTCTCTTTGAGATTTATCTGTATAGCCGTGAAAACGGCATTTGGGTACAGGCGAGCAGGTCGTGTGACGGGCTCGTTGGCTGTGAAATACACTGCTCCAGCCTCTGTTGAGGGAGCTGAGAGAGCGATGCGCACTGTTATCGATGGCTGTGCGCAGGACGACGACGCTGTGGGGCTGGCAGCTGAGGAGGCGGTGGCGCTGAGTTCCAACCAGGCGGCTGTTGTTTTGAGCAGCCTGTCGCGGAACTAGAACGCCTCGGAACAAAATGTCGCATAGCCTGCGAAGTTTTCTGTACCTCCGTGAAGCGCTTGGTGAAGCCCTTAACCGCTGGACCGAAGAGACCGGAAGGAGACAATGGCGCATCGAGAAACGTGGCTCTGTCAGACTCCTCTATCGGACAGCATCAGCCACAAATGTCTCTCGGTCACGGTGATTGACGCCATGTTCCGGCTGATGGCCTGTGCATTGGACTTGGTGGCTGACAGTGCTTAGTCCGTGGCACTTCTCAATGCCGTGAAATTTTCTGGGTTCGTGCCCACCTCGTCCATTATGCGGAGAATGTTGGCATGATAAATTTGCAGCACAGCCATGGAATGTAGAGCTGAAGCGGCTTGACTGGCGGCGGTGTAAGCGCGACCGATAAGAGCCGAAGTGGTCCTGCAGGCTTTAGAGGGCAGAGCTGGCTTCAACTGCCATCCAGCAGAGGGAGGGCATAGGTGAGTGGCCACGGCTTCCTCGACCGGAGAAATAGCGAGGTAGCCTTTGTCCGTCAACAACGGAGAGCGTCAAAGATACAGAAGACCGCAGCCTGGCCGAAAATGGCGCCCTCCAGCTCTTTGATAGCTCCTCGTGGAGTCCCGGCAGGAAAGGGGCGGGCCTAGTGAGAGGCGCCGAGCGACGTCCCGGCAGAAAACAGCCATCCAGCGTCTAGGCGTGGGCTCCTCGGGTGGCGACCAATCGAGCCAGAGGAAATGAGGCGAAAAAGTTCAGCATCAAAGCTTGACTGCATGCCACCAGACTCTTGCACGGAAGGGGCGGGCCCGGTTTGCGGCGCGACAACCCTTCACTCCCCGAGGCGGCAAGCGAGCAGACATCGTCTTCCGCGTCATCCCCGTCAGACTCCAGATGCATGGCAGGATCAGTAGGGCGCTAGCCGGCCGTGATCGAGGCGGGGGACTCAGAGAGCGATGCACACGGGGACAGCGCCGGCATGCATTCGGTCACGTGGTAACTTTAGGCATTCTCTGCGAGCGGCGCTTCTAACAGGGCGCGGCCCAGACGAGAGAAGCGGAGGGCAGATCCACGTTGAAGGTGGCGAGTCGAGTCCGCAGGGTAGACACAGCCATACAGATGCATTCCGGGCAGCCGCCGACGAAAAAGCGCGTGGTCCGCGTGATTTCTTTCCAGACAGGAAACGCACAAGATGTGGCGGTCCCCGTCACTGAGGGGGGCTCGGCAAGAGCCGCATTTAGAAAAACGAGGCATTTGTAGCAACGCCTCGGCTCTTTTAGGAGAAGGTAAATGCAGTGAAAGGATAAAGGCGGCGGATAGCGCAGCAGGAACGGCGGCGAAGTGGCGATGGCAGCTTCCGATCTGCAGTGCAGAGGGCTTGTCCCGCTAAAGTGCTGTATTCGATGGCACGGGATTAACCCCTAGGGGTCGAAAACCACGTCCTCGCGTTTTGCTGGATTTTTTCCTTATCAGTGCAAAAGAGAATCAAATTACTCTGTTGATTTTGATCTTAAATATAAGTGTTTTACATCATTAGATCCTGTTAAGTGTCTATTTTTTTTTGTGGATACTCACAATAAAAACAAAGTGTTGTGCTTTTCGTCAAATAAAGAAAAATAAACATGATGCGCGTTTTAACTTGTCTCTGTCAGTGAGGTCCGTTCTGAAACGCGTCCGAAATATTAACTGTAACTCTCTCAATACTTGTCACAGAGATACGAGATATGTCTCTTTATGAAGCTGAAATTCTCTTCTTTTAAATGAAGTAATTTTTAAAAAAATATATATTTACAGTTTATGTAATCTGTTTGAAACAAAGGAGAGTTACAGTTTTTTCGCTCTCCCTTCATTATAGATAATTAGGTGAGCCCGCCACACCCCCAGCGCTTTTGACATGGTAAATCTACCCAGCCAGCAGAGCCATGTGGGGCCCACATGGGTTTGACGTGGGCTATCTAACTGGGACCCAGCCAGTTTTGCACCCGGTTTCCATGGAGGCC
This sequence comes from Chrosomus eos, assembly GCA_036326025.1. Classification (NCBI taxonomy): domain Eukaryota; kingdom Metazoa; phylum Chordata; class Actinopteri; order Cypriniformes; family Leuciscidae; genus Chrosomus; species Chrosomus eos. Next base: position 442,025 of record JAZAVI010001355.1, read on the forward strand.
CCACATGGGTTTGCCCAGATGAAAGAACACTGCTCAGTGTGCACACTACAGGCCGTTAAATGTAACACATATCAGTGTTGGAGTTAATGAGATAATTAAGTGATTGAATAATGATTGAGCATTATTGAAGACACCTAAAGCAGAATCACTGAAGGAGAAAGCAGAATCACTGAAGGAGAAAATTGTAAGCCACCGTTATGGCGATCCTTGTTTGCTTTAGTTGGGCTCTTGACCCTTATATTATTAACTTTAAATTTTGTTTGGCTGTTGTTTCTGACTTATAACTGCCAGATGAACAAAGAAAAAAAAGTGATGTGTTAGTTATATGGCAGTCATCATATCAACCATATGTTTAGTGAGTTTTGCTGTTGGTTACAGCATAACTGTGATTCTGCATAAATATCCAGAATTTTAGGTATAATATAAAGGATTTCTTAAAAGTTGTTTCTAAAAAAGATCTCTTTATTAGGTACACCCAGACCTCAGTCAATGCATCTCAACAATGGTGACGAGCAGAATATTCAATTAGGAAAAGTAAATAACATTTTAATGCAGGGGTTCTCAACTCCAGTCCTCGCGGACCACTGCCTGCATATTGTGTATGTCTCCCTTATTTAACACACCTGATTCAGATCCTCAGCTCGTTAGGATAGACTCTCGTTAGGATAGGGCTGGGCGATATATCGCACAATATTGTTATGCGCATCTTGTCAGGAAAGCCGGTTCCTTCATTAGTAGTAAATCACCTGCATCTGCTTTCAGATGGAGCGGCATTTACTACAAAGAGCCGTAGTTAACTGACAAGCTGAGCCATATCGCATCAATATCACGGACGTATCACCAGCGATAATTAATGCGATATGGCTCAGCTTTTCAGTTGACTACGGCTCTTTGTACACAGCAAAAACTCCAGTGTTAAATTAACACTCAAGAGAGTTAAAGTTAATGAAATAATTAAGTGATTCATTTAGTGATGATTGAGCATTATTGAAGACACCTGAAGAATCACTGAAGGAGAAAATCTCAAATTGTAAGCCACCGTTATGGCGATCATTGGTTGCTTTAGTTGGGCTCTTGACCCTTATATTGTTAACTTTAGATTTTGTTTGGCTGTTGTATCTATAACTGCCAGATGAACAAAGAAAAAAAGTGATCTGATGGTGTTGGTTATATTATGACAATCATCATTTGAACTTCATGTTTTTGATTTGTGTTGTTGGTTACAGCATAATTGTGATTCTGCATAAATATCAAGAATTTTAGATATAATATAAAGGATTTCTTAAAAGTTGTTTTCTAAAAAAAATCTTTATTTTAGGCACACACATACTTCAAGATTCAGTCTATGCATCTCAACAATGGTGATGAACAGTATATTCAGTTAGGAAAAGTAAATTACATAGAAAATTCAGATCATAATTTATTCATATTGCAATGCATGATGGGAGCCATTAATGAGATGTGATTGGTAGCAGCCACTGCAACATGCTTTATTATTGTCACCATCGTTGAGATGCATAGACTGAATCTTGAAGTATGTGTGTGCCTAAAAGAAAGATTTTTTTTTAAAACAACTTTTAAGAAATCCTTTATATTATATCTAGAATTCTGGATATTTATGCAGAATCACAGTTATGCTGTTACAAACAACATAAATCAAAAACATGAAGTTCAAATGATGATTGTCATAATATAACCAACACCATCAGATCACTTATTTTCTTTGTTCATTTGCCAGTTATAACTCAGATAAAATAGCCAAACAAAATCTAAAGTTAACAATATAAGGGTCAAGAGCCCAACTAAAGCAACCAATGATCGCCATAACGGTGGCTTACAATTTGAGATTTTCTCCTTCAGTGATTCTTCAGGTGTCTTCAATAATGCTCAATCATTACTAAATTAATCACTTAATTATCTCATTATCTTTAACACTCTTGAGTGTTAATTTAACACTGGAATTTGTGCTGTGTAGTAAATGCCGCTCAATCTGAAAGCAGGTGAAGGAGATTTACTACTAATCAAGGAACCGGCTTTACTGACGAGATGCGCATATCAATATCGTGTGATATATCGCGAGTCTATCCTAACGAGCTGAGAATCTGAATCAGGTGTGTTAAATAAGGGAGACATACACAATATGCAGGGCAGTGGTCCGCGAGGACTGGAGTTGAGAACCCCTGTTTTAATGAGCTGATGAGTTGAATCAGGTGTGTTTGATTAGGGAGAAAAAGAAAACGTGCAGTGTCGGGGGTGCGCCAAGACAGGTTTGGGAACCACATAATTTATGCATACCGCAATGCATGATGGGAGCCATTAATGAGTTGTGATTGGTGCCAGCCATTGCAACATGGATTATTATTGTCACCATTGTTGAGATTCACAGGCTGATTATTGATGTCTGTGTTTCTAAATAAATTCTATTGAAAGTGTTTTCATAAGAACAATGTTTATTAAATATTTTGGATAAAAAAAAAATGATAATCATATGCCGTGGAATCACAAAGCTGTTCCTAATAAGTTAAACCACATAATCTCAATAAATTTCATTTATCAGATCACAGTATGGTTATGCCTAAACACAACCAAAACTATCAGATTCACACTTTTCTTTGTTCATTTGACTGCTATAAATCAATAACAGCAGACCAACAAGATTCAAAGTGAAAATCTAAGGGTCAAGAGCCCAACTAAAGCAAACACTGATCGCCATAACGGTGGCTTACAATTTTCTCATTCAGTGATTCTGCTTTAGGTGTCATCAATAATGCTCAATCATTATTTAATCACTTAATTATCTCATTAACTCCAACACTGATACGTGTTACATTTAACAGCCTGTAGTGTGCACACTGAGCAGTGTTCATTTCATCTGGGCAAACTCATGTGGGGCCTACATGGAAACCGGGTGCAAAACTGGCTGGGTCCCAGTTAGATAGCCCAGGTCAAACCCATGTGGGCCCCACATGGCTCTGCTGGCTGGGTATGCATCACACGCGGCACCCCCCCGATCAATGCCAAACACAGATTCTTCATCAGAGATTCACAGATAGTTCATCGCGTTTTAGGGATGGAAGCACGCTAACGTTACTCCTTCAGAGGATTATGGACAAATGGGAATAATTCACCTTTTTCTCAGTGGAATTTGAAACTCAGACGACGAACGTTCCATTTTGAAGAACGAATTGACCCCGAGGATTCAAGTTCGGAGTAAGTTGTTTAGTGTTTTATAATTCCTTTTCTGATCATAGAGCTCAAATGCATTTTCAGACTATATTTTGTCTAGTAATTACCTCAACACAACATTCGTGTAGGCCTATACGCTCGTGTAAACTTTTTAAATAACTGCTTAGGTTATAATGATTTAGTGAAATATATCGATCTGCGAGTTTTGTTTGAGTTCTTCTGTGGTCTAGTGGTTAGATCGTTTGCCAAGCGTGTCAGAGGTTACAGGTTCGAATCTGCCCCCGGCATATTTTTCTCTCTCATCAAAACGAATATGTTCATCAGTGGTTACAGTCTATATCAAGCACACACGTATATAGGACACCCGTTTGTGTGCATTTTATTTTGTGATTTCACCGGAATGAATAGTGTTCGAAACGATAGATTGAAGAGAGTGTCAGAGTGAAGACTGCGCGCGCGCCGCCACAAGGACACTGTATCCATGACACTGATAGCAGCGGACATAATGAATCCTCAACTTTGAAATAGGTATGATCAAACTAAGATATTTATGGAAAAAGACATAACAACATCTTTGTTCTTTTCAAGATGTTTCCAACTCTAACTTTGAACTGAAAAAAAAGGGTGTGTGATAGAAGTGTCCAGACATCTGCACCCTGTATTTTAAAGAACAACATTTTATTATTTGCGATACATTATTCATCACAAAGAATTCAAGGACATTATTCATGTCCCTAAAAGTTGGAGTTTTCCTCATTTTTTAATAAAGGAATTAAGATTTTTTATCCTGTTTTTAGTCAACTTGAGCGTGGGTGTGTTCACTTATTCTAAGCTGTGTGTGTGGTGTGTGTGTGTGTGTGTGTGTGTGTGTGTGTGTGTGGTGTGTTGTGTTGTAAATAATCCAAACAATTAAAAGCCATTCTTTTTTAAATCTCCTCATTCTTTGTGCAAGGCTCCTTATAATGTATGCCTGATAGCTCTAATAGGGCCTTATGGAGGTCTTTGTCTTTCTCAGGTGTGAATGCAGAATTTCTGCGCGATAAGTGCGACGTGAATTCTCTGCTGCGGCGGAATATGATGTGCGAGCGTGAATCTCTCTGCTCGCGGCGAATATGAGTGCGAGTGTGAATCTTTGCTCGAGCGGATTGATGTGCGAGCGTGAATCTCTCTGCTCACGTGGCGAATATGATGTGCGAGCGTGAATCTTCTGCTCGCGCGTGGAATATATGTGCCGAGCGTGAATCTCTCTGCTCGCGCGCGAATATATGTGCGAGGTGATCTCTCTGCTCGCGGCGAATATGATGTCCGAGCGTGATATCTCTGCTCGCGCGCGGAATATGATGTGCGAGCGTGAATCTGCTCGCAGCGCGGAATATGATGTGCCGAGTGTGAATCTCTCTGCTCGCGCGATATGATGTGCCGAGCGTGAATCTCTTGCTGCGCGCGATCAATATGCTCGCGCGGAATATGATGTGCCGAGTGTGAATCTCTCTGCTCCGCGCGCGGAATATGATGTGCCGAGGTGAATCTCTCTGCTCGCGCGCGGAATATGATGTGCCGAGGTGAATCTCTCTGCTCGCGCGCGGATATATGTCCATGTGAATCTCTCTGCTCGCGCAGGAATTGAGTGAGGTGAATCTCTCTGCTCGCGCTGGAATATGATGTGCCGAGCGTGAATCTCTCTGCTCGCGCGCGGAATATGATGTGCCGAGTGTGAATCCTCTGCTCGCGCGCGGAATATGATGTGCCGAGCGTGAATCTCTCTGCTCGCGCGCGGAATATGAGTGCCGAGCGTGAATCTCTCTGCTCGCGTGCGGAATATGACGTGCCGAGCGTGAATCTCTCTGCTCGCGCGCGGAATATGATGTGCCGAGCGTGAATCTCTCTGCTCGCGTGCGGAATATGATGTGCCGAGTGTGAATCTCTCTGCTCGCGTGCGGAATATGAGTGCCGAGCGTGAATCTCTCTGCTCGCGCGCGGAATATGAGTGCCGAGGTGAATCTCTCTGCTCGCGCACGGAATATGACTGCCGAGCGTGAATCTCTCTGCTGCGTGCGGAATATGATGTGCCGAGGTGAATTCTCTGCTCGCGTGCGGAATATGATGTGCCGAGTGTGAATCTCTCTGCTCGCGCGCGGAATATGATGTGCCGAGGTGATCTCTCTGCTCGCGCGGAATATGTGTGCGAGGTGAATCTCTCTGCTCGCGCGCGGAATATGATGTGCCGAGGTGAATCTTCTGCTCGCGGAATATGATTGCCGAGCGTGAATCTCTCTGCTCGCGCGCGGAATTGATGTGCCGAGCGTGAATCTCTCTGCTCGCGCGCGGAATATGATGTGCCGAGCGTGAATCTCTCTGTCGCGCGCGGAATATGATGTGCCGAGCGTGAATCTCTCTGCTCGCGCGCGGAATATGATGTGCCGAGCGTGAATCTCTGCTCGCGCGCGGAATATGATGTGCCGAGCGTGAATCTCTCGCTGCTGCGGAATATGATGTGCCGAGCGTGAATCTCTCTGCTCGCGCGCGGAATATGAGTGCCGAGCGTGAATCTCTCTGCTCGCGCGCGGAATATGATGTGCCGAGCGTGAATATCTCTGCTCGCGTGCGGAATATGATGTGCCGAGCGTGAATCTCTCTGCTCGCGCGCGGAATATGATGTGCCGAGCGTGAATCTCTCTGCTCGCGTGCGGAATATGATGTGCCGAGCGTGAATCTCTCTGCTCGCGTGCGGAATATGATGTGCCGAGCGTGAATCTCTTGCTCGCGGCGAATATGATGTGCCGAGCGTGAATCTCTCTGCTCGCGCGCGGAATATGATGTGCCGAGCGTGAATCTCTCTGCTCGCGCGCGGAATATGATGTGCCGAGCGTGAATCTCTCTGCTCGCGGCGGATATGAGTGCCGAGCGTGAATCTCTCTCTCTCTGCTCGCGCGCGGAATATGATGTGCCGAGCGTGAATCTCTCTGCTCGCGGTCGGAATATGATGTGCCGAGCGTGAATCTCTCTGCTCGCGCGGCGGAATATGATGTGCCGAGCGTGAATCTCTCTGCTCGCGCGCGGAATATGATGTGCCGAGCGTGAATCTCTCTGCTCGCGGCGCGGAATATGATGTGCCGAGCGTGAATCTCTGCTCGCGCGCGGAATATGATGTGCCGAGCGTGAATCTCTCTGCTCGCGCGCGGAATATGATGTGCCGAGCGTGAATCTCTCTGCTCGCGCGTCGGAATATGATGTGCCGAGCGTGAATCTCTCTGCTCGCGTGCGGAATATGATGTGCCGAGCGTGAATCTCTCTGCTCGCGCGCGGAATATGATGTGCCGAGCGTGAATCTCTCTGCTCGCGCGCGGAATATGATGTGCCGAGCGTGAATCTCTCTGCTCGCGTGCGGAATATGATGTGCCGAGCGTGAATCTCTCTGCTCGCGTGCGGAATATGATGTGCCGAGCGTGAATCTCTCTGCTCGCGTGCGGAATATGATGTGCCGAGCGTGAATATCTCTGCTCGCGTGCGGAATATGATGTGCCGAGCGTGAATCTCTCTGCTGGCGCGCGGAATATGATGTGCCGAGCGTGAATCTCTCTGCTCGCGCGCGGAATATGATGTGCCGAGCGTGAATCTCTCTGCTCGCGTGCGGAATATGATGTGCCGAGCGTGAATATCTCTGCTCGCGTGCGGAATATGATGTGCCGAGCGTGAATCTCTCTGCTCGCGTGCGGAATATGATGTGCCGAGCGTGAATCTCTCTGCTCGCGCGCGGAATATGATGTGCCGAGCGTGAATCTCTCTGCTCGCGTGCGGAATATGATGTGCTGAGCGTGAATATCTCTGCTCGCGCGCGGAATATAATGTGCTGAGCGCGAATCTCTCTGCTCGCGCGCGGAATATAATGTGCTGAGAGCGAATCTCTCTGCTCGCGTGCGGAATATGATGTGCCGAGTGTGAATCTCTCTGCTCGCGTGCGGAATATGATGTGCCGAGCGTGAATCTCTCTGCTCGCGCGCGGAATATGATGTGCCGAGCGTGAATATCTCTGCTCGCGCGCGGAATATGACGTGCCGAGCGTGAATCTCTCTGCTCGCGCGCGGAATATGACGTGCCGAGCGTGAATCTCTCTGCTCGCGCGCGGAATATGATGTGCCGAGTGTGAATCTCTCTGCTCGCGTGCGGAATATGATGTGCCGAGCGTGAATCTCTCTGCTCGCGTGCGGAATATGATGTGCCGAGTGTGAATCTCTCTGCTCGCGTGCGGAATATGACGTGCCGAGCGTGAATCTCTCTGCTCGCGCGCGGAATATGATGTGCCGAGCATGAATATCTCTGCTCGCGTGCGGAATATGATGTGCCGAGCGTGAATCTCTCTGCTCGCGCGCGGAATATGATGTGCCGAGCGTGAATCTCTCTGCTCGCGCGCGGAATATGACGTGCCGAGCGTGAATCTCTCTGCTCGCGCGCGGAATATGATGTGCCGAGCATGAATATCTCTGCTCGCGTGCGGAATATGATGTGCCGAGCGTGAATCTCTCTGCTCGCGTGCGGAATATGATGTGCCGAGCGTGAATATCTCTGCTCGTTATTCAAACGTTCAATTCTCACATTATACAAACGTTCTCTTAATGTTTTTCTAAGATAATGAAAAACATTTCATTCACTTATTAAAACCTTTCTTAAAGTTTTTTTTTATATAACAAGGTAGCCTATATATAATAGGCATATGAAGAACCTAAAACAAGAACTTTCAGATTTTAAAATTAAGAAAAAAATATATAGAAAGATAATTTAATAAAAGACCCATGAATCATGTTTATATTATGTGTAATGTAGTCCACTGAAGTCGAGTTGAATTGAACCCAAGTAGTTTATTCCAATAAACCGATTTGGGTTGAGGTGACAATGTCGCATTCACTACGTCACGGGTGTTTAGCAGCAATAATTGAATGAATGAATAATTGATTCACTTTCCTGATTGAAGGACGGGCCAGTCCGGAGTTGAAACGTGGACCAGTAAAAATCCTAAAACGGTGTGTTGAAAATCCGGTAATGAATGAGTACGGGCTATAAGCAGGAGCGAGTACTAGTTTTAGCATGTTGTCTCGTCAGAGGGATGCGCCACCGGTAAGCTGCTGTTTCTATCCATTGAGTTGCGGGTTTAAGTTTGTTTGTTTACGCTACCGCTGTACTGCCGCTGTGTGTGCGACTTGTATGCCTGATAACCGTTAGTTTGGTCGCGCTGATAAAACCTTGTTTGCGGCCTGATGTTTAGCGTTGTCGGCTTTATAGTATCCGTGGTTATATTTGAAGTGAATGTTTTAGATTTGGAGCGTTTCACTGTCACACGAGTTACTTCCTGTTTGCGGTGCCAGATGGGTAATGTAGTTAATCGCTTTACATTGATAATTGATTACTATGCTCAGCTTACTACTTAGAACTACACTCACTGGTTTTACTTTGGGCCAACACACTGAGAAATTCTTTTGTGGTTTTGGGTGACTGGTTTAATGTATAACATTGACATTGTTGTATGTTTGATGAGTGTTTTAACTGAATAACTAAACAAAGCATACACATTTTAAACACAGAAATACAACAGTTTCACACAAAGTATATTATAATATTTATAGTATTGAATGTTGATTAAATTCCATAATATATTGTTCCATAATGTTTATAATATTGGAATTTATATTTATTTATGTATTGTTCAGAATTTATGGTATATGTATGTGGTTATCAATATCATTTACACCATTGTCTTTTTATGTCTACAGGTTTATAACCTGTTATGTGTGGATTAATCAACTGTATGTGAAAAATTAATCAAAGTAAATAAAAAACCACAACGAGTTATATCAACGTGTCCTCTCCTGATGCCCCGTTCGGTGGGGAGATTCTGAAAGAACCGAACAGACAATATGAAATTAACATGAACATAAACTTGGACTAAACATAGAATCACCAACAATGGTACAGGGAACCGAAATGTTGCCGTTTTGACAGCGTTTATGCCAAGAGCAAAGAGAAAGAAATCGAAGAGAAGAGTAATTAGGCATGTGCGAGCGCACGGGACACAGTCTAAGCACATACAGATTCGCGATTGCACTGAACACGTTTTAAGTGCAGGCATATTTTTTGAGCAAGCCCAGAGAAAATTCTTACAAGAGCAGCGTGTATTTGAGAGCGCGTGCCCAGTTCCCGCGCTCGGAACATTATATTCCGCGCGTGCGCAGAGAGATTCGCACTCGCGCATTATATTCCGTGCGCGAGCATTGAGATTCACGCTCGCACATTATATTAATGTACTTTCGCGCTACAATAATGCGCTCTCGACATTTGATAGGGAAATAATGCCATAGCTTCTGAAGGAGAAACATTGGACATTTTCTCATAATCTTATTTTACAACATTTTACTGTCTAAATGAGCATTCGTGTGTTAATATCTCTTTAAAATGTATGTTGGCTGTTGCTCTGTACACAGTTGGCTGTTGCTCTGTTGGTGTAGTGCATTAAAACCTTTCTTTGACTTACTATGTTCATGATTCTTCACTCTGTAAAGCTTCAATAATGTCCTAGTGAATGTGTACTCGGAGATAGATCCTGTCCTGACGCTTATCTAAAAAAATTAAATATGTCCAGCTTTCAGCGGTATACTGTACTGTTTCTGGAACATTATCATGAATGACTGACGCATATTGATTCAGTCATGGTGTATATCCAGTTAAAAAATACTCTCTAAAGTCTCTAAAAACAGATTCGAAACTCACACACGCTTGGAGACGTTACGTCAGAACTGAACCGAAGAATTTGGAGAGCGAGATCAATACCGGCAGAGCGGCTTGAATCTACCAAGGGAAAGACGTGCTCGCCAACAGGGAAACTGTACAGTGAAAGAATACACATATGGGATCACTGTAGGGAACACAACATATGGCCACCTAGACACTCCCATATGTATATTCGTCCACGGTACAGCTTCCCTGTCGACAAGCCTTTGTCTTTCCCTTGGGAGAGTGGGCTCTGCCAGTATTGACCCCAGCACATCTGTCAACCACTGGGCGTACTTTCGAGTGTTAGGCCTGGTGTTGGATGTCTCTGCGACGTCTGACTGCTGGGGGGGGGGTGGAGGAACTCCAACAGGGTTCGCCAGCTGGGGACCTTAGCTGTGGTGGAAGATAAGCGCGCATATCCAGTCCTTAGGAGGGGAATGGTGCAGCAAGCCAGACAACGAGCAGGTCTCTGGTATTACTGACTACTTGAGGGGAGTACACAGGAGGATACCAGCTCTACACAAATATTATGAAATCTGGCAAATGTGTTGGGTGTTGCACATCCCGCAACTCTACATATATCTTCCAGCGTGGTGCAGACGCCAAAACCCAGGAGAAAGCAACACTCCTAGTAGAGTGAGCTCTCAACCTGAGGGTCTGGTATGTCAAGACAATGGCATCCACTATCCAGTGGGCCAACCCACTGGAGACAGCTTTTCTGGTCTGAAGTCCTGAAGCTCTGTGTTTGGTCCATGTATAGGCGCAGTGCGCGGACAGAACAGAGCAAAGCCAGGGCTGGGTTTTGCTCCTCCAGAGGCAGTGCTTTCAGGTTCACCACCTAGTCAAGTCATATTTTTATATGCATTTAACAATATGAACTGTTTCAAAGCAGCTTTACAGTGATAATAGAAAATTAAAGTAACAGAGATTGATTTGGCATTATGGCAGCTCTAGAATAAAGTTATTGTCCAGCTAAAGTTCGTTTTGATCGATTCACTTCTTTTGCAAAGATCATTAGTTATTAACTTAGGGTCTGCTAACACAACACCGTTCTAACAGAAAACCCTTAACGTGCTCCGGCCCGCATGCTGGTCCCTGAAAGGAGTGGTGGGAACCTTGGGCACATATCCGGGGCCCGATACCGAAGAACACTTGCAGACACTGTCTACGATGGCATGTCTCCATCCTGACTGCACCCACTCACCAGAACAACAGAGAGAAGAACCGCCAAAAACACCATCAACTACACGAGACAGAGAGAAAGAGATGAACATCACACTGAAACCCTCTCTAGAAATGAAGAGTTGTTGATGAACTTACTGCCATCTTCTCAGTCTCTCCTCAGTAGATCACAGCAGAGATCTGATTTATCTAGATGAAAATCACAGAAACATTAAAAAAATGTTCAATTTAAATGTCTGAATGCTCTGAGTTAAATGAAGAATAAAACAGTAACTCACCGTTTGTGTTGTTCAGTCTGACACAAACACTCTTTATATATCTGTCAGATTCTCAGACTCCTCCTCTGTTACACTAGAAATGTACTTAACGAACACCTACTTTTTGGATGGAAATAAAAAAGGCAAAACTTACTCTCTTCTTCTCCCACCGGCCACTTACTTTCATGTACGGGAGAAGTGGATGAATTGACGTGTTGTAAATCCGACAGATCCGATTCTCTGAATTGCAGTGTGAACTAACAAGGCGGCGTCTATCGCATGTTATATATCAGCTGACAATAAAGTGATACGTTATAAAATAATGGTCGCCTTACAAACTTCTTACTTCTTTCTTAAGTGTTACATGATTCTCTGTTCCAAAAATATACTGTCAAACCTGGGGGATATTTTCACAATATTTTACACTCTTGTGTAAAGTCTCACTCTGAGGACAGATCACCAATCTCAGGTGGAGGCAGAGTCAGGTGTGAAGTTCTTTACATTACTTGGACATACACAGTAAAAAAGGAACTTTTTGAATTGGTTTTGTCTGTGGATGCAGAACAAGACAGAGACGCAGAGAGAGATAAATATAATGTCTAGGTGAGGATGAGGAATAGTTGGGTCAGGAGATTCAGGACAAGGGAAAAGGAGAGGTAGGGGAGAGGAGGAATAATGTGTGCTGGACTGCATTCTTATGTTTAGACCCTTACACACGTGGAACATGAAAGCTTATTTCTGCCATGGAATAGAAAATAAAAAAGTTAATATGACTTTTTAGCTCACAATTCTGACTTATTTTTCAATTCCTAGTTTATATCTCACAATTCTGACTTATTTTCTTTCAATTCCTAGTTTATATAACAAATCTGATCATTGTTTTTTCTCAGAATCGTGAGGTAAAAAGTCACAGTTGCCTTTTATTCTTGTTTATTCTGTGGTGGAAAAAAAGCTTCCATATTAAGCAAATACCATGTATGTTGGATTTGTTGTTGATCAATGGCAGAAATGTCATGTTGTCATTTCAGGAACAGCTTCATGTAAAGCTTTCACTGCAATGCTTCCAGTACTACTGTTCCATATACACAGAATATGCTGTCTGCGTAGGGCACTGACTCGGGGGCACCATCAACACTATTTCAACAGAGGTGGCAACTGAAGTTCTGCATAGGGGACCCGTTTGACCATTGGCTGCCCTAAAAAAATCTGTTACTACTATTTTTTTCTACTGTACATTCTATAAAGTAATGACTCATTCACTTTTAGATAGTATGTTGCCAAGAATGCAAACATTCAACACTCAACCAAAAATGTAGAATTGCTTACGGTAAAAGGAAACTGAATTATAAAATACAATGGATTTCATAATGTCTGCAGGTAGAACTGAAACATGCCAAGTAATGCAGTTTTCATAATGCCATCAACTGTCAGTATTTTGACAGTCATTGCACTATGATTGATTATATTGTTGGATAGAAAACTAGTGCAAATGTTTTGGCAGAATGATAAAATTTTGTGCAGGTTTGCTGTGTTTTTATAGAGTTAGTATATGTATAAAAAGGTTTTTAGCATTTTGAAATCTATTTGGTTTTGGAGAGTAAATTAGAAAAGGATCTGCAACAGTTTGCCATATAGAAATTACATTTTAAAAATTACAAGCAATTTTTGTTACATTGTCAGTAATTCTGCTAATTCCATTTTAAACCACCATAACGCTACATATGCGATTGATGCAGGCGTTGCTCAGGCCCCGTAATGTCTGCTTGCAGCTATAATTTGAATTTGTCTTTGCAAAATGTACAAATAAAGCTATAATTTTTTATGATAAGTCATACTGCATATGTGGACCAGATATTTTCCCTAAAAAAAAACAAAGGATTATTGAGGATACAAATATACAAAAATACAAAATACAAATACTGTTTTCCTCCTGCAGCACATCCTGGACTAACATAGTCTAATCAAACAGACTCCAGTTAAACAAAAGATTTTATCTTGTCAATTCAACATAGATTGATGTTTGTCATTTTGGAAGATCAGCTGACTGCCAAGACTCAAGAGTCCAACACATTCTTCTTGAGAACTTTTCTCTCCCATTTTTCCATGAGTGCACGCAGAAGATTTCACTTTCTGTATTTTCAGTTCCCAGCAAACCTTGCGTGTAACTGGATGGAAAGAGAAAATGTCTTTTAGAGCAAGATAAGAAAAGTGTTACGTCTCCCCATTCAATAGGTCTAGAGTTAATAGGGAAAGTAACATATAACTATTAGATGAATAAATAAAAAGAAAAGAAATTAGGTTAACTTGTGTTGAGATGAATCAGACAGAGACAGATATCGTTGAATGCTTTTTAGTAGGCCATAATAATACACCTGATGGTTTTACAGTTTCAAAGTGAAGAAATAAAAATTTACAGAATGATAAGACAAAATGGAGAACACAGGAGAAAGGGACAATGAGCGGTGCTAAAACAAAGAAATAAATGTAACAAAACACACTAACCTTAACCCCTTTGATATTCCTAAACTATCAAAGAAATATTACACGAAAATAAACAATTCTCCGGGAATGAATTGCCATCTAAACTACTTTAAATAAGCATAAATACATGAGGTAGCATCCTCTCCTTACTTGATGTGTATAAACAAACTCAAACTCTAACGTGTTGCATTATGTAGATCACGTTACAGACTAACTGTCCCTTCTCACTGAGTCTGGGAAGATCGATATTGCACAGCAAAGTCACGGAGCAAAATAATCAAACAATACAAACTTAGAGAAATAAAAGAAAAACAATCGAGGAGGCTAATATCAAACAACAACACAGTGATCCGAGAGAAAACACGCCCCTCTTTTCCTCTCGTCACTTCCAGGTCTTTATATGAAGAAGGTGAGTTTGGATTGGTTCTTTAGGGGGATGTCGTCACGTTGATTAATCATGATAGACACAAGGATCAACCAATCATGAGACCTAAAGGCCAATTTATACTTCTGCGTCGGGTGCGCGCAGTAGGTACGGCGTAGCATGCGCACAGACGCGAACCATACGCCGTAACCTGACGCGCACTTCCTCAAAAATGTCTCAAAAATGTCTCATAAGTCGCCATTATGGAGATCGGTGTTTGATTTAGTTGGGCTCCCCATTCAGCCAGATGAACAAATAAACAAGGTGATCAGATGGTGTTGGTTGTGTTTTTTCATAATCATTATTTGCCCTGAATCACTGAACTCATTGAGAGCATATTTCAGTCAGGTTTTCTTATAGCAGCACTGACATTGTTCAGCATAATATATATATTTTTTTAGACATACAGATATCAAGAATCGTCCTGTGAATCTCAACAATGGTGACAATTATAAAGCATGTTGCAGTGCATTCTGGGTGCCACCAATCAAAACTCATTAATGGCTCCCATCATGCATTGCTGCATGAATAAATAATGAGCTTATGTTCAGAGGTGATCTGTTTGTCACCATTGCTGAGATTCATACGCTAATTCTTGATGTCTGTGTGTGCCTACCTAAAATACTTTGTTTAGCTTCCTTTTTTTATTGATTTAATAATTTGGATTTCATTGAAAAGGCTAAAAATGGTATGCTCTACAATGAGAGTGCTGCTATAATCCAAAATAACTTAATTTAGAAATTGGCTTCTATATGAGTTCAGGATAAATGATTGTGAAATAATGATTATGTTAAAACACAACCAACACCATCAGATCACATTTTCTATTTGATTATCTGGCTGTTATAACTCAGATACAGCAACCAAACATAATCTAAAGTTAATGACGTGAGGGTCAAGAGCCCAACTAAAGCAAACACTGATCTCCATAATGGTGACCTGGTTCTCTTACGAGAGTATCTCTCGTACTGCGTAATATCTTACGCTATGGGGAATACTCTTTCCTCGAGATATTGAAGCCAAAAATTATCCTTAATTTTTTAAACATGCAAAACGCTTTTGCAGCAGCAAGCAGACAAGGGCGAGACAGCTCGCGCGCCCATTGGCTGCCTTGCTGGAAAAGCTGCAGCCTATCGAGTGAGGCACTGCGTGACGTAATGACGAATGGGGACGCTTCGCGCTCATTTCGTCATGTCCCGCCAGTAGAGGCGTGGTCTCGCCCTATAAATACCCCCTCGATAGCTGTATTTCCTCTGATTTTTATACTCTTCACGCGAAGCTCACGCATCGCTGGATCCAGAGTGAGAAGCCGCGCCGTTGACTTGTAGCCTTATCAGCGGGACGTGCCATCTTCTGAAGTCGCTGGCCCAGCCGCCTTCAACCGCCGTACCTGCTGCGCTTTCCGGCGTACTATATCCTTTTACTCTGCTAAGTGTGTGTGTGTTTGCTTACGTGACGCAACACCCATTTATCTGTTCTAAAAGAGCTGCGTCTTTTTAAAGATGCCTTTCTGTGGCTCGTGCCGCGCCCAACTCAGTGATGAGGACCGTCACGTCTTCTGTGTGTCCTGCCTGGGTCATGAGCACGCGGCTATCGCGCTCGCGGATGGTGGATGCCAGCACTGCGAACTTCTGCCTATGGTGACTCTGAGGACTCGCCTGGCGTCGTTCTCTGAGCCCGCGTCCCAGCCTTCTGTGCCGCGCCGTAAGAAGCGTCGCGCCCAGCGCGCTCCCGAGCCTTCTCCAGCCCGCCAAAGCTCGCCGGTTCGCCCGCCTGCTTCGCCGGCTTCACTTGAGTCGCTCCCGGACGGACAGCGCCCGCCGTCTGCCGCCGCTTCCGCTCCCGAGCTGGACGAACCTGCTGAGGTATGCTCTCTTGTGGCTTCTGATAGCGAGGATTGGGCGAGCTCTGTGGACCTCCCCCCCGCTGACGTGTCTAGCCAACCCTCTGGAAAGAGACCCGGCATTGAGGCTGAGCTGATGCGTCTGCTCACCCAGGCCGTGGAGTGCATCGGCCTCGAGTGGGAGGCGCCTGCCTTGCCGCCGCGCAACAGACTCGACGGGCGCTTTCTCAAGAGGGACGAAACCCCGTCTAAGTCTAGGGCCGCCCCCTTCCTCCCTGAGCTCCACGACGAAGTCGCCAAGTCATGGACCGCCCCGTTCTCCGCCAGGCTGCGCACTTCCACCTCTGCGGCTTTTTCTTCTGTCACCGGCGCGGGAGATAAAGGATATCTCTCCATTCCTCCTGTGGAGGCGGCGGTCGCGTCGCATCTCTGCCCGCCCTCTGCGGGACGGCGCGCGCAGACGACGCTTCCTTCTAAAGCCTGCCGGGTGACTTCATCGCTGCACGGGCGTGCTTACACAGCCGCTGGACAGGCGGTCTCAGCGCTGCATACTATGGCGGTCTTGCAGATTTACCAGGCTGACCTTCTCCTTAAATTGGACGAGGAAGGGCCGGGTGCTGTCAGTGTGGCGGATTTACGAGGCGCTACGGACCTTGCTCTACGCGCCGCTAAAGCCGCTGCTCAGGCCATGGGGCGGAATATGGCCTCTCTCACCGTTGCCGAGAGACATCTGTGGTTGACGCTGTCTGAGATGACGGAAGCTGAGCGCTCTGTATTCCTCGACGCGCCCATTTCCCCTGCGGGCCTCTTCGGATCTGCCGTCAAAGATTTCGCGGACAGATTTTCTGAGGTGCAGAAGACTTCGCAGGCCATGAAGCACTTCCTCCCGAAGCGCTCGAGCTCCGCTGCAGGTCGCTCTAAGCAGCCGTCTGCTCGCAGCTCGCAGCCTCGGCCTGCATCGCCCGCAGCCGCCGCTACACAGCGCCGCCAGGCCCGGGATCAGAGACCGCGCTCTCGCTCTGCTGGACGCCGCCCCGCTCAGCGCGGGCCCCGGCCGAAGATTGAGCTCAAGCCCGAGGCCTCGAAGCTTTCCTAGCCACTCTAGGAAAGCGAAAAGCGACGGTGTTCGGATCCCGCTGCGGCCGGTTCCCCACCGAAACGATTCGCTCGTTCAGTTCCTTGCGATGTGACTGTGCCAGTGTATTTAGCAGTGAAGCAGCCGGTGTCTCAGCCCGCTTGCCTGCACACAAAAGCCGTTTTTATGGCTACCCAGATAAATCCAATAAAGAGTGTATTTTCTGGTATACCGGCCACGGCCGATGGTGTTATGAGTGTTGTAAGAATGCCCATGCCCCAGTGCCCATTCCCACACCCAGACACAGCCCGCCACGGTGCGAGGCTAGCACACATAAATCTGACTCAGGTCGATTGTGCAGACAATGTAGTGAATGCGCCCACACAATGCCCGCTCACGCTACATGCCGCGTGTCCCTTGGTTTCTGTAAAAACGAAACCAACACACAATCTATCGGCTCCGGCCGAAAGCGTGTACAGTGCAGTAGATGTGCCCGTAAGTTTGCGCCCACATCCTCCCGCAAGCACGCCGAATCCCACGGGATTCGCCCCGCTCACTCTCGCTGTGCGTCCCGCCATAGAGAATTTGAGCGCGGCCAGGCTGCCCGCTGTGTTCAGCGCGCCCCCCGCCTCGAACGCTGTAAACACGGCGTTGTGTTCCCAGGGTACCGGGGCTCTCGAGCCGTTGCATGGTCACGGCCAGAGCCCGGTCTGCATTCTACCTCTAGCTATTCACGCAGAAGCGTGGTCAAAGCTACCCGGGGTATCAGACTGGGTGCTGAACACTATAAAGAGAGGCTACTCGCTACAATTCGCACGACGTCCCCGCCGTTATACGGCGCACGTCGAGACTACGGTGAGAAACGAAGTATCTCATCTACTTCGAGCCGAGATAGCGAAACTGCTGAGCAAGGGGGCCATAGAGCCCCTTTCTCGGGCTCAGAGCGAAGGGGGCTTATACAGCAGATATTTTCTGGTACCGAAAAAAGATGGGGGCTTCAGACCCATTCTAGATCTGAGACAGCTGAACAAAGCGCTTGTGAAGCGCCAGTTCAGGATGCTTACGACCAGGAGAATCCTCGCGCAAGTGCGCCAAGGGGACTGGTTTATGTCAATAGATCTGAAAGACGCCTATTTCCAAATACAAATAGCGTCCCATCACAGGCGATTCTTGAGATTCGCGTTCGAGGGCCAGGCATATCAATACACAGTCCTGCCGTTCGGCCTGTCCTTGGCACCCCGTACATTTACGAAGTGCATGGACGCGGCTCTCGCACCTCTGAGACTTCAGGGCATGCGAGTTATGAACTACTTGGACGATTGGCTGATTCTAGCTCGATCACGGTCAGAGCTCATAGAACACAGGGCCACACTGCTCGAGCACCTCGAGAAACTGGGCCTGACAGTCAACTGGGAAAAGAGCTCGCTGTGTCCCAGCCAGAGAATTTCTTTCCTGGGAACAGTGTTAGACTCGCTATCCATGACGGCACGCCTGTCACCGGAGCGCGTACTAAGTATTCAGCTCTATAGTCCCGCTCAGACGGTTTCAGAAAATGCTGGGCCTGATGGCCTCAGCATCCTCTGTACTCCAGCTGGGCCTGCTTCGCATGCGCCCACTGCAGAGGTGGCTGAAAGCACGAGTCCCGCCCCGGGCATGGACCACGGGCCGGTGTCGCCTCAGGGTCGACCAATGGTGCGTTTCGGCTCTGAAACCCTGGAAAGTAACCAGCTGGTATCAGTCTGGTGTGTGTCTACGGACGCCTCCACCACGGGGTGGGGAGCGCTGCTCGAGGGCAGACCGCTGGCTGGCCTATGGTCAGAGCGGGAGAAGCTCCTTCACATAAACTGCTTGGAAATGATAGCAGTCGACAAAGCGCTACGGCGCTTCCGTCCCCTGATAAAGGGCCACCACGTCTTGGTCCGGTCGGACAACAGGTCAGTGGTGGCGTACATAAATCGCCAGGGCGGCATCGGGTCCACACGCCTTTGCAGGCTGGCGGAACCCCTCTTGGTCTGGGCCCAGCGCAACCTCCTTTCTCTGAAAGCGGCGCACGTGCCTGGGCACCTGAATACGGGTCCAGACAAGCTGTCCAGAGACAACGTCCCGACAGGAGAATGGTCGCTGCATCCGCATCCGCAGACAGTCCCGCGAGAACGCTCACTGCCCAGTATTCTTCTCGAAAAGCAGGGACGCGCTGGCCCATGCTTGGCCCAGCGGTCCCCTGTATGCTTTTCCCCCCGTCTCGCTCCTGCCTCAGGTGTTGGAGCGGATCAGGGAAAATGGATGCCCAGTGCTGCTTGTAGCTCCGCTCTGGACGAACCAGGCTTGGTTTCCGGTCCTGATGCGGCTGGCCAGCACTGCCCGTGGCCTGTACCATTGAGGAAAGATCTCCTCTCTCAGGCGGAGGGCTCGATTTGGCATCCTCGCCCGGAACTGTGGTCCCTGCACGCATGGGCCATCAACGGGTACCCGCTAGCCTCCCGGAAGGAGTGCTAAACACGATCGCGCAGGCTAGAGCTCCATCTACCAGACGGCTCTATGCCTCGAAATGGTCGGTGTTCTCTACTTGGTGTCGAGCCCGTGGCTTTTCGCCTGTGGACTGCGGGGTTAAGGAAGTGCTTGCCTTCCTTCAGGAGCTGATGGATAAGGGTAGGACCCCATCCACGCTCAAAGTTTATGTGGCGGCCATAGCAACGTTTGCTAAACCGGTGTCTGGCCAGTCACTGGGGAAAAGCGACTTAGTCGTGCGTTTCCTACGAGGAGCTCGGAGGTTAAACCCTCCCAGGCCCCCTTCAGTCCCGGCTTGGGACCTTTCCACGGTCTTGGAGGCCATGAAAGGCGCCCCGTTTGAGCCGATCCAGCTGTCGGACATGAAGCACCTGTCCCTTAAGACGGTGTTTCTATTGGCTCTCGCTTCAGTGAAGCGTGTAGGGGACTTACAGGCGCTTTCTGTAAGCGCGTCATGTCTGGAGTTTGGGCTTAACGACTCAAAGGTCGTTCTCAAACCGAGTATCCCTCAATACACCGTTTAGGGCCCAGGTAATTTCCCTGTCTGCCCTTCCGGTTCTCAATGAGGAGAGGGACGCGAGTCTCCTTTGCCCTGTCAGGGCGTTAAGGGCTTATGTGTCCCGCTCGGCTGAGTTCAGACAGACCGAGCAGCTTTTCGTGTTGTTTGGCGGCCGTTCTAAGGGACTTGCCGCTTCTAAACAGAGCCTATCCAGATGGATAGTGGATGCCATAGCGCTGGCCTACAC
Source organism: Chrosomus eos (assembly GCA_036326025.1). Taxonomy (NCBI): domain Eukaryota; kingdom Metazoa; phylum Chordata; class Actinopteri; order Cypriniformes; family Leuciscidae; genus Chrosomus; species Chrosomus eos. Next base: position 462,489 of record JAZAVI010001355.1, read on the forward strand.
TTCCAAGGGCCTGCAGTGCCCATTGGGTGTCAAAGCGCACTCCACGAGAGGCGTGGCCTCGTCGTGGGCATGGTACAGCGGGGTCTCCCTGCAGGATATCTGTACGGCTGCGGGCTGGGCCTCGCCGTCTACATTTATCAAGTACTATAACCTGGAGGTGCCCGCCTTACAAGCTAAGCTTCTGGCGGTCTGAGCTTCGGGCTTATCGGCCGCCATGCGGCTTATATGTACCCCTACGAGTCTGTTACCCCTACGGGACTTTTATGAAGGAGTGATGCTTCTAGCCTCTCCTCCTCTACTCTGTGAGAGTTGTGGTGATTGTGCACTAGATGCGCCCCGGGCTTGGCCCCGGGACTCTGGTGTTGGATCCCTGTCCGCACGGCGTGTTGCATGGGGTTCCCCATAGCGTAAGATATTACGCAGTACGAGAGATACTCTCGTAAGAGAACGTACTCGGTTACTAACGTAACCTCGGTTCTCTCTAGAGAGGGAACGAGTACTGCGTATCTTGCCGTGCTTGGAATACGCTCTGGTTCGCTTAGGCGTTGAAAAATCAGAGGAAATACAGCTATCGAGGGGGTATTTATAGGGCGAGACCACGCCTCTACTGGCGGGACATGACGAAATGAGCGCGAAGCGTCCCCATTCGTCATTACGCAGTGCCTCACTCGATAGGCTGCAGCTTTTCCAGCAAGGCAGCCAATGGGCGCGCGAGCTGTCTCGCCCTTGTCTGCTTGCTGCTGCAAAAGCGTTTTGCATGTTTAAAAAATTAAGGATAATTTTTGGCTTCAATATCTCGAGGAAAGAGTATTCCCCATAGCGTAAGATATTACGCAGTACTCGTTCCCTCTCTAGAGAGAACCGAGGTTACGTTAGTAACCGAGTACGTTTTCTCCTTCAGTGATTCTGCTTGTTATCATCAGGTGTCTTCAATAATGCTCAATCATCACTCAATGATTCAATTAATTATCTCATTAACTTCAAGCCAAAACCAAAAATCTTCTATTGCCTCGCTGTGAAAACCCCCTTTTCTAATCTTTATTTTAAGGAGTGTAAGTTAAACTAACCACACTGTTTTGGACATTCATGACTTGTCTTGGTTAATGTTTGTTTGCCAAAAAGAAAAAAAAAATGGATTTAGAGAGGAAGATTTTCATTTTTTCATCTTCATCTCAGTCTGTTTGTTTACAGTTTGCATTAGTTCCTCATTCAGTAAGGACATAAACTCATCGACATGCAAGTGTTGATTCATTTTAATAATAAATGCAAAGAGCTGACCAAAAGAAAAACAAAGACAACATTATTGGTTTACTCAGTTGCATGGTTAAGAAATGAAAGCATAAACTTGTTATATAGCAGAGGTAAAACACTAATGTTTCTAAGACACGTCTGATCTTCATGCTGATGGATTTCATACTAACAACATTATTCTTCCAGCTTGACCAAACAACACCAATGCTGAAATGGGTGTCGTCTTCCCCCCATAAATACACACCGTTGGGGTTTGCATTGAGACAATATTTGTACCAAAATGCCCCGAGAAACTCTTTAGCACAGTTATTTCCATAGACGTCTTGGTCTTTATCAAAGGTGGAGAACTTCTGATCATTATGGTCAGATAAAGAGTCGCCTGCAGAGAAGAAGAGCATCATTGAGGACAGTAACTCAACTAGAATGAGTTTTCATGAGGATGAATGAAAGTGTCCTACCAGCTCCTCCATCAGTGAATCCTGAAACGTGTAGTTTATACCCGTCAGTTACAGGATCCACAGAGAAGGACGAGTACAGAGCAAAACCCTTCCTTCCTTCAAAGTCCTCCAGATCCACTCTCAGCATGTACTTTCTGTTACGTGTCAGCTGATACATGTTCTCCAGCCCTGTACATACACACACACACACACACACACACACACACACACACACACACACACACACACTCACACACACACACACACACACTCACACACACACACACACACACACACACACACACACACACACACACACACACACACACACACACACACACACACACACACACACACACACACACACACACACACACACACTCACACTCACACACACACTCACACTCACACACACACACACAACATTATATTAAATAAATAAAAATGTGAATGTTTATCATCATTCCAGCCATAATATACAGTGGCTTCAAAACGCATTTGGCTTCTTTTGGACACTTAACCCTTAGGGGTCGAAAACCGCGTCCTCTATCTTAAATATAAGTGTTGTACATCATTAGATCCTGTTAAGTGTGTATTTTTTTTGTGGATACTCACAATAAAAACAAAGTGTTGTGCTTTTCGTCAAATAGAGAAAAATAAACATGATGCGCGTTTTAACTTGTCTCTGTCTGTGAGGTCCGTTCTGAAACGCGTCCGAAATATTAACTGTAACTCTCTCAATACTTGTCACAGAGATACGAGAGATGTCTCTTTATGAAGCTGAGATTCTCTTCTTTTAAATGAAGTAATTTATTTAAAAAATATATATTTACAGTTTATGTAATCCGTTTGAAACAAAGGAGAGTTACAGTTTTTTCGCTCTCCCTTCATTATAGATAATTAGGTGAGCCCGCCACACCCCCAGCGCTTTTGACATGGAAAATCTATGCATCACACGCGGCACGCCCCCCGATCAATGCCAAACACAGATTCTTCATCAGAGATTCACAGATAGTTCATCGCGTTTTAGGGATGGAAGCACGCTAACGTTACTCCTTCAGAGGATTATGGACAAATGGGAATAATTCACCTTTTTCTCAGTGGAATTTGAAACTCAGACGACGAACGTTCAATTTTGAAGAACGAATTGACCCCGAGGATTCAAGTTCGGAGTAAGTTGTTTAGTGTTTTATAATTCATTTTCTGATCATAGAGCTCAAATGCATTTTCAGACTTTATTTTGCCTAGTAATTACCTCAACACAACATTCGTGTAGCAGGCCTATACGCTCGTGTAAACTTTTTAAATAACTGCTTAGGTCAGGGCCGGCCCGAGGCATAAGCGAACTAAGCGGCTGCTTGGGGCCCCCTGGCCACCAGGGGGCCCCCCAATCGAGTTTAAAAAATATATATATATTTTTTTAGATGGGTTAAACAAGTGACATAAATGAATTAATGAATATGGTTGAATGAATGAATAATTCAAGACAAGAAAATTCTGATTTCATGATCAATATACCTGCCTACAACAGCTGCTGTGTCTCAGCGTTTGTCATCCGCATAATCTAGACACCTCGCGCGTGCATAGACAAGAGTGCGCAACTGCGCATAGTAACGGTGTTGGTTTAAGTTGGAGAAAACAGCCGCAGGGCAACTTAACCTTCTAGGTGTAAGGGTAGCAGTTTGAATAAATAATAAACATAGCATTTTGAACTCTTCTCCACTTTATTATACCACACATTGATCAGATCACTAACTCCAAAAACCCGCGACACTCCAGTACCAAGTGCGTACTACCCATTCCGATCTACGGCAAGCCCCGAGGGGAAAAATACATTGCATATACGAGCGCCAGTACATCATTACCGGTATTATAGTAACAGACTTTGTTGGATTCTGTCATGTACAATCCAACAAAGTCTGTTACAATAATAATAATAAAAAAGATTTTGAGGACAGTTACACTGTATTGAGACATTTTTACAGTTTTCAACAATAATTGTCATTGTTGAACCCTTGCTCTTATTATGTTTCTGATTTCTCAGTTTTGTCATTATTTTAGCAAATAATTTATTTTATATGTTTTGAGACAGTTTGTTTTAAGAAGTTTCAAAGAGTTAGTAAAAGAGTAAAGTAAAAGTTAAACCTTTTTTTTATTTAAGTAGGCATTTTTTTATAAGTATTTATTTTGTATTAATACATAACCTCACTGTATTAATTGTATCATAATTGCGTGACATTTGTGTCAATAATCGTCAAGCACAGGTGACTCCGCATAGTGGAAGGGGGCCCCCAAATCAAATTTTGCTTAGGGCCCCCAAAAGGCTCGGGCCGGCACTGGCTTAGGTTATAATGATTTAGTGAAATATATCGATCTGCGAGTTTTGTTTGAGTTCTTCTGTGGTCGAGTGGTTAGATCGGTTGCCAAGCGTGTCAGAGGTTACGGGTTTGAATCTGCCCCCGGCATATTTTTTCTCTCTCATCAAAACGGAATATGTTCATCAGTGGTTACAGTCTATATCAAGCACACACGTATATACGACACCCGTTTGTGTGCATTTTATTTTGTGATTTCACCGGAATGAATAGTGTTCGCAATGATAGATTGAAGAGCGCGTCAGAGTGAAGACTGTGCGCGCGCTGCCACAAGGACACTGTATCCATGACACTGATAGCAGCGGACATAATGAATCCTCAACTTTGAAATAGGTATGATCAAACTAAGATATTTATGGAAAAAGACAATTTTCTTTTCAAGATGTTTCCAACTCTAACTTTGAACTGAAAAAAAGGGTGTGTGATAGAAGTGTCCAGACATCTGCACCTTGTATTTTAAAGAAGAACATTTTATTATTTGCGATACATTATTCATTCACAAAGAATTTAAGGACATTATTCATGTCCCTAAAAGTTGGAGTTTTCCTCATTTTTTTAATTAAGGCATTAAGATTTTTTATTCCTGTTTTTAGTCAACTTTAGCATGGGTGTGTTCACTTATTCTAAGGTGTGTGTGTGTGTCTCTCTCTGTGTGTGTGTGTGTGTGTGTGTGTGTGTGTGTGTGTGTGTGTGTGTGTGTGTGTGTGTGTGTGTGTGTGTGTGTGTGTGTGTGTGTGTGTGTGTGTGTGTGTGTGTGTGTGTGTGTGTGTGTGTCTGTGTCTGTGTGTGTGTGTGTGTGTGTGTGTGTTGTAAATAAATCCAAATAATCTAAAAGCCATTCTTTTTTAAATCTCCTCATTCTCATTCTCCTCATAATGATATGGCCTGATAGCTCCTAATAGGGCCATTATGGGAGGGTCTTTGTCTTTCTCAGGTGTTAAATGCCACACATATTAATGAGAGATCATGCCTCCTCGCATAAAGCTCTCTCACACAAAACATGTCATACACATTCTAAAAGACTTTATTGACTTATCTGAATGAGTAGTCAGGATGATTCTCACATAGTTTTGGAGCAAATATTCTAGACTTTGTGATCCAATTTTCAAAAGTCTTGTGAAGAAATAATCAATATGTGTTTTGTGGCCTTATTTCAGCAACATTCATTTTAATTTTTTTCAATAATCACGCATAAACATTATTCTCTTAAAAATACAAACATGTACATACATGTTGCTCACATATTATGGTAGCCCTGTTTGTGCTATATAGAGTGAATTTACACCTTTGCCATTAACATGTTTATAAATAACTGAAAAAAGCACAAATGCCAGGGCATGTCAAAACATCATAAGAGCCCGAAAACACCTTAGACCCCAAAGGGTTAATAAAGTAAACCTAACTCAGAAATTGGGCTATATTTGAGCTTAGTGATTCAGGTCAAATGATCATGTCTAAACACAACCAACACCATGATATTACCTTTTCTATATGTTCATCTGACTATTATAACTCACGTACAGCAGCCAAACAAAATCTAAAGTTAATAATGTGAGGGTCAAGAGCCCAACTAAAACACACACAGATCTCCACAATGGTGACTTAAAATTACGGTTTTCTCCTTCAGTGATTCTGCTTGTTAACATCAGGTGTCTTCAATGATGCTCAATCATCACTCAATTATTCACTTAATTATCTCATTAACTTTAACACTGCTTCAGAGTTACTTTAACACTGCTTCAGTGTTTATATGAGTCCACACTCAGAGTGTTAATTTAACACTGGGGATTTTGCTGTGTGGCCGAACCAAGTTTGGTTTCCGGAGCTGATGCAGCTTCAGAGCTTGCCTCCGTGGCCTGTCCCATTGAGGAGAGATCTCCTCTCACAGGCCGGGGGTACGATTTGGCACCCACGACCCATGCTTTGGGCTCTGCATGTGTGGGCCATCAACGGGTACCCGTCAGTCTCCCCAACGGAGTGTTAAACACGATTAGGCAAGCTAGAGCGCCCTCTACTAGACGGCTTTATGCTTCCAAGTGGTCAGTGTTCTCAGATTGGTGCTCAGCTTGCAACCTGGATCCACAAGATTGTGGCGTGTCCTACAGGAGCTCTTGGATAAGGGTAGATCCCCATCCATGCTCAAGGTATATGTGGCGGCTATTGCTGCGTTTGTCAAACATTCGCATGGCCAGTCACTGGGTAGGAACGACCTTGCAGTCCGCTTCCTCAGGGGAGCTAGAAGGATGAACCCTCCTCGCCCCCCCTCGGACCTTTCCTTGGTCCTGGAGGCCATGAAGGGTGCCCCTTTCGAACCTCTACAGTCTGTGGACTTTAAGTATCTCTCATTGAAAACCGCCTTTCTGGTGGCTATCGCCTCAGTCAAGCTGGTGGGTGAATTACACGCACTTTCTGTTAGCGCGTCGTGCCTTGAGTTTGGGCCTAATGACTCCAAGGTCATCCTCAAACCAAGACATGATTATGTCCCTAAAGTACTTTCCACTCCTTTCAGAGCACAAGTCTCTGTGGATCTGACAGCGAGTCTGACATTCTCTTGTCACAGGCGATTTTTGAGATTTGCCTTTGAGGGCCAGGCATATCAATACACAGTCCTACCGTTCGGCCTGTCCCTGGCATCCTGTATATTAGGATGTGCTTGGGGGTGCTTGGGGAAACTTCAGGGCATGCAAGCTTTGAATTATTTGGACGATTGGCTGATTCTAGCTCGATCTCATTCAGAGTTCATAGAACACAGGACCATATTACTCGAACACCTCAAGAATCTTGGTCTCACAGTCAATTGGGCGAAGAGCTCGCTGTCCCCCAGCCAGGAAATATCCTTTCTGGGCACAGAGCTGAACTCGCTGTCAATGACAGCGCGACTATCGCCAGAGCGCATACTGAACATTGCGGCACTATAGTCCCGCTCAAGAGATTTCAGAAAATGCTGGGCCTCATGGCCTCATCATCATCAGTACTCCAGCTGGGTCTGCTTTGCATGCGCCCACTGCATGGTGGCTGAAAGCACGAGTGCCGTCTCGAGCTTGGGCCTCCGATCTGTTTCGCCACAGGGTCAATCAGAAATGCGTCGCAGCTCTGAAACCTTGGAAGGCGACCAACTGGTACTGGTACCCCCGCCTCTTCAATCTGACATTCTATCTTCGGATCTGACAGCGAGTCTGATGTGAATCTCCTTTGCCTGGTTAGGGCCCTTAGAATTTACGTGGAACGTTCGGCTGCTTTCAGACGGTCAGGACAGCTATTTGTTTTGTTTGGTGGCCGATCTAAAGGTCTAGCTGCCTCGAAACATAGCCTTTCCAGGTGGATAGTGGATGCTATCTCACTGGCTTATACATCTAAGAGCCTTCGTTGCCCTCTGGGCGTCAGAGCTCATTCCACTAGAGCAGGTGTGCCCAACCCTGCTCCTGGCGATCGACTGTCCTGCACAGTTCATCTCCAACCCTAATCAAACACACCTGAAGGTCTTCAATTAAGGTCTTAACAACCAATTAAGGTATTCAGGAGTACTTGAAAATTAAAGGCAGGTGTGTTTGATCAGGGTTAGAGATAAACTGTGCAGGACAGTCGATCGCCAGGAGCAGGGTTGTCCAGTGGGATTTCCCTTCACAATATCTGTATGGCGGCAGGCTGGGCCTCTCTGTCTACATTTATAAGGTTCTATAACCTGGAAGTTCCCGCGCTCCAAGCTAGACTGTTGTCAGTTTAGTTTATCTGCTCAGTTCTGCTGGACTCGGTTCCGCGGACTGCAAAGTTTTCAGTTCAGGCAGGCTATTGCCTCCCCTGACTGTTATATCGTGTTAAGCACCCTCTATGCATTTAAGGTAACCACGTTTAACTTATATCATTCTTATTAAGCCCATTCCCAATGTCGGCTTTTTATATCCCCATATCATATGAACTCAAGGCGCTCGCCCGTGTTGTGGTAGCTTTAGCACGCACGGCGTTTTAAATTGGATTCCCGTAGCGTAACCTAGCTTACGCAACATGAGAGTACTCTCGTAAGAGAACTAACGTAACCTCGGTTCTCTCTAGAAGAGTGAATGAGTGTTGCGTAACCCTGCCGCGCTTGTGCTACCATCTGGTTTCGCTTCAGTCGATGAAAACTAAGGAGCATCTTATCGAGCTCTGGCTTATATAGGCATAAGCCACGCCCATTCGCCCACACACCCACTCATTGGTGCTTACGTCACGAGCAGTGCCTCGATAGGTTGCAGCAGTTGCCACAGAGCAGCCAATAGGCGCGCGAGCTGCCTCGCCTAGGTCTGCTAGCTGCAGCAAGTGTGTTTTAAATTAATGCAAATTATAAGGATAAAATGTAATGTACAGAATTCGCTGCACTGCTTAAATACAAAATTAAAGTTTTTGAACGAAAAGATAAGTAAAGTCACTCTGATGACAAATGTGAAATGTGCATTTATGTGAAATATGCATATTTAATAATAATAATAATAATAATTCATTACATTTATATAGCGCTTTTCTGGACACTCAAAGCACTTTACATAGAAGGGGGGGAATCTCCTCAACCACTTGGATGATGCGACGGCAGCCATATTGCGCCAGAACACTCACCACACACCAGCTTACTGGTGGAGAGGAGACAGTGATGAAGCCAATCAGTATATATAGGGATGATTAGGAGGCCATGATGGACAGAGGCCAAGGGGCAAATTTGGCCAGGATGCCGGGGTTACACCCCTACTCTTTCGAAAGACATCCTGGGATTTTTTGTGACCACAGAGAGTCAGGGCCTCGGTTTAACGTCTCATCCAAATGACGGTGCTATTTTGACAGTATAGTGTCCCCATCACTATACTGGGGTGTTAAGACCCACACAGACCACAGGGATAGCACCCCCTGCTGGCCTCACTAACACCTCTTCCAGCAGCAACCATGGTTTTCTCAGAAAGTCTCCCATCCAGGTACTAACCAGCTTAGCTTCAGTGGGCAACCAGTCTTGGGCTACAGGGTGATATGGCTGCTGGATTTACCCCCAATTGTCATGGTATGGGGAAAATTATTTTTTTTTAAAACTTGAAACCAATTTTATTGGATTCCTTGACCCCAAAAATGTACACTTTGACACCAAATTTGTCATTATAGTGATAACAGAAGCAAAGATATGGGCTCTAGAGTATTTGCGGTGCATTGGCGGCCATTTTTGAAAAAAACATGTTTATTTCTGATACAAAGTGTGATCTCACTTGTGTCTTAGGATAAATTTATTTGTATGACCCTAAGGTACTTCCATACCAAAGGAGACCTTTGCATCATGACTTGAAGTCAAAGGCCTATTTTTTGGGCTTAACCTACCTACTACATATCAATGATGCTTTTGTTTGCCAAATTCTGCTCGTTTGTTAAATATATAGTATGGGATGTTTTGTTAAAAATAAACAAAAATAAACAAAAGATATTGTGAGCTAGCAGTAACTGAAAGTGCACTGAGTTCATTTAAAGTTTGTCATTTCACTGTTTTTACTCAATATTCAATTCAATTCAATTCAAGTTTATTTGTATAGCGCTTTTCACAATACACATTGTCTCAAAGCAGCTTTACAGAAAGTGCATTTCAGAAATGTACAAAGAAAAATACAGTTAGTTAATCATGTATAAATTTAGGCATAACATATCGCCGGTGTTTAGTCGTCTCTTCACAGGCGTCGAGTCGTCTCTCCACAGGCGTTTAGTCGTCTCTCCACCGGCGTTTAGTCGTCTCTCCACAGGTGTTGGGGCATCTGAAGTCTTCGTGAGAGGCTGGATACAAACTGGAGCTGACGAACGCTATTTACCTCGGGACTAGCGTCCCGAGATAACAGCAGAAAGACAGATGGGAAATAATTAGCATAGCTGATGTTCATAATATTAATGCATTCGAACTGATTCAGAAGTAGTATAAAAGGTAAGCATTAAGTGAATGCTTGGTTAAAGAGATGCGTCTTTAATCTAGTTTTAAACTGGGACAGCGAGTCTGAGTCTCGAACAATATCAGGAAGGCTATTCCAGAGTTTAGGAGATAAATGTGAGAACGCCCTCCCTCCTTTAGTAGACTTAGATATCCTAGGAACGACCAGAAGCCTCAAATTTTGTGATCTTAAAGAGCGCGATGGATTGTAGGGCGATAGAAGGTCTGTTAAATACACAGGAGCTAAACCATTAGAGCTTTATAAGTCAATAGTAATACTTTGTAATTGATATGGAACTTAATAGGTAACCAGTGTAGAGATGATAAAATTGGTGTTATATGATCATATTTTCTTGATCTACACTGTTAGACCTTACCAGGTTTTTTACAGTAAAATACTGTATAAAATACAATAGCATACCATTTTCCATTAAAACAGTAATATACTGTTGAAAACTAAACTAGCCTACAGGAATATACTGTGAGTTAACAGCTCTCAAAGTCCACACTCAGAGACTGTGTTCCTAATCACACCCTATACCCTCATTCACTATTCCCTATAGTAGTTCACTAATATAGTCCACTTGAATGAAAAGAAGTTGATGAATTGAGACAATGATGAACACCTGATAAGCAGAATCACTGAAGGACAGAGAAACAAGAACAGAAAAAGAGAAACACAAAAAAACAAAAAATACAACTGACTTCCAGCAACACTGAGTGTGAAACCAGTTTACAAACCAGTTTATAATTATTTCTGTCATACTTGTACAAAAGCTCTTGTTGAGAATTAACAGATAATAAAGTAAAAATAATAAAGTTTGTTGTCACCATAATGGAGATCAGTATTTGCTTTAGTTGGTCTCTTGTCCCTGGACTTCTTACATTTGTTCCTCTTTGACTCCTGTAACAATGAGTTTATAAAAGCACATTTGTAGTAGCAGGAAAAAGTCAAGAGGAAAATGATCTTGTGGTTTTGCTTTTGTGATCTGATTTTCAGATCTGTATATGGGTATTTGATTTGCAACTTACAGTAATTTATGGAAATAAAATAAATCTGTGAATCTACAACATGAAATCTATATTTTGGTTAATCATGTCTTCTGAAGAATGTTGTAATCATATTGTATTGAAAAAAATCCTGCTTGAGTCAGACACACAGACATCAACAATTATAATATGAATCTCAACAATGGTAACAATCAAAAGTTTCATGCAGCAGTGCATGCTGGGTTCCAGGATAATATAAAACTCCCAGCATGCACTGCTGCATGAATAAAAAAATATTGCCACCATTGTTGAGATTAATGTGCTAAATTGTGATATCTCTGTGTTTCTTCAAGACAGTGTAGCTCTGTTTTTTGTTTTGTTTATGTATGATGTGTTAAAAAAAAATTGTAATTTATTGCAGTGGTTTCACGGTGGTGGTAATGTAACACTTTTGGTTGAGGATTAAACTTTGAATGAGTGAGAACGAATTCTTTAGTGGATGAACAGACAATATGATGATTTTTTATATTTTTTACAAATCCAATCATTAATAAACTGTGTGTGTGCACAAGTGTGACTTGCAAAAACACAGTTCAAGCAGCAATAGAAAAACACATGTTGTAGCATCAGCATACCAACTAAAGCAAACACTGATCTCTTTAATGGTAACTTCAAACCAAACATTTTCAATTAAACATCTCAATAACAACTTCTGTAGATGTATGACAGAAATAAAGCCATACTGGTTAATAATAAGTGTAATAATGTGTAATGGCTGGAAGTCAGTTGTAGGTCTTGTGTTTCTCTATTTTCTGTTCTTGTTGTTCATCTTTCCTTCAGTGATTCTGCTTGTTAACAGCAGGTGTTCATCACTAATGCTCAACAATCACTTACATATTCCCCTACTTATCGCACTGCAACACTGTCAATGTTACTTTTACTCTTTGTAGTGTGGATTTTCCTGTGGGGTTAAAACGGTTAACAGTGAAAGATAAAAAGACACACCCACAAAATGTATTTTAACAGCAATAAACTGTAAGGTATAAAACAGGTTTATACTGGCAACACTGTTGCCAGTAGTTTACTGTAAAAACTTGTTTTTTGGGTCACCATTGTGCTGAAGAGTAGAGCCTGTGCTTCAGTCCAGGAGAAGATCTTCAAACATTGTTGATATGCTGCATGTAGTTTTATTTAAAAGTCAGTGACTGTATAGTTGCTGGTCCAGTTGAAATCTCTTTATTTTCAAAAGTTTTTTTTTTTTGGTTTATAATTAAATAAGTTCACAATAATACTTTGCTCACATTATTAATGCATTATAAATTTTAGTTAATACTTTTAAATGACAGTTTAATGCAGTCGGTTTCTGCAAGTGAAATTAGCTAACTTGAGTTTTAGTGCATTTTTACAGTAAATAACTGGCAACAGTGTTGCCAGTATTTTACTGTAAAAAAACCTGGTAAGGTCTAACAGTGTAGTAAGAACTCTAGCGGCTGCATTTTGCACTAACTGTAGTTTGTTTATTGAGGATGCAGGACAACCAGCTAATAAAGCATTACAGTAATCTAGTCTCGAGGTCATGAATGCATGAACTAACTTTTCTGCATCTGAAACAGATAGCATGTTACGTAGCTTAGCAATGTTTCTAAGGTGGAAAAAGGCTGTTCTTGTAACATATGAGATATGATTTTCGAAAGTCAAGTTGCGGTCTAGTATAACACCCAGGTCTTTTACTGTAGTGGATAAAGTAACAGGACATCCTTCTAAATTAAAGTTGTATTGTAAGGGATTTTGTGGGTAGTTTTTTGGACCAATAAGTAATACCTCCGTTTTATCTGAATTTAATAGCAGGAAATTACACGTCATCCAGCATTTTATATCTTTTAGACACTCTGTCAAGTTAGATAAGTTAGTGTTTTCATCTGGTCGTGATGAGATATATAATTGAGTGTCATCAGCATAACAGTGAAAACTAATTCCATGTTTTCTTATAATATTACCAAGTGGCATCATATATATTGAGAATAGCAGAGGGCCTAGGACAGATCCTTGCGGCACTCCATAGTCTACTGATGTTATCTTTGATTTTTCCCCATTTAAACAGACGAAATGGTAACGGTCTGATAAGTACGATCTAAACCAGCTTAATGTCTGTCCCTGAACACCAGTGTAGTTTTGTAGTCGATCTAAGAGTATTTTATGATCTATAGTGTCGAACGCGGCGCTAAGATCAAGTAGATACAGCCTTGGTCAGAGGCTAAGAGTAAATCATTTGTAATTTTAACTAGCGCAGTTTCTGTGCTATGATGCGGTCTGAATCCCGACTGAAATTTTTCGTAGATATCATTTTTTTGCAAGAAAGAGTACAATTGAGCGGACACAATTTTTTCTAGTATTTTAGACATAAATGGAAGATTTGAGATGGGTCTGTAATTTGCTAGGTTATTTGGATCTAATTGCGGTTTCTTAATGAGAGGTTTTATTACTGCCAGTTTGAATATTTTTGGAACGTGACCTAAAAATAAAGACGAGTTAATAATATTGAGAAGAGGCCCTTCCACTACAGGTAACACTTCTTTCAGTAGTTTAGTGGGTATTGGATCTAATAAACATGTTGTTGGTTTAGATGCAATGATTAGTTTGTTTAGTTCTTCCTGTCCTATAGTTGTAAAGCGGTGTAGTTGTTCTAAAGGGGCCATAATTGAGGCCGAGTCATAAGACACCATAGAGGATTGTACATTTACAATTGTGTTTCGGATGCTTTCTATTTTCTCATTGAAGTAATTCATAAAATCATTACTACTATATTGTAAGGGAATATTTTGCTCTGGAGATGTCTGATTATTTGTTAGTCTAGCCACGGTGTTAAATAAAAACCTTGGATTATTTTGGTTATTTTCAATTAATTTGCGGATATGCTCAGCCCTGGCTGATTTTAGAGCCCTTTTATAACGTGACATACTGTCTTTCCACGCGATTCTGAAGACCTCTAAATTAGTTCGTTTCCATTTACGCTCTAAGTTACGAGTTTCTCTCTTGATAGCATGCGTAGCACTGTTGTACCATGGTGTTTTAGTTTTCTCTCTAACCTTTTTTAATCTAATTGGTGCAACAATATCTAGTGTACTAGAGAAAATGTTGCTCATACTGCTAGTCATTTCCTCTAGTTCATCTGTTTGTTTGGGTTTACTGAGCAGCTGAGATAGATCAGGTAAGCTATTTGAGAATCTATCTATAGTGCTGTTAACAAGCAGTTGAAGGAACACTGAAGGAAAGAGAAACACAAGAACTACAACTGACTTCTAACCACAGCCTTAGAGGAAATCAACTGAAGATAAAAGAAGACATTAAATCTGATGATCTCAGCAGAGGAGGATTAAACAACTCAAACATCATTACCAGCTTCACTTATTACTAACAAGTTTGACTTTTTTTCTGCCATACGTCTACAGAAGTTCTTATGAAAATTAACAGAAGTTTAGAAGTTGATGATTTATTGTTTCTTTTTAAGTCACCATAATGGAGATTAGTGGTTGCTTTAGTTTGGCTCTTGACCCTTGACTTTTTGAGCTATTATTTTTCTCAGAATGCTTTAGCCTGTGTTTTTATAAAACTCATGGATGAAAGCCAAAAGAAAGTATGATCATGTGGTGCTTGTTGTGATTTGATGGTGAAAATCATTATCATTATTGGCAATATAACAATTAAGTTATTTCCCTGCAGTTAAAATCAAACCACTGGCTCATAATAATGCCACCTTCCCATTTGTCAGCATTATGAGTTTTATGCTTAATTGACAGGCACATGTTGCCAACATCTTTTCACTATAGTGGAAAGCCTTGCCTTTGGGCTTGTGAATGTCAATGAAAAAAATTAAATGAAAGTCAAGCACAACCTCAAACCACTCTACATTGCCCAACCACATGGAAGCCACAATAGAGCAAATGGGGCGTGGAGGGTAAAAGGACAAGTCTGGAGTCATTTAGTTAAATTTAATAACCTTAAATAAAAGGTTATAATAAATAAAAAGGGGTAAAATAGAAGATCAAAATACGTGACAAGTGGTATACTGTTAACAAGCATCCAGATGCTGCTCACACCACTGAGAGTGATGGTTAAATGAATATGTAAATATGTGCTGCACACTTTTCTCTCATTAACAAACTAATCACATAATACCAGTTAAGAAAGCATCTGATCATAGCAATGTATATGTTTGAAATTCAGCAAAGTCACGTCACATTTATTTATACAGCACTTTATTTATACAGTATATAAATATATATTTCTGTAAAGCAGCAGAATTTTGAAACATTTATGACAACAAAGCCTCGTTTACTGAAATCATGTGATTTTGATTCTCAGAATCACTGGTTGGAAATAAATGATTCGCAAAGAATCCTGATTGGACATCACAATCGTGATTTCTTAATCACAAAATATACTTTGGGTTTGATGCGAAAACCAGCATACACGTATAGCTGAACACCTTTTTAAAGTATATGCCATTGGATAGAGTGTGAACACATTCGTTTGATGTGCAAGATACTTCTTTGTCCAGTCCTTGAACTATTTCTCTCCAGAAGATACGAGTAATAAAAATTTATTTGTGGCCATTTAAACCTGAGTTCCTCCTCACACAAGCACTCATCAACAGAGTTTCTTTCTATTGTTGTTGAAGTCTCGTGTAGTTTGTTGTTGTTGTTGTTTTGTCTCCTCCCTTTCTTTTTTGACTGTGAAACAGTGATCCTGGCCCATTACAGTAAAATCCTTGATGTTAAATCTTACACCGCTCAATGGTCTACTTTTATCTCCAGTTGATTTCATCTAAGGCCTAGTCCACAAGTACACAGATAATTTATATATGCAGAGTTTTTCGTCCTTCGTTTAAAAAAAATCTCGTCCACACAAGCACAGTTTAAAAAAATCTCAGTCCACATGAAAACGCAAACAACGACTGCCCGCCATTGCACAGACTTGCCTCATGTCACATCAAACAAAGGAGATAATAGTACGCACTCCGACGTCACGAGCCAAAATCTCCGGTTTCACCGTTTACAACACTGCAACCAGAGTTTCTAAAAATCTTTACCCTGGCAGGGGTTTTCAAAAAAAGTTCGGTTTCAGTAACCGGATACTATGTGGAGTGTGGACGAACAGCCAAACCGCATACAAAAATCTGTGGTTTTGAAAATACCTATGTTTATGTGGACAGGACCTAAAGGCTGTGGCTGAAGTCAGTTGCAGTTCTTGTGTTTCTCTTTGACACGAACAGGAAGCAGCACTGTCGATGCCCCTGTGGTTATCGTGTGTAATATTCAAATGTTCATCTGACAAACATTACAACCTGTCCGCTGGCCACCACTGGTCTGACTTGACTGCTCTCTGTTAAACTCCTCCAATTACGGTAATATATTTTACATTTCATATATTATTTATTGAAAATAAGGTTTTAATTAAGAGAGTAAAAGAAAGTTCCATATCTTTTAAATCTTTTTTTCCATAAATGTTTCTTATTAATTTGAGATAAGCTTCCTTTTCGCTGCACACAACAAAAGATGTCGTCCATTTACATGGGGTGCCAACCATCTGCAGATGCAAAATTTCTTGATTCGATTTGAGTTTTGGATGCAGTCGACTACCCAAAATGCAAGCCAGCACATCTGCTAGATGACCCAAAAATAAAACTTCATTATGACTTTATCTGTTTCTTTGGTGGAACTTAAAAGATTTTGAGATATAATTCTATTTATTTTTTAAAATGAATAAAAAAAATAATTGTAACTCATTTTCAGAGACAACAGAACAACATTCTGCCTAACACCTTGTATAATTCACTAAATCATATTTTTGGGAAAAACTGTACCTTTAACTTCCTCTTAACTTCTTAAGTGTTACCACAGAACAAAACTGTACGATGCCATTGGAATGTACAATCTCATGGTGCACCCGCCAGTTTCACAATGGACGCGCAAGCAATGCGGAAGCAGCGCAGAAGCTTTCACACTAAAACTGGTTTGTCTGGTTTGTCACGCGCAGCTGAACCACGGCCTGTGTACTGCAAACCCACATGAAAAAAAGAATATAGCATAGTATAGTAAAATTACTCTACTATAGTGTTTTCGAACCATATGGTATAACATAAATTTTGTTACATAATTTTGCTTAGTGGGTTGTCTGCCATGTGCTTTGATTTATAATGGGCAGCATACTCTGCTGCCAAGCGACCGTGTTCCCCTCTGTGTCACACACATAACATGCTGTATATAGGCCTTCACAGTAAAAACTCCTGTGTTAAATTAACTCTCCTGGGAGTTTATATGGCTCCAGACTCAAGAGTGTTAAAGTTAATGAGCTAATTAAGTTATTCATTGAGTGATGATTGAGCATTATGAAGACACCTGATGTTAACAAGCAGAATCACTGAAGGAGAAATTTTATCTTTAAGCCACCATTATGGTGATCAGTGTCTGCTTTAGTTGGGCTCTTGACTCTAAAACTGTTAACATTAGATGTTGTTTGACTGTTGTAACTGAGTTACCTGTATCTGTTGTAATTGCCAAATGAACAAAGAGATAAGGCATTCTGATAGTTTTGTTTTGACATAATCATCTCTTGACCTGCATCACCAAACTCAGAGCCTAATCTCTGACTTAAAATGTATATTGTTGATTACAACATCACAGTGATTCTACAATACAAGATACAGAATTTTCTAAATTTTCTTACACTCAAAAAAAATGATGTGTTGGCTTTACTTAACTTTTCTATGTAAACAGGTCCCACCGGTTCCGCATAACTGGTTTTCGTTAAACAATCATAATTTGTTCATGTAACTTCAACATCATGGAAGTCATTTTAAGCGACCCAATTAAACTCTGAGCTGAGTGTTAAATGAACACTGAAGCAGTGTTAAAGTTAATGAGATAATTAAGTGAATAATTGAGTGATGATTGAGCATTATTGAAGACACCTGATGTTAACAAGCAGAATCACTGAAGGAGAAAACCGGAATTTCAGGTCACCATTATGGAGATGAGTTTGTGTTTTAGTTGGGCTCTTGACCCTCACATCATTAACTTTATATTTTGTTTGGCTGCTGTATCTGAGTTATAACAACCAAATGATCTATTAGAAAAGGTGATCTGATGAAGATGAGTTTGGAAATTATACTGATACAAAAAAAATCTTTCTATTAGGCACACACAGACATCTATAATGTTCAATTAGGAAAAAGAAATGTGTGTGCTCGCTTGTGTGTGGGTGTGTGCGTGTATGCTGGTCTCTTTCACTTTCGCCCTCAACCCTTTCTCCTATGTCCCTGAATAGTCAACATGGGTAAAGGCTTCTTTGTCATTCATCTGAACATTAGGAGCTTGCCACATAAAATTGATCTCTTAAGGGCCTGGCTAGTCTATAATAAACCAAGCGTTATAACACTGTCTGAGACCTGGTTGAATAATAACATATCAGATGAGGAAATTAAACTGGATGGTTAGGTATAGAGCTGATAGGGGCACTCATGGAGGAGGGGTAGCCACTTATGTCTCCTCAAATTTACTATCTGAGTTTATAGCCCCTAAGGAAAACCCTGTATACTTTGAATGTCTTTTTGTTAAAATTAGTCTTCACGTAAATAAACAGCTGATTATAGGGAACATCTACAGACCTCCAAACTCCCGTACAGAGTCAATACACTGCATAGGCACTACTATAAAATCTGTGGGTAGCTCAAACAAGATGATTATCCTTGGTGACTTCAACATTAACTGGTTAGATCGTTCGTCTCTAAATGATAGAAATTATTTTGAAAGCTTACATCTGACTAATTAGAGAACCTACTCAGGTTGACCACAGATCCAAATCTTTGTTGGACTAGATTTTGGTCACCCACTCAAACAGAATTAGCCTACTGAATCTGGTGTTCTACCCGATTGCTTTAGTGATCATTCCATGGTTTTCTGTGTATGGAAAATTAGATTACCTCGCCTGCCACCTAAGGTGCCCAGCCAGCAGAGCCATGTGGGGCCCACATGGGTTTGACGTGGGCTATCTAACTGGGACCCAGCCAGTTTTGCACCCGGTTTCCATGTAGGCCCCACATGGGTTTGCCCAGATGAAATGAACACTGCTCAGTGTGCACACTACAGGCTGTTAAATGTAACACGTATCAGTGTTGGAGTTAATGAGATAATTAAGTGATTGAATAATGATTGAGCATTATTGATGAACACCTGGTGTTAAAATGCAGAATCACTGAAGGAGAAAATTGTAAGCCACCGTTATGGCGATCAGTGTTTGCTTTAGTTGGGCTCTTGACCCTTAGATTTTCACTTTGAATTTTGTTTGTCTGCTGTTATTGATTTATAACAGTCAAATGAACAAAGAAAAGTGTGATCTGATAGTATTGGTTGTGTTTAGGCATAATCATGCTGAGATCAGATCAATGAAATTTATTGAGATGATCTGGTTTAACTTATTAGCAACAGCTTTGTGATTCCACAGCATATAATAATCAGTTTTTTTTTTTTTATCCAAAATATTTCTGAAACATTGTTCTTATGAAAACACTTTCGATAGAATTTATTTAGAAACCAAGACATCCATAATCAGCCCGTGAATCTCAACAATGGTGACAATAATAATCCATGTTGCAGTGGCTGCCACCAATCACAACTCATTAATGGCTCCCATCATGCATTGCAGTATGAATAAATTATGTGGTTCCCAAACCTGTCTTGGCGCACCCCCGACACTGCACGTTTTCTTTTTCTCCCTAATCAAACACACCTGATTCAACTCATCAGCTCATTAAAATGTTATTTACTTTTCCTAATTGAATATTCTGCTCGTCACCATTGTTGAGATGCATTGACTGAATCTTGACGTCTGGGTGTACCTAATAAAAAGATTTTTTTTTAGAAACAACTTTTAAGAAATCCTTTATATTATACCTAAAATTCTGGATATTTATGCAGAATCACAGTTATGCTGTAACCAACAGAATAAATCACTAAACATTAGGGGTGGGGGAAAAAAATCGATTCTTAGATGCATCGCGATGCGGACGTGGACGATTCTGAATCGATTCACAAATGTCAAAAATCGATTTTCAAAAAAAATAAAAAAATTTTTTAGATATACATTTATAATAACGTAATATTGACGGAACGCAAAAGACGGAACTCTGAAGCGCGGAAGTGCAGTGGCCGGACCGTCTGTGGCGTGCACATAACAGAGACGCGATGGCGCGTGAGATCCAAACACACTCGTTAAAAGCTGACGTGTGGAAATATTTGGGCTTCTGAAGTTGAAGGGGGAAAGGAGCTGGACAGTCAAGAGTCACACGTAGTTGTAAGCTTTGTAGAATATAACTAAAATATTTCGGAAACACGACGAATATGAGCCATATGACGCGTTTCCAACCAGAGGAGGAAAAACACTCGGCTGTAGGCTACCGGTCGTTGTTATATTATTAATTTACTACAAGTATGCTGCTAGTTCAGGCACACATTTATTTTCCTGTTGATTCTTTGCAACGTTAATAACATATATTGTACGTTAATTCTTTATGGGTCATTACTTTGTACTTAGCAAAGTATTTATAGTCACACACACACACACACACACACACACACACACACACACACACACAAAAAAAAAAAAAAAAAAGATTCAGATAATCGATTTAGCATCGAATCGCAACCCTCTGAATCGTAATCGAATCGAATCGTGAGAGATTCCCACCCCTACTAAACATATGGTTGATATGATGACTGCCATATAACTAACACATCACTTTTTTTTCTTTGTTCATCTGGCAGTTATAAGTCATATAGAACAGCCAAACAAAATTTAAAGTGCTCAATCATTATTCAATCACTTAATTATCTCATTAACTCCAACACTGTGTTACATTTAACGGCCTGTAGTGTGCACACTGAGCAGTGTTCATTTCATCTGGGCAAACCCATGTGGGGCCTACATGGAAACCGGGTGCAAAACTGGCTGGGTCCCAGTTAGATAGCCCACGTCAAACCCATGTGGGCCCCACATGGCTCTGCTGGCTGGGTGATCAGGGCAAGGCAGAGTAAATATTTTAACACTGATTTTTTTATCCAAGATTTATTAGATATAAACTGGAATAGGTTTAACTGCATTCCTTTTGTTGAAGATGCTTGGATTTTTTTCTATACTGAAGTTCTCAAAGTAATTGATAAACATGCCCCTTGGATTACAGTAAAGGTCAAGGGCTGACATTTACCATGGATTGATGCTGATTTAATACATCTTTTTAAACAAAGAGATAAGGCATGGAAAAAGTACCGCCTGTCAAAGGACTCATCAGACGGGGCTGTATATAAACAATTAAGAAATATGTGTACGACTAAAACAAGAAAGGCTAAATCGAATTATTATACAATCTTTCTGTCTAATAGTTTCAATAATCCTAAGAAATTTTGGAAAAGTCTTAATTCTTTATTTAAAAATTCTACTAAAAGCATTGCTACCAAAATCAAAGTTAATAATGATGTTATCAGTAATTCTTCTGCGGTTGCCAATGCCTTCAACCAACTCTTTTCCTCTATTTGTAGTTCACAATTCTCTAATTTCTCCTCCTCTAGTCTGGCAGATGAGCTTAACAGTTCCTTTTCATTTGCTACAAAATCCTACTGAAGTTCAGCAAGCAATCTCCGAACTAAAGTCAGGTAATGGTACTGATCCTGATGGCCTGGGCCCGGTTTTTCAAAAGTAATCCACTAGGATTTTGGATAACGGATTGGATCAAATCTTAAAAATGGGTTTTTCAAAAGAAAAAACAGATTACATAATCGGATTAGATCATGTAATCCAATCTTGGTTTTGATCCGGATCAAACCTTTAGTTTGGGTTTTTCAGAACTTTTTTGTAGGATTTGGATCACTTTGATCCAAAAAATCTGGATTAAACTGATCCCATCAGAAGGGTGGATTCAGCGTGGATTTCATGCCCAAAATGTAATGAAAACTTTAAAAATGTGTCAAATAATACTATATTTGGATCTTGCAGTATCTTACAAGATATCCTATTTATTCATAAGGTTTTAATTTTATTTGTTCATCCGTCAGGCTACAGTGATTAGGTAGGCTTTAACATATTCAGCCTTTCAGTATAGGCCTACAGCAAAGTAGAAAGAGTTTGGCCTCATAAAATAATCCCCCAAACAGCTGTCAAAATTGACCAAAAACAATACATTTTATTCTGTCACTAATTAATATATATTCATCACAATCGAAAATATTTTTGTTTTTAGAATATTTATTAGTGATGCAGGCAATGATTACAGAATAACCAAAAAAAAAAAAAAAAAAATGCAAAGAATGGCAATCACTGATTTTTGAAATCCAAAACAAATCCAAATCAGAAACAGTGTCTAACTATTGGGTCCCTTGTTGCACGTCCTGTTTGCTCGTTCTGGCATGCAGGAGGTTGGTTACACAGCAAAATCCCCAGTGTTAAATTAAGGCCCCGTTTACACGAAGGGAAAACGCAGATATTTCCCTGCGTTTTGGCCTCTCGTTTACACGAAAACCCCGTTTTTATCACAGAAAACGATTATTTCTAAAAACTCCGGCCAAAGTGGAGATTTCTGAAAACGCCGGTTATGTGTTGCCGTGTCAACTGGGAGAAACGGGGTTTTAGGTTCTCTCGTGTCGATTCTGAGGATTCTGATTGGCTTTATCCTTCTCCCTACACTGCCGCCCATCGGTTTGGCATAGTTATGATGGCGCTCGCGGCGTATTTATGCGGGTGTGTGCACGATGTTATTATTGAAAACGGAGGGGAGGAAAATATTTGTTTCTCTAAATACCCGGCTATGTGTAAACGTAGCCTAACACTGCTCAGTGTTTATATGAGTCCACACTCTCAGAGTGTTAAATCAACACTGAAGCAGTGTTAAAGTTAATGAGATATTTAAGTGAATAATTGAGTGATGATTGAGCATTATTGAAGACACCTGATGTTAACAAGCAGAATCACTGAAGGAGAAAACCGTAATTGGTGTGTTACCATTATGGAGATCAATGTTTGCTTTAGTTGGGCTGTTGACCCTGACGTCATTAACTTTAGAAATTGTTTGGCTACTGTAATCCACTTATAACAGCCAGATGAACACAGAGAAAATGTGATATGAGGGTGTTGGTTGTGTTTTAACATAATCATTGGTTGCCCTGAATCACTGCACTCAATGAGTGCATAATTTCAGAGTTAATTTTACCTTATGGAATATAGCATATTTATAACATATTTAGCCTTTTTAATGAAACCAAGGATCAAATCAATTAAAAAAAACGTTTTAAAAAAAATTATATGTTGGCACACACATACATCAAGAATTAGCATATGCATCTCAACAATGGTGACAAACAGATCAACTCTGAACATAAGCTCATTATTTATTCATGCAGCAATGCATGATGGGAGCCATGAATGAGTTTTGATTGGAGGCACCCAGAATGCACTGCAACATGCTTTATAATTGTCACCATTGTTGAGATTCACAGTCTGATTCTTGATGTCTGTGTTTACTAGAATAATGAAAAGTGTTTTCAGATGTGAACAACTTTTAAGAAATTATTTGAATTACATTGTAAAAGTTAAAAATATATTGTTTTTCAAGGACAGTGCAACTATAATTAAGTAAATCTAACTCAAAAATAGCATTCTATGTGAGTTCAGTGTTTCAGGTCAAATGATTGTGAAATAATGATTATGTTAGAACACAACCATCACCAGCAGAACACCTTTTCTAGTTGTTCATCCTGCTGTTATAACTGGATTACAGCAGCTAAACAATTTCTGAAGTTAATGACTTAAGGGTCAACAGCCCAACTAAAGCAAACATTGATCTCCATAATGGTAACATACCAATTACGGTTTTCTCTTTCAGTGATTCTGCTTGTTAACATCAGGTGTCTTCAATAATGCTCAATCATCACTCAATTATTCACTTAATTATCTCATTAACTTTAACACTGCTTCAGTGTTCATTTAACACTCTGAGAGTGTGGACTCATATAAACACTAAGCAGTGTTAATTTAACACTGGGGATTTTGCTGTGTAGGGTCTCCAAGGGGCTCAGGAGCATCATTGTCAGCACAGAGAGGGACATTGCGCTTAGTAGCGATGTTGTGCAGGACAATACAGGCAAGGGTTATATTGCATGCTTTTTGTGGTTCCGCTCTCAGGTAGTTAAGGCATGCAAAGCGCCTCTTAAGAACTCCATTTAAACGCACAATTGCACATCTTGCACATCACAGGATGGGGTGGGGGTTTTCTTGTTTTTAGTTTTTTTTTAAAGTGTGTGTTTTCATTTCAAATAAAAGTAAACTATATTGACCCCACACTGGCTATTCTACTTGTTGCTCTTTACATATCTATAGTTCTACATTGTGATTTCCTATCCTGTTTGAGCACTGGTTATCCAGATTTGGTGATCCTGAAAAGTTCCTATCCGGATCAGATGGATCCAATCCGATGTTGCTTTGAAAAACTGGCTCAAAAGTAAGCTGGATTACGTGATCACGGATCGCAAAAAAAAGGATTACTAAATTTGGATCAATTTTATCCGGATTAAACCTTTTGAAAAACCGGGCCCTGGAGATTAAGTTTATTAAGCTCGTGTCTCATTTCCTTTATCAGATTTATTTAACCTATCGTTATCCACCTGTGTGGTTCCATTAATGTGGAAGTCTGCCAGAGTTACACCAATACATAAGGGTGGCGATGCACTTGATCTTAACAACTATAGACCTATCTCTATCATCAGTAGTATAGCAAAAGTATTTGAAAAACTAATATTTAAACAACTATTCAAATATATTAATGATTTCTCTATTTTGTCTCCAAATCAATCTGGTTTTAGACCAAACTTCTCTACAACTACTGCTCTTCTAAAATTTACCAATGATGTTTCATCTTCCTTAGACAATAATAGGTCAACTGGTGCAATATTTATAGATCTCACTAAGGCCTTTGATATGGTTGATCACTATATGCTTCTTGACAAATTATATGCGATAGGCCTTACTAAAGATTCTCTTCTCTGGTTTAATTCTTACCTCCATTGTAGACGTCAGCGTGTCTCTTTTAATGGTTGTGTATCTCAGTCCTTAATAATGGACAAAGGTGTCCCTCAAGGCTCTTCCTTAGGACCTCTTCTATTTTCTTTATTTATCAATGATCTTCCTCCAATTTGCTCAGACTGTTAAATACATCAATATGCAGATGACACAGTGATCTATACATCTATTGTGTCTGTCTCCAAGATTCAATCCTCATTGCAATCTAACTTTAATGCTATTCAACTTTGGTTCCAATCCAACCATCTTCTATTGAATAAGAAAAAGTCATATAGCATATTGTTCCCCACCCGATCAGCTTCAATGAATCAAGATAACAATCTTTCATTCAAATTCCTAGACGATACTCAACTTGTACAAGTTGATGAACTTAAATATCTGGGCCTTTGGCTTGACTCAAAACTCTCCTTTAGGTGTCATATCAATTCTGTTGTAAAAAAGAGTTAATTGTAATTTGAGAATATGGTATCGCTCTATTAACTGTTTCCCTCAACTGATTAGATTAAGAATTGTGTCACAGTTAATATTTCCCATAGACTATGCGGACATTCAAAACACAAAACACATCAGAATCAAACTTGAAGGTATTGAATGTTGCTTTCAATAATATATGTAGATTTGTGATGAGATGTCCTTTCACTACTCACCACTGCGTAATGTATGACTCACTGAACATATTATAACCAAAAGCCAGAAGACAGTATCACTGGTATCAGGTTATTTTTAAATGTGTGTATTATAATTATCCTTCTTACCTGAAGGAATATTTATTTCCATACAGACCCAGCTATAGATTGAGACACACTGAATATCTCTCCTTAACTGTGCCAAACATATTTAAAGAGAGTGGTAGACGTGCCTTTAAATACAAAGCCCCTTCAGACTAGAATAGCCCCAGCTAGCAAAAAGTCATCTATTAGACGTTGAATAGACGTACATCTATCGTAAATCAACGTCTTATTATGGTCCACTGAAGGTTGAAAATGAAAATTGAAAAGACGTCAAATTTAATTTATTAATTTATTAATTTTATTTTAGCATACAGTTCATCTGTGTCTAAACGTATGCATAGCACTGTATATAACAGACTTATCCTGTCTTAGATTATCAGTTGAAAACACTTAGTCAAACAGTCCAGCCGAAACTACTTAGTTGAAATCACGTCGTAAACCAATCCAAGGTGGACCGACTTTTTTTCAACCATATTTCAACGTTGAAAGACGGTAATTGTTTACTGGGGCCACTCTGGGTCTCTAAGATCTGTTACATCATTGCATTCCTTCAAAATATCTCTCTTTACTTACTTGCAAGAAAACTGTTGCTGTAAATGTTTTCCTCATGTCTGACTGGAATTTTGTTTTTTATACCCTTTATATCTGGGATACTTTATTTATTTATTTTTATGTGTACATATGCGATTATGGGTGTTGGTGTGAGTGAGTATACATGTATGTATATACACATGTATGTAAGGACTAAATGTTGTCATGCATCTCAATATGTTGCATATATGGATTTGTTTCCAATGAGGAGCTGGTGGGCGGGGCGGGGCGGGGCGGGGCGGGGCGGGGCGGGGCGGGGCGGGGCGGGGCGGGGCGGGGCGGGACGGGGCGTCATGAGGTAGAGCTTTAGTGAGATTGAATGTATATGTGCTGTATTGTCTGTGTCTTTGTCTCGAGGACCCCCTCGAAAACGAGATGTTTCATCTCAAGGGGTTATCCTCAACAATAAATTCAAATTACAAAGACATTTCAGATCATAATTTATTCATACCGCAATGCATGATGGGAGCCATGAATGAGTTTTGATTGGTGGCACCCAGAATGCACTGCAACATACTTTATTATTGTTACCATTGTTGAGATTCACAGGCTGATTCTTGATGTCTGTGTGTCTGAACATAAGAACTTTTAACAATAGGTACAATGAATATAACAGCCAAACAAAGTTAAGTGTTAGCAGTTTAACACGGTCGCTTGGCTGCAGAGAAAAAGTCAAATTTTTATTTTAAAAATGTGTTCTAGAATTACATTCGTTTAAATTTTAAAAGCTCAAAACAGTGTTTAATGACAGGTTTCAAACCAATGAGGTACACACTTTTCTGGCAAATCACTATCTAATTCTAAGTTTAGATTGATTTAAAACCCTTGTTTTTGTTTTTTTTTATTCTCCAGATTATATCAGCCCAGTCCACTTTTTCTATATATATATATAAATCCATCTATATAAGAAGAAAACCTTCAGTTTTAGGACATCATGAAAAAGAGGTATGTCTATCTTCTACAAGTCTTGAAATATTAAAGAGATTTTCAGATATATAAGATAATGTGAGGAGAGATTTATGGCGTTATTTTTTAGTCAAAAGTTATGAGCGTATAAGACATGCTCACGAGCACATTATGTTATTTCACACGCGCAAAAATGAACCTTCAGCTGGCATGATAAAAGTACTCGCGCACAAATTCAACAACCGAGAGGTGCACAGGTAGCTGCGTGCGAGCGTCTGGCATACTCTCGTAGGTTAAGGCCTGGGACACACTGGCTGCGTGGCGTGAGCGTGGCATTTCTGTTGCGTGTCAGCTGCGTGGCGGCTGCGTGGCGGCTGCGTCGCGTTTTCTGTGTCTTTGCACATCAGAAGCGTGTCTGACGCGGCGCTGCTGACACGGATCACCCTTGTTCGACATATGGGAGAGAGTTGTGCAAGCCCTATACTTCGTGTTAAGCATAAATATAAAGCCTACTGATAAAGACACTGTCAGCACAGCAGTATTGACAGCAAAATAGACTACAGAATATTTCGTTCTGGTGCAATATTTGAAAATTGATGATTAGGCCTATTTATTCATTTATTTTTAAATTAGACCTATATTTATATCTGAATTTGTCAAAAATGTAATTTATCAATATGTATTCGTGTACAAAATAACATATAAACATCTTTTCCTATTCTATTTTGCCTGGAAACGCTTCCAACACGCTTGCGTGTCGCGTGAAAAATAGGCGTCGGTTCTATTTCTAGCATGCACGCGTTTTCCGCGCGGCTCATGCCGCGCCTGAGACGCGCGTGTCACGCAGGCAGTGTGCAAGCTCTAACCTGTTAACATGGGAGCCCAAATAAAAACGGACACGCCACGCAGCTGAGACGCGCACGCCACGCAACCAGTGTGTCTCAGGCCTAACTCTGCTTGTACAGTGGAATCCTGCTCGCGCGCAGCGGGCTTCTGCTCGCGGAGTGCTGTTTTGCTCGCGCAGTGGATATCTGCTCGCTCAGCTGATTTCTGCTCTCTCGAGTCTACATGACTTTTGACAATTTGGGGGCGGAAACCAAGGAGGGCACTGACCCTCTTATGATTGGTCACTTTCATTGTAATCACAACCACAGGGACATCCTCCTTGTACCTTGATTGACAGCTCTCATTACAGGAAGCACTATGATATGCGCAGCATTTTATACGTGCAAAGACACTTTATGTATATTAGAAAGCTCATTCTAAAACAGCTTTCGAGGAATTACCTTTCACAAGCAAGACTGAACGTTTGTTTTTGGTTGTATTTGGTCATGATTTAATTAGTAATAGTAACGTTCAGAGGATAAATTTACAAATACTACTGTTATTGTGTCACGAAATGTAGTTTTAATTGTTTTTCAGTCGACAATGTAGTTGTTTAAAGCTCAAATATGTGGTTTGTTTATAAAGATAGCGCCTATTTAAAATTTTGTCCCCGCCTGGAACAGCTGTACCTCGGCCAGTGCTTCTGACGCTCGGATGTCTCGAGTCTAGTGGTTAAACATGAGATATAATTCGTATTGTGTAGATCTAACAGGGGATATGGTCTCATTAATCTATAAATGGTTCCCTGGTAAATCGTTTTGGCTGAGGTCAAAGTGAAGTTTCATAACTTTATATTTAGGCTTTTTTAACGTTGTATCCTGCTAATGGCTATTACTGATGATCAATAAAACTGAAATTTAACAAAAAGAGTTAAATATGAAATATAAGTCACTATTTAACTTATTTTTTATTGTGTATATTCTGTAATTGATATTTATTATTCTATTGCTATTATTATAGTTATATTAATAAACTATATGCTATTATAAATATTTTTTTAATGATTGTATTATTTTAGGCCTACTTATGATACCATATAATTATACTATTCATTACTATTTTATTTGCTGTATACTATTTGTTTATTTTATTGACTAAACTATTTACTATTACTTCTCACTTTATGTTATATTTACTATTTGCATTGCACAGTAGTTGTACCATAACGTATTATCATAAAGGATCCATCAGTTATCTTTGTTATTGCTAAAATCTGGTCAATTACAGAAAATACTTTTTCCACAATAAGAAAACATAAAGGTCCCGTTATATGCCCCTTTTTACAAGATGTAAAATAGGTCTCTGATGTCCCCAGAGTGTGTCTGTGAAGTTTCAGCTCAAAATACCCAACAGATAATTTTTTTACAGCATGTTTAAATTGTCTTTTTTGAGGACTCAGAAAAACGGGCTGTTTTAGTGTGTGCCCTTTAAATGCAAATGAGCTGCTGCTGCACGACACAGGGGGCGGAGCTTCAAGAGCTCGCACTCAGACTCTTGGACAATTCGCTCTGTGCACGAGAAAAATGCTAACTTCCGGCTTGAGGGCGGACGTTGGGTACTTCGTTTCCGGTTGCCGTCTTGTTTACATCAGTGGACCGGCGTTAACTTAGTTTAATCGTTCGCAATGGACCTAAAACATAAAAAACTTACTGTGGCTGAGCTGGTTTAATGGTTAAAGCGTAAAGCCTTGTTTAACTCGACGGATCCGCATGAGCCCAAAGGTGCGCGCCGCAAAAATGACGTGATTGTATACAGCGTGCGCGCCTCCGTATCTCTTAGATTAGAACACCATTTACTACACACAATAGGCTTTTTTCTCTGATTTTGAAAACTCTTCGTGATTGACTTAAAATGCTTCCAAGATCGACTTGTCGACCGCGATCGACGGGTTGGTGATTCCTGTAACGTTACTGTTTTCCGGTCAATGACAAGACTAATCAGCTGTCTCACGAACGTAGCCAGCACATGTATCCACACATAGCAAAGCCATAACACAGCGAGGGAGAAGAACTAAGTTACATGAAACAATCCAACTACATATTTTAAACCACTGACAAGGGAAAAGTCACTACTCACGGTGTCTATAGCCGCTTTCCGCCCGGAGGTACTTTTGCAGTGCCTAGAACCTTCCTATAACCATTTTTTTCGCGTGTTCCGACCGGACTAAGTTCCTATAACTCTTTCAGTACCTAGTCTAGAGCGAGGACTTTTTTTAGTTCCCTTTCCCAACATCGGATACCTTTACTCCCTGTATTACATGTGTACTCCCTGTATGACATACTGAGAGATGTAATATTTAAACCCCTTTCTCTCTCTTGCTCTGGGGAGCTGGAGAAAAATCACTAACCAGTCGATGAACATCATCGACTCTAATATTATATTATAATATCGACTGTAATCTTCGGTTAATGTCCAAGACATCTGGAGAAATATACATAATCTACGTTGTCCATCAGGCTACCGGAAACTAGACACCCCATATCGGTTTCGCAGCCGGAAGTAGCATATGCTAACGTGCACATAGTCTATTTCATCTCATGGAATAATGATAACATCAGAAACTCTCAGTAACTGTGTTCATTTCGAGTCGGACAATAATGCCTACAGAGTCAGAGGGCTGTATAGAGATGGAACAGGTATAGTTTAGTAGTTTAATTGCGGTTATTATAACGTATTTGTCATCTGCTTGAATGTATTCAGCATTATTAATAGCCTAGCTACAAGTCTGCTGTGTCGGACCAGGTCCGAATGATGATCAAAAATATACTGATGAGTTTAATAAAGTTTATTGTACATCACACAAAAGATGAAGCGTCAGTTTTACTTCAGAAAATCACCGTAAGAGCTGAGTAAACAGTAAGTTATAAGAAGTGCGCGAGTTGAGGGAGTATTCCTGTGGGCGGACGTTAGTCAGAGAACTGTTCTACTGACGTCATTAAAGACGGAAGTAGAGGGATGTAGTCCAAACCGGCCGTTCGCTGTAGGCGACTTCTGTTAAATAAAATATCTCGCTTGGCATTGAACTTTGAGCTTTATAATTTTACAGATATTATTTATACTCTAACAACAACATTACACACTAACTTAAGTTTGAAACATGGGATCGCGAAGAACGGGACCTTTAAATTATATCTCAGTATGGGGGTCTTTACCATTCTTATCCAAGAATAAAAAGCCAGATACATGACAAGTCTGAGCTTTGACCATTCTTTATTAAAAATATATTTTACAAGTCTAACTATCGAGATTTTAAATAACTAGAGATTGAACTTTTTGTACACCACATACAAACCACTGAAATCGGTTGATAAATGTAAAAACAGTTTTTGTTTTTATCCAGAAAGACCGCAGCTCACCCGTTTACTTGCATTTATTTACAGTGCAGTCTTGCCCTCCGTAAAATGGCGGGCCCGTTGACGTATCGCAGCAACGTTCCAAAGCGGCCAGTAGGGCGTCTATGTATTTATTATCTCTATGGTAATTACAATGAAAGTGACCAATCATAAGAGGGTCAGTGCCCTCCTTGGTTTCCGCCCCCAAATTGTCAAAAGTCATGTAGACTCGAGAGAGCAGAAATCAGCTGAGCGAGCAGATATCCACTGCGCGAGCAAAACAGCACTCCGCGAGCAGAAGCCCGCTGCGCGCGAGCAGGATTCCACTGTACAAGCAGAGTTAACCTACGAGAGTATGCCAGACGCTCGCGCGCAGCTACCTGTACACCTGTCAGTTGTTGAATTTGTGCGCGAGTACTTTTATCATGCCAGCTGAAGGTTCATTTTTGCGCGTGTGAAATAACATTATGTGCTCGTGAGCATGTCTTACACGCTCATAACTTTTGACTAAAAAATAACGCCATAGAGATTAAGAAATCTTTATGAACACATCAATAATACGAGTGAAGTATTACCTTTGACTTTCATTTAAGACCACTAAAAAAATATTGTAAATAAAGCGATTCCTGCTGGACTACACAGTCACTGCCTTTTAAATAAAGCAACATGCAGTGTATCAACACTGTTTGTAGATCTTCTCCTGGACTGAAGCACAGGCTCTACTCTTCAGCACAACGGTGACCCAAAAAACAAGATTTTACAGTAAACAGTATATTTTACAGTATAAAGTTTTATAACTTGTTAACCCTTGCTGTAAAAAAAGGCCAAATTATCCAAGTACTCACGTATGTGCGTGACGTACACATATGTTACCACGCATGCGTCATATCATGGTGACAGCACATGCGCGTTATGCCATTACGTCACGTGTTTTGACTTCCCACGCCTTTAAAACGCACGTGCAAGTTTGACGTATTTTATAAAAAATGTTAATGTATTTAAAAAACTCTAAAGTAATAGTGAAAGCAGCAAAAAGTAGTACAGCGGACATCCATAGTTTAACTATGCCTGATTTAAGATACACTTATAAGGAATTTCAGAGTGTATATATATATAGTGTAATATGATATATGTGTAGTATTTTATTTAAAGTTTATTTCCACATTA
This sequence comes from Chrosomus eos, assembly GCA_036326025.1. Classification (NCBI taxonomy): domain Eukaryota; kingdom Metazoa; phylum Chordata; class Actinopteri; order Cypriniformes; family Leuciscidae; genus Chrosomus; species Chrosomus eos. The sequence goes on from JAZAVI010001355.1 coordinate 495,198, forward strand.
TGTTGCACTGTGTAAATTACAAAATCACTGTAAACATTAATGGCACCTTATATATTTCTTATTTTAATCATTCCCCTTTAATAGTTAATAATTGTTTATTTTTGTGTACTACATAGGTTATTATAAAACTTATTCCAAAAAAGGTAGTTTGAAGTTGAACAAACTACATACAGTACATTGTCAATCTCATCCCATATTATGCATGCCAACTCAAAAACCAACCAACCAACCAAACACACACACACACACACACACACACACACACACACACACACACACACACACACACACACACACACACACACACACACACACACACACACACACACACACACACACACACACACACACACACACACACACACACACACACACACACACGCAGCTTGAAATTACCCTCCATCATTTAAAAAACAATCAACCGAGCCCTCAACGTCCTTATCAGAATAAAATCCACGCAGGACTCCCCTTCTGCCATCACCAATATACCCAGGTGGGCAGTCCTTGTATATTTCATCGCAGTGCAAGCACACAGTCAACGAGTACGGCACCCGGAACTCTTCCTTGTATTGCCTGGAAAATGCACTTTAGTTCACAACACCTAATTTAGATAAAATACAGAACAAACAATATTGAATAATTTTGAAGAAAGACATTAAAATAGTACAGAGCCATACAAGTAATTTTTTTTACGGACACTAACATGCATCTAGAATAGAAGATCAACAATCAAGTTAAGGTTTGCTTTATTCTATATCTGAGATTTACAGGGTTTCTGCCAGTCACATGAAGGTCAATTTAAAATTTCCTTTAACACCTTTTTAAGAGTAAAGATAATGTCTTGAATAAATCTAAGGGAACTAAAAACATTAATATGCTCTCTAAATGATAAAAAAAACTAAGGAGAATCACAATGAGTTTTATTTGAGCAAATACAATGTTCAACTCCATTACCTTTTGATTCAGTTTACCACAAATTTATTTAACATAACTTAACAGTAGTACATTGATCACTACATTCAGGAATGTAACTTTTACAGTACGACCTGATACTGAGGAACAACATTTATTTTGCAATGCATGTAACATGACATCATTAGTTTAAGTCTTTATGCTCTATTTGAAGACATCTTTCAAGCCTTAATTCATTTCAAGGCGAATTAAGACTTGCATATTATTTTAAGACTCGCTGAAACCCTGTTTTGAATGCAAAACATATATCATAAAACATGTCATAACTTTTTTTTAAACCTAAAATGCGCTCTACGGCATCTCACAATTAAAAGCCGTTAACACAAAAGCACAATTGTTAAAACATCATAAATAATGCTCATTGACTTTGACTGCCACCGAATCCATCGCAGGAGGTGGTTGGAATTAACTGCGTTTACTTTGCGCATGTGTGGTAACACACACGTGACGTACAAACGTGACGTCACCGCGCTACAGTCTGCAGCGAGGGGTGTCTCAAATTCTGACAATATCATATCATTTCCCATTAAAACGTAATAGTAAAATTAAAAGTAATATACCGTAGAAAACAAAACTAGCCTACAGGAATATACTGTGAATTAACAGCTCTCAAAGTCGACACTCAGAGACTGTTTTCACAATCACACCCTATACTCTCATTCACTATTCCCTTCACTGATATAGTCCACTTGAATGAAAAGAAGTGAGTGAATTGAGACACTGATGAACACCTGATAAACAGAATCACTGAAGGACAGAGAAACAAGGACTGAAAAAGAGAAACACAAGAACTACAACTGACTTCCAGCAACACTGAGTGTGAAACCAGTTTACAAACCAGTTTACGATTATTTCTTTTATACATGTACAAAAGTTATTGTTGAGAATTAACAGAGATTTAGTTGTTGATGTTTTATTGAAAATAATGAAGTTTGTAGTCACCATGGTGGAGATCAGTATTTGCTTTATGGGCTCATAACTCTTTAACATTAGTTTATCTCTGGCTGCTGTAACTGTGAGTTTATAAAATACATTTGTTATTGCAAGAAAAAGTCAAGAGAAAGTTGATTGGATGTTTTTGGCTGATTTACTGTTGTCTTCCTGTGTATATGCTTTGAATTTATGGATAGATAATATTTATTAATCATATATATTTGAATCTACTGCATGAAATAAAGCAATGATTCTTTAAAGATTTGTTATGAAATATTTTAAACTAGTATAGAGAAATGAAAAAACTCAATGACCAAAAGACACAGATCAACATCAACAATTATAATATGAATCTCAACAGTGGTGACAATGTTTTATGTCACAATGCATGCTGGGTTCCAGGATAGTATAAAAATCCCAGCAGGCACTGCAGTATGAACAAATAAAAATATATTTTGCAAGAGAAACGTGTGCTGAATTTTTATATATTAATGTAACAATTTCGGCTGGAATACTGATCTCCATAATGGTAACAATGGTTCAAACCAAATATTTTTAGTTAAAGATCTCAATAACAACTTCTGTAGATGTATGGCAGAAATAAAGTCATACTGAACACCTATGAAATATTTTAACAGTAATAAACTGTAAGTTATAAAACAGGTTTGTACTGGCAACACTGTTGCCAGTAGTTTACTGTAAAATCTTGTTTTTTGGGTCACCATTGTGCTGAAGAGTAGAGCCTGTGCTTCAGTCCAGGAGAAGATCTACAAACATTGATGATACGCTGCATGTTGCTTTATTTAAAAGGCAGTGACTGTGTAGTTGCTGGTCTAGTGGAAATCTCTTTATTTACAAAAGTTTTTTGTTGGTTTCAAATGAAATAAGTTCACAGTAATATTTTGCTCACGTTATTGATTCATTATAAATTTTTGTTAATACATTTCCTCTGGTCAATTTAAGGCAGTCGGTTTCTGCAAGTGAAATTAGTTAAGTTTTAGTGCATTTTTACAGTAACATACTGTAGATTACAGTAAATAACTGTACAATTATCAATAAATTACTGGCAACAGTATTTTACTAAAAAAAACAACCTGGTAAGGTCTAACAGTGTAGCCTTCATCACTTTGTTTTGAAAACTGATGTGGAGAGTTGATTGTAAAAATTCAGTCATAGTATTTTTTTTCTCTCTCCACTATATAAAATGATACCACAAAAGATCTGCGTGCGCGCGTGCGTGCGTGCGCGCGTGCGTGCGTGCGTGTGTGTGCGTAATGAATACAATTACACATCAAACTGTACTCTGGTGGTTTCTTTTCAGCTATTGGTTTGCCATCGTGATTGCAGTGGTTTTACTGGTGGTCATTCTGACACTCTCTCTGACACTCACTAAGAGATCCACACCCTCTGTTAATTGCTATGATACAGCAGCAGTGGCAGCGGATGGTGGGAATTGCTCTGGTAATTGCTATGGTAAAGCAGCAGTGGCAACGGAGGCTGAGGTTTGCTCTAAGATCGGGAGGTACGATTACAAAGAGACACATTTATGTTTATGGGAGAGATTTTGCAACCCTATAGTCTGCATTAATAATATGGAGTTCTGTTGACTTTACATAGTGTTGTGTTTGCAAGGACATGTTGAAGCGTAACGGGTCAGTAGTTGATGCTGCTATCGCTGCTCTGCTGTGTGTGAGTGTGGTGAATCCCCAAAACATGGGCATCGGAGGAGGAGTGGTTTTCACCATATACAATGCATCAACAGGTACAGTATATAGGATTTGAGAAATCAGACTACCACAGCGGCTACAGTTCAAGAAACAAAAAACATAGCCCAAAGGCAATGTTAAGATACTGAATTTGTGAAAATCTACTGAAAAGCACATCTTAAGCTACTGATTTTTTTATAACCATGTGCAGTATCTGAAGATTGTCTTGGGCTGAGCTGAAAAACAGTGCCCTTAGTTAAACAAACTTATTAAAATTATTAAGAATTATTAAAGAAGTGGTTTCCTGCAACATACCTCCTTGGAAATGTGCAAATTCTGTATTAGCGAACCATACCTTGACTGGGTTTGAATATGTTTTCATCCATCTGCTTTCTAGATCAACATCCTTACTCATTCTGGAACAACATTTCCTTTAATCAATCACATTTTGGGGCTGGATATATGGGTTTATGTTATGGTTATCCTTTGGGCTATGTTGGGGGCTTCTACACACCTGCTATCAACTTATTATTATTATTTCCCTATGATTTTAGCGTTCATTTATGGTAGAGTTCAGGTTAGACTTAGTTCCGTTTCCTACTGTATAGTAATATTAAGAAACAGCAAAAATGATGTACATCGCACATACTTTATGTTTGCTTTCTTGAAACTGCACTACAGCTTGCTAAGGATCTCAGGTTAGATTCTTAAATTCTTCAATGTCGTCTTTGGCCGAATCACTGCAACCTCTTGACCACTGGGCCACATTTTTTGTGTTAAATTCAAAGTTTCATGTTTTCACCTTCAGGAACAGTGAAGACGATTAATGCCAGAGAAACTGCTCCAATGAATTCTTCACAGAACATGTTTGACAATGTCTCAGAGAAAGAAAAACCAGGTAAACCACCATAAATCTAAATATCTCCAAATCCAGCCTCCATTAAGGTTTTAAAGCAGATTTAGCATAAGCACATTAGTCCACACTTTAAAACATTAAAACAGCAAAGTGATGTCTTTGATTATTTTCTGCCTGTTTGGCCATTGAATGAGTTGTCCATTCCTCTGCACTGTTAGACCTTACCAGGTTTTTTACAGTAAAATACTGTATAAAATACAATAGCATACCATTTTCCATTAAAACAGTAATATACTGTTGAAAACTAAACTAGCCTACAGGAATATACTGTGAGTTAACAGCTCTCAAAGTCCACACTCAGAGACTGTGTTCCTCATCACACCCTATACCCTCATTCACTATTCCCTATAGTAGTTCACTAATATAGTCCACTTGAATGAAAAGAAGTAGATGAATTGAGACACTGATGAACACCTGATAAGCAGAATCACTGAAGGACAGAGAAACAAGAACAGAAAAAGAGAAACACAAAAAAACAACTGACTTCCAGCAACACTGAGTGTGAAACCAGTTTACAAACCAGTTTATAATTATTTCTGTCATACTTGTACAAAAGTTATTGTTGAGAATTAACAGATAATAAAGTAAAAATAATAAAGTTTGTTGTCACCATAATGGAGATCAGTATTTGCTTTAGTTGGTCTCTTGTCCCTGGACTTCTTACATTCATCTCTTTCTGACTGCTGTAACAATGAGTTTATAAAAGCCCATTTGTTGTAGCAGGAAAAAGTCAAGAGGAAAATGATCTTGTGGTTTTGCTTTTGTGATCTGATTTCCAGATCTGTATATATTCTTTGAATTATGGGTATTTGATATGCAACTTACATTAATTTATGGAAAAAAAATAAATCTGTGAATCTACAACATGAAATCTATATTTTGGTTAATCATGTCTTCTGAAGAATGTTGTAATCATATATTGTATTAAAAAAAATCCTGTTTGAGTCAGACACACAGACATCAACAATTATAATATGAATCTCAACAATGGTAACAATCAAAAGTTTCATGCAGCAGTGCATGCTGGGTTCCAGGATAATATAAAACTCCCAGCATGCACTGCTGCATGAATAAAAAAATATTGCCACCATTGTTGAGATTAATGTGCTAAATTGTGATATCTCTGTGTTTCTTCGAGACAGCGTAGCTCTGTTTTTTTTTTGTTTAGTTTATGTATGATGTGTTAAAAAAATTGAGTCATTGTAATTTTTTGCTGTGGTTGTAATGTAACACTTTTGGATGAGGATAAAAACTTTGAATGAGTGAGAACAAGTTCTTTAGTGGATGAACAGACAATATGATGATTTTTTTTATATTTTGACTAATCCAATCATTAATAAACTGTGTGTGTGCACAAGTGTGACTTGCAAAAACACAGTTCAAGCAGCAATAGAAATACACATGTTATAGCATCAGCATACCAACTAAAGCAAACAGCGATCTCTATAATGGTAACTTCAAACCAAACATTTTCAATTGAACATCTCAATAACAACTTCTGTAGATGTATGACAGAAATAAAGCCATACTGGTTAATAATAAGTGTAATAATGTGTAATGGCTGGAAGTCAGTTGTAGGTCTTGTGTTTCTCTATTTTCTGTTCTTGTTGTTCCCCTTTCCTTCAGTGATTCTGCTTGTTAACAGCAGGTGTTCATCACTAATGCTCAACAATCACTTACATATTCCCTTAATTATCGCACTGCAACACTGTCAATGTTACTTTTACTCTTTGTAGTGTGGATTTTCCTGTGGGGTTGAAAGGGTTAACAGTGAAAGATAAAAAGACACACCCACAAAATGTATTTTAACAGCAATAAACTGTAAGTTATAAAACAGGTTTATACTGGCAACACTGTTGCCAGTAGTTTACTGTAAAATCTTGTTTTTTGGGTCACCATTGTGCTGAAGAGTAGAGCCTGTGGATCAGTCCAGGAGAAGATTTACAAACATTGTTGATATGCTGCATGTAGTTTTATTTAAAAGTCAGTGACTATGTAGTGACTATGTGGTCCAGTTGAAATCTCTTTATTTTCAAAAGTTTTTTTTTTTTTTGTTTATAATTAAATAAGTTCACAATAATACTTTGCACACATTATTAATGCATTATAAATTTTAGTTAATACTTTTAAATGACAGTTTAATGCAGTCGGTTTCTGCAAGTGAAATTAGCTAACTTGAGTTTTAGTGCATTTTTACAGTAAATAACTGGCAACAGTGTTGCCAGTATTTTACTGTAAAAAAAACCAGGTAAGGGCTAACAGTGTGTTTTATATGAACCTCATCCCAGGGTTATATATCGCTGTGCCAGGAGAACTGCGTGGTTATCAGATGGCACACGAAAAACACGGGAGACTGCCATGGAAGGAGCTGTTTCAGCCCAGTATAAATCTGACAATTGAGGGTATTCAGATTGGCAAGGCCTTGGCTAATGCCATCAAGGAGGAAAATCAAACAATTCGGAATAATGCAGCATTGTGGTAAGAATATGTCAATTGTGCACTACTGGAAAGATTATTTAAAAATAAAATAAAATAAACTTTCTCATTGGCAAATATCCTACTGTCAGGAGAAGGCTCTGTTTTATTGTGTTTATTCTTGACTTGATTTGACTTGCCTTCTCCACAGTAATACATTTTCGTTTGAAAACGAATCTGTTTCTCTCCGTTTTGGCCTTCCGTTCACACTGAGACAGCATTTATATAAATGAAAACTAAGGTTTTTGAAAATGCTCTCCAAAGTGGATAAATTTGAAAACACTGTTTTTGCATTGTAGTGTGGACATTGAAAACGGAGGTATTTAAAAACAATGACGTAAGTTAAGTCATGTGATGCATGTTGTACCAATATATATTCATGTTTACCAGTATTGTTCGTGTTTTTGCTTTCATTATTGGATTTAAGACTACTTCCTGGTATTCTCATTTGTCGTGTGCTTCAGCCACCAGTGACACTTCAAGGCAAATCTGACACTTATAATATTTTATATCTGTTCTTACAGTTTGATCCCTAAAATGTTTTATTTGCTTCTGCTCATCTCTGTTTTCTTTCCAGTAAAGAGTTTTATGGCTTGAAGGAAAATGACATTAAACGATTTCACAAGCTATATTACACCTATGGGAGGATCGCAAATGAAGGAGCAGATATCTTTTACAATGGCTCATTGAATATTTTGGATGATATCAAGGCTGCAGGTTTTTTCATGCTTAAATTTGACTATTCATCCAAGGGGTATGAAAAATCTGTCTGAATCTTTGTTTCTCGTAACACAGGAGGCATTATAACACGTGAGGACCTAATGAATTATACGGCGGTGGTGAATGAGTATGCATTAAACTTTACTGTGGGGAAATACCTATTTCTTGCTCCTGGTGCTCCATTCGGTGGACCTGTACTCAATCTGATACTAAACATACTCAAAGGTCAGTGGATGTGTGTCTATGACAGCATTCGCACAGCACCAGAATAAGGCTGTCAGTCAATATTTAAGTCTTTAATACCGTTACGCTCACACATAATTTAGTTATGTTCAGGACTCACAACCAGATTCTCTGAAAACCAGAGCCGTGTGAACGAAACCAGACTGGACATCTAGTTGTCCGTCACATCATGCAATGTGAGAGAGCCATTCTGCCCTAGAAAACAAAACTAGCCTACAGGAATATACTGTGATTAACAGCTCTCAAAGTCGACACTCAGAGACTGTTTTCACAATCACACCCCACTCAAAAAAATGATGTGTTGGCTTTACTTAACTTTTTTATGTAAACAGGCACCACCGGTTCCACATAACTTTGTTTCGTTAAACAAACATAATTTGTTCATGTAACTTCAACATCATGGAAGTCATTTTAAGCAATCCAATTAAACTCTGAGCTGAGTGTTAAATGAACACTGAAGCGGTGTTAAAGTTAATGAGATAATTAAGTGAATAATTGAGTGATGATTGATCATTATTGAAGACACCTGATGGTAACAAGCAGAATCACTGAAGGAGAAAACCGGAATTTCAGTTCACCATTATGGAGATAAGTATTTGTTTTAGTTGGGCTCTTCACCCTCACATTATTAACTTTAGATTATGTTTGCCTGCTGTATCTGAGTTATAACAGCCAGATGGTCAAATAGAAAATGTGATCTGTAGATGTTGATTGAGTTTTAACATAATCATTATTTCACAATCATTTGACTTGAGTCACTGAACTCATATAGAATCAAAATTCTCAGTTAAGTTTATCTTGTAGTTTATAGCAGCACTGCCATTATAGAGCATACCATTTTTAGCCTTTTCAATGGAATCCAAATAATCAAATCAATAAAAAAGAAACTTCTAAAAAAAAATTAGTTTATGTAGGCACACACAGACATCAATAATCAGCCTGTGAATCTCAACAATGGTGACAACTATAAAGCATGTTGCAGTGCATTCTGGGTGCCACCAATCAAAACTCATTCATGGCTCCCATCATGCATTGCTGCTTGAATAAATAATGAGTTTATGTTCAGAGGTGATCTGTTTTTCACCATTGCTGTTTTTCACCATTGCAGTGTTTGCTTTAGTTGGGCTCTTCACCCTTATTTTTTCTTTAGATTTTGTTTTACAGTTATAACTGAGTTATAACAGAAATATGAACAAAGAGACAATGAGATTGGATTGTGATGGTTAAGTTTTAACATACTCATTTTTGACCTGTATTTCAGAGTTCGGTTTACTTTACTGATTTTTCTGTGCCTACATGAAAGTTTTATTTTTGTATCATAAACACTCTTAAGAAATAATTTTGATTACATTGAAAATTCTAAAAATATTATGTTTTACAAGGACAGTGCTGCACTCGAAAAAAAAGAAGTGTTAGCTTTACTTAACTTTTTTATGTAAACAGGCACCACCGGTTCCACATAACTATGTTTCGTTAAACAAACATAATTTGTTCATGTAACTTCAACATTATGGAAGTCATTTTAAGCGATCCAATTAAACTCTGAGCTGAGTGTTAAATGAACACTGAAGCGGTGTTAAAGTTAATGAGATAATTAAGTGAATAATTGAGTGATGATTGATCATTATTGAAGACACCTGATGGTAACAAGCAGAATCACTGAAGGAGAAAACCGGAATTTCAGTTCACCATTATGGAGATAAGTATTTGTTTTAGTTGGGCTCTTCACCCTCACATTATTAACTTTAGATTATGTTTGCCTGCTGTATCTGAGTTATAACAGCCAGATGGTCAAATAGAAAATGTGATCTGTAGATGTTGATTGAGTTTTAACATAATCATTATTTCACAATCATTTGACTTGAGTCACTGAACTCATATAGAATCAAAATTGTCAGTTAAGTTTATCTTGTAGTTTATAGCAGCACTGCCATTATAGAGCATACCATTTTTAGCCTTTTCAATGGAATCCAAATAATCAAATCAATAAAAAAGAAACTTCTAAAAAAAAATTAGTTTATGTAGGCACACACAGACATCAATAATCAGCCTGTGAATCTCAACAATGGTGACAACTATAAAGCATGTTGCAGTGCATTCTGGGTGCCACCAATCAAAACTCATTCATGGCTCCCATCATGCATTGCTGCTTGAATAAATAATGAGTTTATGTTCAGAGGTGATCTGTTTTTCACCATTGCTGTTTTTCACCATTGCAGTGTTTGCTTTCGTTGGGCTCTTCACCCTTATTTTTTCTTTAGATTTTGTTTTACAGTTATAACTGAGTTATAACAGAAATATGAACAAAGAGACAATGAGATTGGATTGTGATGGTTAAGTTTTAACATACTCATTTTTGACCTGTATTTCAGAGTTCGGTTTACTTTACTGATTTTTCTGTGCCTACATGAAAGTTTTATTTTTGTATCAGAAACACTCTTAAGAAATAATTTTGATTACATTGAAAATTCTAAAAATATTATGTTTTACAAGGACAGTGCTGCACTCGAAAAAAAGAAGTGTTAGCTTTACTTAACTTTTTTATGTAAACAGGCACCACCGGTTCCACATAACTATGTTTCGTTAAACAAACATAATTTGTTCATGTAATGCCGAGTTCAGACTGCACGATTTTAGCCACGATTTTGGCTCGCCGACAGGTTTTGAGAAATCGCCGACAAATGCCCGAAATCACAGGCAAATCGGTGCTCGTTCACGGAGTGACAATCACGCAGTGTGAATGAGCAAAGACGCTATCTGAGAGAATCGCCGACGAGTCGCCGACGCCCGTGAGATATTTGGCATGCTAAATATCTGGACCTGTCGGCGATTCACAATCCTGCTGTGTGAATGTGTTCTGACTGAAAACTACATCGGCGATGACCGACAGCCAATGAGAGAGCATGATACAGGACAGCAGGCTGTTCGAGGAGGAGTTATAGACCAGAATATCAGTATTTTAATAGATAGATAGGCCTATATTTACAATTATATCAAACAGAAACAAAGCACAAACATTTGCATGACCAGCAGCAACAGCAGGACGTTTGCAAAATTATTTATTTACCCCCAACTCTCTTTCCAAAACACAGTCCTTGCTCCCCTCGTCTTCCCAAACATTTCCTCCTGCATAAACTGAATATTTATTTGTTTCATTTTCGCTACAAATCAGTGCACAGACAATTTGGATCGCAATCTTCTTGTAGGCTATCATTTTTAATAACAAACTCAGTGTCGCGCGAGAACTCCGGTCTCACGCACGCGTGATCTTCCGTTATTTCCGTATCACTTCTCGCGTTTGTTTGGTTGTGAAACGTAGTTTGCGGACCAGGCAGAGGTTGTCGGCGATTCTTTCTTTTGTAAAGTCATGCAGTGTGAAACCTCCTGTCGCCGACCCATCGTGCAGTATGAACACAGAAGCAACTGAATGTTACCCCAGATGTTAAAATATGGTCATTATGTCCTAAGTTGTATATTGTGTAATGTAATGCTGCACAGTTCAGTGTATACACAGCAAAATCCCAAGTGTTAAATTAACACTCTGAGTGTGGACTCATATAAACACTGAAGCAGTGTTAAAGTAACACTGAAGCAGTGTTAAAGTTAATGAGATAATTAAGTGAATAATTGAGTGATGATTGAGCATCATTGAAGACACCTGATGTTAACAAGCAGAATCACTGAAGGAGAAAACCGGAATTTTAAGTCACCATTGTAGAGATCTGTGTGTGTTTTAGTTGGGCTCTTGACCCTCACATTATTAACTTTAGATTTTGTTTGGCTGCTATACATGAGTTATAACAGTCAGATGAACATATAGAAAAGGTAATTTGATTGTGCATTAACATAATCATTATTTCACAATCATTTGACCTGAATTACTGAACTCATATAGAGCCCAAATTAGGTTTACTATATCCATTATAGCAGCACTATTCTTGCACGGCATATTTTGTTAAACATTTACAAAGTAATCCAAATAATTTTTTATACACATCTCACATACAAAAAAACCCCGTATTTTTTAATTATTTTTTTATTTAATTTTTGGACACAAACACATCATGAATCAGCCTGTGAATCCCATCAATGGTGACAATTATAAAGCATGTTGCAGTGCATTCTGGGTGCCACCAATCAAAACTCATTCATGGCTCCCATCATGCATTGCTGCATGAATAAATAATGAGCTTATGTTCAGAGGTGATCTGTTTGTCACCATTGCTGAGATTCATACGCTAATTCTTGATGTCTGTGTGTGCCAACATAAATAATTTTTTAAGGCTTTTTTTTTTATCATTTGGTTTCATTGAAAAGGCTAAAAATATGATGCCATACAAGGACAGTACCACTATAATTAATAAAGTAAACATAACTCAGAAATTGGGCTATATTTGAGCTTAGTGATTCAGGTCAAATGATCATGTCTAAACACAACCAACACCATCAGATTACCTTTTCTATATGTTCATCTGACTGTTATAACTCACGTACAGCAGCCAAACAAAATCTAAAGTTAATAATGTGAGGGTCAAGAGCCCAACTAAAAACACACACAGATCTCCACAATGGTAACTTAAAATTCCGGTTTTCTCCTTCAGTGATTCTGCTTGTTAACATCAGGTGTCTTCAATGATGCTCAATCATCACTCAATTATTCACTTAATTATCTCATTAACTTTAACACTGCTTCAGTGTTACTTTAACACTACTTCAGTGTTTATATGAGTCCACACTCAGAGTGTTAATTTAACACTGGGGATTTTGCTGTGTAGCGTATGTTTATGCCACAAGAGGGCACTCAAGTACAAACTTTGGAGGACGCGTTTGCATTATTATGTTTGTCCTTTTTGACTTTACGTAGTTCATCTTCAGGCTGTCTGACCGTGAGACTGATGTGTCTGCAGCGCAAATAATAAATATGCCGAGAACGGCTAAAGATGATTAATCTCCATCGTCCACTTTTTCTTTTGAATGCAACGCTAAAACATAACTCAACAGGTTATGGGCCCAGGAGTCGTTCGGAAGATAAGTTTGTCGTTTTCCACCGTTTAGAAAGTCGCAACGGACCGCGTGCTAACGGATTGCTGGCTGAGGAAAAATAGTAAGCCAACATGACGGAACAACGAAGGACGAGCAGATTGCCTCGATTGATGTTCGACGGAGACGAGACTAAGTATGAGCTTTGGGAGACCAAAATGTTGGGACATTTTCATTTGTCAGGGCTAAAGAACACGGTGCTGATAGAACCGGTGTCAGAAGCCGAGATAGCAGCGGATGCGGGGAAAAACGCTGACGCATATGCAGAGTTGATTTTACTACTCGATGACAAAAGCTTCTCATTAGTTATGAGGGATGCGCCCAACGATGGAAGAAAAGCTCTGGGAATATTGAGAGAATATTATGCAGGGAAGGGAAAGCCTCGTATAATCAACTTGTACACCACGTTGACATCGCTTCTGAAGGCGAATGATGAGAGTGTAATGGACTATATTATCAGAGCAGAAACCGCCATCACAGCGCTGCGGAACGCGGGTGAAACGCTAGGAGACGGACTGCTCGTGGCTATGGTCTTAAAGGGATTGCCTGAGAGTTTTAAGCCATTCGCGATACATGTGGCTCACACAGACGATGCAATCACGTTTGCAGAATTTAAGACTAAGCTACACTGTTAGCCCTTGCTGTAAAAAAAGTGGCAGTATCATACTATTTTCCATTAAAACAGTAATATACCATAGAAAAAATGTATTCTGGGTTATATTTGCATTTTTGAGAAAGTAGCCTACAGGAATATACTGTGAGTTAACAGACACCTAGAGGCTGTGTTCCAAATCACACCCTATACCCTCATTAACTATTCCCTACATTAGTTCACTAATATAGTCTACTTGACTGAGTGAATGAAAAGAAGTGAGTGAATTGAGACACTGATGAACACCTGATAAACAGAATCGCTCAAGGACAGAGAAACAAGAACTGAAAAAATAGAAACACAAGAACTATAACTGACTTCCAGCAACACTGAGTGTGAAACCAGTTTACAAACCAGTTTACGATTATTTCTTTCATACATGTACACAAGTTATTGTTGAGAATTAACAGAGATTTAGTTAATAATAAAGTTTGTTGTCACCATAATGGAGATCAGTATTTGCTTTAGTTGGTCTCTTGACACTTGACTTTTAAATATTATCTCTCTCTCTGACTGCTGTGACAGTGAGTTTATAAAGCACATCTGTTGTGGCAAGAAAAAGTTAAGAGGAAATTAAACAGGTGATTTTGGCTTCTGTGATGTCATATTCATCCTGGACATGTCTAATTTTCAGATTTTCTAGAATATATTTATTGATTTTACGAGTATGTCACAATCAGCATATAACTGTGAAACATGAAATCAATTTATCTGTAATTAGATTTTCTGAATAATATTGTAAACACATAATATATTAAAAATATTTCACTCCTGTTAAACTCAGGCACACACTGACATCAACAATCAGCGTATGAATCTCAGCAATGGTAACAATCAAAAGTTTCATATCGCAATGCATGCTGGGTTCCAGGATTGTATAAAACTCCCAGCATGCACTGCTGCATGAATAAATAAATATATTGCCACCATTGTTGAGATTCATGTGCCAAATTGTGATATCTATGTGTTTCTGGAAGAAAGCGTAGCTTTTTTTTTTTTTTTTTTGGTTAATACATGGTAAAAAAAAGTCATTGTAATTTATTGTTGTGGTTTCACAGTGGTGGTAATGTAACACTTTTGATTAAGGATTAAATTCTGAACGAGTGAGAATGAATTAGATTAGTGAATGAACAGGCAATATGATGGTTTTTGTCATCATAATCATTATAACCACAATCATTCATAAACTGTGAGTGTGCACAAGTGTGACTTATGAAAAACACAGTCCAAGCAGCAAAAGAAATACTAAAAGTTTAGCATCAGCATCCCAACTAAAGCAAGCACTGATCTCTATAATGGTAACTTCAAACCAAACATTTTAACAACTTCTTTAGAGGTATGACAGAAATAAAGTCATACTGGTGGTTAATAATAAGTGTAATAATGCGTAATGGCTGGAAGTCAGTTGTAGGTCTTGTGTTTCTCTATTTTCTGTTCTTGTTGTTCTTCTTTTCTTCAGTGATTCTGCTTGTTAACAGCAGGTGTTCATCACTAACAAATTTCAACAATCACTTACATATTCACTGAATTAATCTCACTGCAACACTGTCAATGTTACTTTTACTATTTGTAGTGTGGATTTTCCTGTGGGATTGAAAGGGTTAACAGTGAAAGATAAAAAGACACACCCACAAAATGTATTTTAACAGTAATAAACTGTAAGTTATTATACAGGTTTATACTGGCAACACTGTTGCCAGTAGTTTACTGTAAAATTTAGTTTTTTGGGTCACCATTGTGCTGAAGAGTAGAGCCTGTGCTTCAGTCCAGGAGAAGATCAACAAACATTGTTGATATGCTGCATGTTGCTTTATTTAACAGACAGTAACTGTGTAGTTGCTGGTCCAGTGGAAATCTCTTTATTTACAAAAGATTTTTTGTGTTTTCAAATGAAATAAGTTCACTCACAGTAATACTTTGCTTACATTGTTAGTGTATTATAAATAATTATAAATAATTAAGTATTATAAATGTTAGTTAGTTAAATTTAAATTATAGTTGGTAAATTTAAGGCAGTCGGTTTCTGCAAGTGAAATTAGTTAACTCGAGTTTTAGTGCATTTTTACAGTTACATACTGTAGATTACAGTAAATAACTGTACAATTAACAGTAAATTGCTGGCAACAGTGTTGCCAGTATTTTACTGTAAAAAAACCCGGTAAGGGCTAACAGTGTACGTAACTTTGAAGAGACAGAGAAGATAAAAGCAGCTGAGTCGAGCGACAGTGTGATGACGACTCAAGGAAAAGCGGGACGGCGGCCCACCAAGACAAACGCACGTGGCTGGACCAAGGACGACACAGAGACCGTGTGTTTCAAGTGTGGCACCAAAGGCCACAGAGCGAAAGTATGTCGACAGAAAACATGGTGTAGTTTTTGCAGAAGTGACACACACAAAGACGCCACATGTAGACGTAAGAACAAAAAGGATGGTGTGAGTAAAGCCTCAGAAGAAGCAGAAGACTACGTGTTCAAGATGAGAGACGGAGGGACCAGTATCCAGCGGCAGCCGGCATGCAGTATCCAGGAGAGGGGTCTGATGGTGGACACGGGGGCTACCTCTCATATCATCACGGACATAACCCTGTTCAAGAGCTTCGACAGCGCGTTTAGGCCCGAAACGCACAGTGTCGAACTGGCAGATGGCACCCGTTGCAGCGGGATCGCTCAGCGGAGGGGAAATGCTGAAGTTTCTCTTACAGACAGCGGAGGACAGCGACACAAGGCAGTGCTGAAAGACGCTTTGTTCGTACCGTCGTACCCCCAAAGCATCTTCTCAGTGAAGGCAGCGACAACAAGTGGGGCTACGGTTGTCTTTAAAGAAGATAAAGACGCCCTGATAGCCAGAGACGGTACCAGATTTAACATACACGTGTATGGTAGGCTGTATTATCTACATACTGAATCTGAGTCTAATGATAAGTGTAATGCATGTCACGACATACAAACATGGCACGAGATATTAGGCCACTGTAACTATGACGATGTTCTTAGGCTGCAAAATGTTGTGGAAGGTATGGAAATCAAGGGCAAAACAGGCAGGCCTGAACAAGAGTGTGAGGTGTGTATTAAGGGAAAGTTTGCCCAAACCAGAAATAGGGACCCTGATACCAGAGCAAAGGCTCCCTTACAGATGGTACACACAGACCTAGCCGGTCCAGTAGCCACAGAGTCGATAGATGGGTACAAATACGTACAGTCATTTACTGACGATTACTCAAGCGCAGTATTTGTATATTTTCTGAAGAAGAAAAGTGATACAGTACAGGCTACTGAAAAGTTCCTAGCAGATGTATCCCCTTACGGGAAAGTGAGGTGCATCAGGTCCGACAACGGGACGGAGTTTACGTGTGGTGATTTCCAAGCACTGTTGAGGAAAAATAAAATTAGACATGAAACGTCAGCTCCGTATTCCCCACACCAGAACGGAACTGCAGAGAGGGGTTGGCGTACTCTTTTTGAGATGGGTAGGTGTATGATAGTTGAAAGTGCACTACCGAAGCAGCTATGGAACTACGCGGTACAAACAGCAGCAATAGTACGCAACACGTGTTTTAACAGGCGTACAGGGCAGACTCCTTATGAGTTACTGACAGACAAGAAGCCTAACGTATCTAAAATGCAAAAGTTTGGGTCTGTATGCTACACGTACAAACAGGACAAGGGAAAACTTGATTCCAGATGTGACCAGGGGCGTTTTGTAGGTTACGACAAGAACAGCCCTGCGTATTTGGTGTATAATCCAGACACAAATAAAGTACAGAAACACAGGCTAGTGAAGTTTGTGAGCAAGGCAGCTGTGGAAAAACAGACACAGACAGATGAGTCAGATCCAAGCGATGACAGTGACAGTGTAAGACCCGGGACTACTGAGTCCACTGAGAGTAGGCGTACAGAAAATGCTCCCGAGCCAAGTATACGGGGTAGAAATGTACATGATAGTCCAGGTACAGTAACGAGGTGTAGTGACCATAAACAAACACAACAGAGTGTGACATGTGATGAACCCGAGAGTAGGAGGTATCCGACTAGAGAAAGAAAAACACCGAGCTACTTGGATGACTTCGTAACTGAAGATAGTGATAGTGATGAGGTTCATATCACGGTAGACTACTGTTGCAGAGCGTGTGGCGGTATTCCACAGACTTTTGAGGGAGCAATGGAGTCAGCTAATTCAAAAGAATGGATAAAAGCCATGGATGAGGAAATTCAGTCTTTAAATGAGAACAAAACCTTTACCCCGACAACACTGCCAAAAGGCAAGAAAACAGTGGGGGGTAGATGGGTTTACTCTATCAAGACCGATGTAGACGGAAAGGAAAAATACAAAGCACGTTTTGTTGCTAAGGGTTACAGCCAGCGAATGGGAGTAGACTATGGGGAGACGTTTTCACCCACGGCAGATTTGACAAGTGTAAGGGTGGTATTACAGAAAGCAGCGCAGGAGAACTTACTCCTGCACCAAATGGACGTGAAAACGGCGTACTTGCACGCGCCCATAGATTATGAGATCTACATAAATCCACCAGAGGGTTATCAAGAGAAAGAGGGTATAGTTTATAAACTAGAGAAATCCCTTTATGGTCTTAAACAATCTGGGCGGAACTGGAATAGGGTTTTGCACGACTGTCTGATTGAGGATGGGTTCACACAAAACCCAGCCGACCACTGTGTTTATGCTAAAGAGTCAAGAGAACATAAGGTGGATCATGATCATATGGGTCGATGATTTGATCATTGCAGCAAGTAACAAAGAGAGTCTGAAAAAGGTGAAAGAGATGCTTGCAGAAAAGTTTAAAATGAAAGATCTGGGTGGACTCAAGCATTTTCTGGGTATCGATTTCAGTCAGTCAGACGGGTGTGTAAAGATGTCACAGGAAAAGTACACTAATAAGATACTACAGCGTTTTAATATGCAAGACTGTAGGACCCGAGAAACACCCTGTGAGCAAAAGCTCGAGTATACTGCGGATGCAGTAAAGATGGAAGATAGCAGGGTGTACAGAGAGGCTGTGGGAAGTCTTATATACCTGACTACGTGCACCAGACCAGATTTGAGCTTTGTAGTGAGCAGGTTATCACAGTACTTTGCTGAGCCTACAGAGGAGCAGTGGGTCACGGTGAAACACGTACTTAGATATCTCAAAGGCACAGCAGAGAAAGGGTTAAGTTTCAGGAGAAACGACCATGAAAAGCTACACTGTTAGACCTTACCAGGTTTTTTTACAGTAAAATACTGGCAACACTGTTGCCAGTTATTTACTGTAAAAATGCACTAAAACTCAAGTTAGCTAATTTCACTTGCAGAAACCGACTGCATTAAACTGTCATTTAAAAGTATTAACTAAAATTTATAATGCATTAATAATGTGAGCAAAGTATTATTGTGAACTTATTTAATTATAAACAAAAAAAAAAAAACTTTTGAAAATAAAGAGATTTCAACTGGACCAGCAACTATACAGTCACTGACTTTTAAATAAAACTACATGCAGCATATCAACAATGTTTGAAGATCTTCTCCTGGACTGAAGCACAGGCTCTACTCTTCAGCACAATGGTGACCCAAAAAACAAGTTTTTACAGTAAACTACTGGCAACAGTGTTGCCAGTATAAACCTGTTTTATACCTTACAGTTTATTGCTGTTAAAATACATTTTGTGGGTGTGTCTTTTTATCTTTCACTGTTAACCGTTTCAACCCCACAGGAAAATCCACACTACAAAGAGTAAAAGTAACATTGACAGTGTTGCAGTGCGATAAGTAGGGGAATATGTAAGTGATTGTTGAGCATTAGTGATGAACACCTGCTGTTAACAAGCAGAATCACTGAAGGAAAGATGAACAACAAGAACAGAAAATAGAGAAACACAAGACCTACAACTGACTTCCAGCCATTACACATTATTACACTTATTATTAACCAGTATGGCTTTATTTCTGTCATACATCTACAGAAGTTGTTATTGAGATGTTTAATTGAAAATGTTTGGTTTGAAGTTACCATTAAAGAGATCAGTGTTTGCTTTAGTTGGTATGCTGATGCTACAACATGTGTTTTTCTATTGCTGCTTGAACTGTGTTTTTGCAAGTCACACTTGTGCACACACACAGTTTAGTAATGATTGGATTTGTAAAAATATAAAAAATCATCATATTGTCTGTTCATCCACTAAAGAATTCGTTCTCACTCATTCAAAGTTTAATCCTCAACCAAAAGTGTTACATTACCACCACCGTGAAACCACTGCAATAAATTACAATTTTTTTTAACACATCATACATAAACAAAACAAAAAACAGAACTACACTGTCTTGAAGAAACACAGAGATATCACAATTTAGCACATTAATCTCAACAATGGTGGCAATATTTTTTTATTCATGCAGCAGTGCATGCTGGGAGTTTTATATATATCCTGGAACCCAGCATGCACTGCTGCATGAATCTTTTGATTGTTACCATTGTTGAGATTCATATTATAATTGTTGATGTCTGTGTGTCTGACTCAAGCAGGATTTTTTTCAATACAATATATGATTACAACATTCTTCAGAAGACATGATTAACCAAAATATAGATTTCATGTTGTAGATTCACAGATTTATTTTATTTCCATAAATTACTGTAAGTTGCAAATCAAATACCCATATACAGATCTGAAAATCAGATCACAAAAGCAAAACCACAAGATCATTTTCCTCTTGACTTTTTCCTGCTACTACAAATGTGCTTTTATAAACTCATTGTTACAGAAGTCAAAGAGGGACAAATGTAAGAAGTCCAGGGACAAGAGACCAACTAAAGCAAATACTGATCTCCATTATGGTGACAACAAACTTTATTATTTTTACTTTATTATCTGTTAATTCTCAACAAGAGCTTTTGTACAAGTATGACAGAAATAATTATAAACTGGTTTGTAAACTGGTTTCACACTCAGTGTTGCTGGAAGTCAGTTGTATTTTTTGTTTTTTTGTGTTTCTCTTTTTCTGTTCTTGTTTCTCTGTCCTTCAGTGATTCTGCTTATCAGGTGTTCATCATTGTCTCAATTCATCAACTTCTTTTCATTCAAGTGGACTATATTAGTGAACTACTATAGGGAATAGTGAATGAGGGTATAGGGTGTGATTAGGAACACAGTCTCTGAGTGTGGACTTTGAGAGCTGTTAACTCACAGTATATTCCTGTAGGCTAGTTTAGTTTTCAACAGTATATTACTGTTTTAATGGAAAATGGTATGCTATTGTATTTTATACAGTATTTTACTGTAAAAAACCTGGTAAGGTCTAACAGTGTAGGTATAAAGGCCTACAGTGATGCTGATTGGGCGGCTGATACCGGTGACAGACGCAGTACCACAGGATACTGTGTGAACCTTAGTCAGAACAGCTCCCTAGTCTCATGGAAGACTAGAAAACAACCTACGGTTGCACTATCAGCGTGTGAGGCAGAATATATGGCACTGGCTTCAACCATACAGGAGTGTCTATACCTAGAGCAGTTACTGGGAGGTATAGATAACTATGAGTACACACAAACGATAGTATATGAGGACAATCAGGGAACAATCGCTCTTGCCAACAATCCTGTAAACAGGCGAAGATGTAAGCACATCGACATAAAGTACCACTTTATCAGGTCTACTGTGGATGAGGGAAGAGTGATTTTAATGTATTGTTCTACTGACAATATGATTGCTGATGTAATGACCAAACCTGTGAATAAGTTGAAACTGAAGAGGTTTGCAGGTGCTCTGTTTTCTGATTGATGTGTACAACAGAAGTTTACATTCATTTCATTTTATTTATTTTCTTTCTTTGTTTAAGAATATAACAACCTGAGTACAAGTGGGGGTGTTAAAATATCAGAAGATCAGAAGATCAGATCAGATCAGAAAGAGCTTTATTGCCAAGTGTGCTTGCACACACAAGGAATTTTCTTTGGTACTGAAGCTTCCAGTGCACATATACAGATACAAATACAACAAGAAACAGTAATACAAAATCTACAAATAAAATTATAAAAAAAAAAAATATATATATATATATATATATATATATATATATATATATATATATATATATATATATATATATATATATATATATATATATATATATATGAAAATACTATAAAATATAAAATATAAGGCCACGGTTGGGTTTAGTCAGAATAAACATTTTCGGATTATGAACATATATACAGTATTTTGAATAGTATGAATAAATAATAAATATAAATAACCTGAGTTTAGGAGATATTGCACTAAACAGTGGGGGTATTGCACTTAAAGGCATATGCCTTGGGAGATATGTTAACTGTTCAGGAGGGAAATGGCCTGTGGGAAGAAACTGTTCCTGTGCCGAGATGTTCTTGTGGCCAGTGATCTGAGTCTCCGTCTTGACGGTAACAGTTCAAACAGGTGGTGTCCAGGGTGAGTGGAGTCTGTGATGATTTTACCTGCTCTCTTCCTCACTCTGGAAGAGTACAGGTCCTGGAGGGTTGGCAGGGGGGCACCAATGATCCTCTCTGCAGTCCGGACTGTCCGCTGTAGTCTCATGATGTCTGATTTGGTAGCTGAACCAAACCAGACAGTGATGGAAGTGCATAGGACAGACTCGATGACGGCTGAGTAGAACTGAATCAGCAGCTCCTGTGGCAGGTTGAACTTCCTCAGCTGGCGAAGGAAATACAGTCTCTGCTGGGCCTTTTTCACAATGGAGTCAATGTGATTGTCCCACTTCAGGTCCTGAGAGATGATAGTGCCCAGGAACCTGAATGACTCCACTGCTTCCACAGTGCTGTTCATGATGGTGAGTGGGGGGAGTGCTGGGCTGTTCCTCCTGAAGTCCACGGTCATCTCCACTGTTTTGAGCGTGTTCAGCTCAAGGTTGTTATAACTGCACCAGACAGCCAGCTGTTCAACCTCCAGTCTGTAAGCAGACTCGTCACCGTTTCGGATGAGACCGATGACAGTGGTGTCGTCTGCAAATTTCAGGAGCTTGACAGTGGGGTCTTTAGAAGTGCAGTCGTTAGTGTACAGGGAGAAGAGCAGTGGGGAGAGAACGCACCCTTGGGGGGCGCCAGTGCTGGTGGTGAGAGTCCTGGATGTGTGTTTCCCCAGTCTCACGAGCTGCTGCCGGTCCGTCAGGAAGCTGGAGATCCACTGACAGATCGAGGATGGAATGGAGAGCTGGGTCAGTTTGTCTGTGAGTAGATCAGGCATGATGGTATTGAAGGCCGAACTGAAGTCCACAAAGAGGATCCTTGCATAAGTCCCAGGTCTGTCGAGATGTTGCAGGATATAATGCAGACCCATGTTTACTGCATCATCCACAGACCTGTTTGCTCTGTAAGCAAACTGAAAAGGATCCAGCAGGGGTCCAGTGATGTCCTTCAGGTGGGCCAACACCAGTCTTTCAAACGACTTCATGACCACGGACGTGAGAGCGACAGGTCTGTAGTCATTAAGTCCAGTGATTTTGGTTTTTTTGGGGACCGGAATGATAGTGGAGCGTTTGAAGCAGCAGGGAACTTCACATTGCTCCAATGATCTGTTGAAGATCTGCGTGAAGACCGGGGCCAGTTGGTCAGCGCAGGCTTTTAAACAAGCAGACGAGATGCCGTCTGGGCCTGAGGCTTTCCTAGTCTTCTGTTTTTTGAAGACTCGGCTCACGTCCTCCACACAGACCTTAAGCTCAGGTTGGATGGCAGGAGGGGGGAGAGGAGGGGGTTTTGGAGGTGATGGTGGATGTGTGAAGTGCAGGTCAGAGCCGGTGAGAGGTGTGAATGAGGGCTTTTCAAACCTGCAGTAAAATGAGTTTAAATCATCAGCCAGGTGTGGATTGTCCACAGATCGGGAGGATGGTGACTTGTAATTGGTGATGTTCTTCAGGCCATTCCAGACTGATGATGGGTCGTTGGATGAAAACTGGGGTAACACTTTATTTGAAGGGGTGTGCATAAGACTGACATGACACTGTCATAAACATGACATAACACCTGTCATAAACATGAAGGAGTCTTTATGAATGTTTATGACTGTTGTCATTAAGTGTCATTCGGTAAATTATGACACTTTCAATGCAAAGTTGACATTGTTTAAAATGTCTTTGTTACGACAACTTGACATTACCCAAGACAAAAATGTCTTGATTATGACAACTTGACATTACCCAAGACAGAAATGTCTCTCTTATGACAACTTGACATTAACCGAGAAATCATAACCTGTCAACCTGTCACAACTTTGGCCGTCATGACACCATTATAACTGTGTCATGAATATTACCTGTCCTCAAGTAAAGTGGAACACATTGTACTAGTTATAAAGATGTCATTAAGGGTTATTACACTGCAAAATGCTTGAAGTTTGATAATTAGACCTGTTATGACATATTTGTGACAGGTTGACAGGTTATGATTTCTTGGTTAATTTCAAGTTGTCATAACAAAGACATTTCTGTCTTTGTTAATGTCAAGTTGTCATAATCAAGACATTTTTGTCTTGGGTAATGTCAAGTTGTCATAACAAAGACATTTTTGTCTTTGTTAATGTCAAGTTGTCATAACAAAGACATTTTAAACAATGTCAACTTTGCATTAAAAGTGTCATAATTTACCGAATGACACTTAATGACAACAGTCATAAACATTCATAAAGACTCCTTCATGTTCATGACAGGTGTTATGTCATGTTTATGACAGTGTCATGTCAGTCTTATGCACACCCCTTCAAATAAAGTGTTACCAAAACTGGTTTTTCAGCTTTTCAGAGTAGGCTCTTTTAGCAACTCTGATCTCCTTTGTCAGTCTGTTCTTGGCATGGTTATACAAGATTTTATCCCCACTTTTGTGAGCATCCTCTTTGGCATGACGAAGCTGTTTGAGTTTCCCAGTAAACCATGGTTTATCATTGGTGAATGATAAGAATGTCCTGGTAGGAATGCATGTATCCTCACAGAAACTGATATATGATGTAACAGTATCTGTGAGCTCATCCAGATCGTTGGTAGCAGCTTCAAAAACAGTCCAATCAGTGCAATCGAAGCAGGCCTGTAGACTCTGCTCTGCTTCATTAGTCCATCTTTTTACAGTCCTTATTACAGGTTTAGCTGATTTCAGTTTCTGCCTGTAGGTCGGTATAAGATGAACCAAACAGTGATCAGATAGCCCCAAAGCTGCCCGTGGGACGGAGTGATACGCATTCTTTATTGTGGTGTAACAGTGGTCCAGTATATTACTGTCTCTTGTGGGACATGTAACGTGCTGTCTGTATTTTGGAAGTTCACGGGAAAGATTTGCTTTGTTAAAATCCCCTAGAATTATTAAAAGAGAGTCTGGGTACCTTTGTTCCGTTTCGGCTATTTGTTCAGCCAGCTGTTGTAGTGCCGCGCTCACGCACGCGTCTGGAGGGATGTAAACATTCACGAGAATGAAAGAGGAAAACTCCCGTGGCGAGTAGAAAGGTTTACAGTTTATGAAGATCGCCTCTAAATTAGGAGAGCACATCTTCTTCAGTGTTGTTACATCTGAACACCAACTTTCGTTAATGTAGAAACACAATCCACCACCTCTCGTCTTCCCCGTTAGCTCCGCGATGCGATCCGCTCGGAACAGCTGGAAGCCCGGCAGATGTATTGCGTTGTCCGGTATGGCTTCACTCAGCCAGGTTTCAGTGAAGCACAGAGCAGCAGAGTTTAAAAAATCCTTGTTAATCCGGGTGAGGAGGAGAAGTTCGTCCATTTTGTTAGGAAGGGATCGGAGATTCGCAAGATGAATACTAGGGAGTGCAGTGCGCAGGCCGCGCTCGCGGAGTTTCACCAGCGCGCCCGCTCGCTTTCCTCGTTTGCGTTTGAGCGCGCGTTTGAACAACAGCGCTGCCCCTCCGACGAGAATGTCCAGCAAAACGTCTGAATTATCAAAAACTGTAGAAAAGTTATCTGGTGTGTGTTTCCTAATGTCCAGTAGTTCGTCTTTGGTGAAGCTGATAGGAAAATAATGACTAAACACAGGACAAACAAACAAAAACAACACAATAACTGGAGAGCTCCGCACCGAGGCAGCCATCCGCGGCGCCATCTTGACTAGTGCTCAAGATGGTCATTATGTCCTAAGTATAAAATATGGTCATTATGTCCTAAGTTGTATATTGTGTAATGTAATGCTGCACAGTTCAGTGTATACACTGTTAGACCTTACCAGGTTTTTTTACAGTAAAATACTGGCAACAGTGTTGCCAGTTATTTACTGTAAAAATGCACTAAAACTCGAGTTACCTAATTTCATTTGCAGAAACCGACTGCATTAAACTGTCATTTAAAAGTATTAACTAAAATTTATAATGCATTAATAACGTGAGCAAAGTATTATTGCTAACTTATTTCTTAGGAAACCACAAAAATTAACTTTTGTAAATAAAGAGATTTCCACTGGACCAGCAACTACACAGTCACTGCCTTTTAAATAAAACAACATGCAGCATGTCATCAAAGGTTGTAGATCTTCTCCTGGACTGAAGCACAGGCTCTACTCTTCAGCACAATGGTGACCCAAAAAACAAGATTTTACAGTAAACTACTGGCAACAGTGTTGCCAGTATAAACCTGTTTTATAACTTACAGTTTATTGCTGTTAAAATAAATTTTGTGGGTGTGTCTTTTTATCTTTCACTGTTAACCCTTTCAACTCCACAGGAAAATCCACACTACAAACAGTAAAAGTAACATTGACAGTGTTGCAGTGAGATAATTAAGGGAATATGTAAGTGATTGTTGAGCATTAGTGATGAACACCTGCTGTTAATAAGCAGAATCACTGAAGGAAAGAGGAACAACATGAACAGAAAATAGAGAAACACAAGAGCTACAACTTCCAGCTATTACACAATATTAATCTTATTATTAACCAGTATGGCTTTATTTCTGTCATACGTCGACAGAAGTTGTTATTGAGATGTTTAATTGAAAATGTTTGGTTTGAAGTTACCATTATAGAGATCAGTGTTTGCTTTAGCTGGTATGCTGATGCTGTAATATGAATTTTCTTTTGCTGCTTGAGCTGTGTTTATGCAAATCTCATTTGTGCACACACACAGTTTATGAATGATTGGATTTGTCAAAATATCAAAATCATCATATTGCCTTTTCATTCACTAAAGAATTCATTTAGAGTTTAATCCTCAGTCAAAAGTGTTATATTACCACCACCGTAATAAATTACAATGACTCATTTTTTAACACATCATACATAAACCCCCCCAAAAAAACAGGGCTACGTGAACATGTAGAAACACAGAGATATCAAAATTTAGCACATTAATCTCAACAATGGTGGCAATATTTTTTTATTCATGCAGCAGTGCATGCTGGGAGTTTTACACTATTCTGGAACCCAGCATGCACTGCTGCATGAAACTTTTGATTGTTACCATTGATGAGATTCATATTATAATTGTTGATGTCTGTGTGTGTCTGACTCAAACAGGATATTTTTTTAATACAATATATGATTACAATATATGATGATTATTCTTCAGAAGACATGATTAACCAAAATATTGATTTCATGTTGTAGATTCACGTATTTATTTTATTCCCATAAATTAATGTAATTTTCATATTAAATACCCATATATTCTAAGAATATATACAGATCTTTATACAGAATATCAGATGTGCCAAGAATAATCATGAACAGTCCAGGATGATTGTGACATCATCACAAAAGCCAAAAACACCAGATCCACTTCCTCTTGACTTTTTCTTGCTACAACAAATTTGCTTAATAAATTCACTGTTACAGCAGTCAGAGAGAGATAAATGTAAGAAATCCAGGGACAAGAGAGCAACTAAAGCAAATACTGATCTCCATTATGGTGACAACAAACTTTATTATTTTTACTTTATTATCTGTTAATTCTCAACAAGAACTTTTGTACATGTATGACAGAAACCATTATAAACAGTGTTGCTGGAAGTCAGTTGTAGTTTTTGTGTTTCTCTTTTTCAGTTCTTGTTTCTCTGTCCTTTAGTGATTCTGCTTATCAGGTGTTCATCAGTGTCTCAATTCACTCACTTATTTTCAGTCAAGTGGACTATATTAGTGAACTAATGTAGGGAATAGTGAATGAGGGTATAGGGTGTGATTGTGAACACAGTCTCTGAGTGTCAACTTTGAGAGCTGTTAATTCACAGTATATTCCTGTAGGCTAGTTTTGTTTTCTACGGTATATTACTGTTTTAATGGAAAATGGTATGATATTGTAATTTATACAGTATTTTACTGTAAAAAACCTGGTAAGGTCTAACAGTGTAGCGTATGTTTATGCCACAAGAGGGCACTCAAGTACAAACTTTGGAGGACGCGTTTGCATTATTATGTTTGTCCTTTTTGACTTTACGTAGTTCATCTTCAGGCTGTCTGACCGTGAGACTGATGTGTCTGCAGCGCAAATAATAAATATGCCGAGAACGGCTAAAGATGATTAATCTCCATCGTCCACTTTTTCTTTTGAATGCAACGCTAAAACATAACTCAACACCAGATAGTCATGCAGTGTGAAAACAACAGTGACCCGATTATTTTGAAAATCGTGCAGTCTGAACTCGGCATAACTTCAACATCATGGAATTTGGTCATTTTAAGCGACCCAATTAAACTCTGAGTTAATGAGATAATTAAGTGAATAATTGAGTGATGATTGAGCATTATTGAAGACACCTGATGTTAACAAGCAGAATCTCTGAAGGAGAAAACCAGAATTTTTAAGTGTGTGTTTTAGTTGGGCTCTTGACCATTAACTTATTAACTTTAGATTTTGTTTGGTTGCTGTACATGAGTTATAACAGCCGGATGAACAATAAACAAAGATCACCTGATGGTGTTGGTTGTGTTTTAACATAATCATTATTTCACAATCATTTGACCTGAGTCACTGAACTTATGTTGAACCCAATTTCTGAGTTAAAGGATTAGTTCACTTTTTAAAAAATTTTTGCTGATAATTTACTCACCCCCATGTCATCCAAGATGTCCAGGTCTTTCTTTCATCAGTCGAAAAGAAATTAAGGTTTTTGATGAAAACATTCTAGGATTTTTCTCCATATAATGGACTTTACTGGTAGCCAAACCGTCCAAGGTCCGAATGACAGTTTCAGTGCAGCTTCAAATTGCTTTAAACGACAACAGACGATGCATAAGGGTCTTATCTAGCAAAACGATCGTTTATCTCTAAAATAAATAAATAAAAATCGAAGTTTTATGCCTTGCTCTGTTCTCTGATGCGCGGTCGTGACTCTCCTGTTCAAACTCGTTCATCAAAATGAAAGAATCTTTTTTTAGAGTCATTTTGTTCATTTTGTTCGTTGAATGAATGAAATGACTCGAAAAAAGGTTTGTTCATTTTGATGCACGCACACACAGAGATCAGGAATCAACATATGAATCTCAGCAATGGTGACAAACAGATCATAAGCTCATTATTTATTCATGCAGCAATGCATGTTGGGAGCCATGAATAAGTTTTGATTGGTGGCACCCAGAACGCACTGCAACATGCTTTATAATTGTCACCATTGTTGAAATTCACAGGCTGATTCTTGATGTCTGTGTGTGCCTACTCAAGATATTTTTAGGAAGTTTCTTTTTTATTTGTTGATTTGATCATTTTAATTTCATTGAAAAGTCTAAAAGTGGTATGCTCTACAATGACAGTGCTGCTATTATTTGTAAGGTAAACTTGACTCAGAAATTGGGCTTAATAAATAATAAACAAAATCCGAAGTTAATAAGTTAATGGTCAAGAGCCCAACTAAAACACTCACTTATCTCCATAATGGTGACTTAAAAATTCCGGTTTTCTCCTTCAGAGATTCTGCTTGTTATCATCAGGTGTCTTCAATAATGCTCAATCATCACTCAGTTATTCACTTAACCCTTTGATGCACAACATGGGTCTAAAAAGACCCGACTGAGTTTTCATTTTCTATATCTTTGCAAGAAATTAATTTCATCATTCAGTATTCCAGGTATTCTTCAATTAACTTGTTTTAGATCATTAAAAATCCTAATTGAAATTTTTCATTTCTTACTTTTCGAATAAAAATCGCTTTTGTATCGCAACCCTTCTAATGCGCAACATGGGTCTAAAAAGACCCGTATTCATTTCCTATGTTATTTCATGCATGGCTGAGTGTTTCTTTGCTGAATCTTTAAAATATTCAAAGAATATTTTGAAGATTCAGCAAAGAAACACTCAGCCATGCATGAAATAACATAGGAAATGAATACGGGTCTTTTTAGACCCATGTTGTGCATTAGAAGGGGTTTCCATAGCTTGCGCATCAAAGGGTTAACCCATTAGCTCAGAGTTTAATTGGGTCGAGTTTAAATGACCAAATTCCATGATGTTTAAGTTACACCAGGTGTGCCCAACCCTGCTCCTGGCGATCTACTGTCCTGCACAGTTTATCTCTAACCCTGATCAAACACACCTGCCTTTAATTTTCAAGTACTCCTGAATACCTTAATTGGTTGTTAAGACCTTAATTGAAGACCTTCAGGTGTGTTTGATTAGGGTTGGAGATGAACTGCGCAGGACAGTCGATCGCCAGGAGCAGGGTTGGGCACACCTGAGTTACATGAACATATTATGTTTGTTTAACGAAGCATAGTTATGTGGAACCGGTGGAACCTGTTTACAAAAAGTAAAGCCAACATATCATTTTTTTGAGTGCAGATTACATTTACAGGAAATATTTTCCCCCAGCAATGAATGTTAAAAGCTCTAGTCACAGAACAAATAAGTAGCCTCCTCAGACCTGGTTGTCCACATACGTGGACATCACAAAGTCCAGGGTTCAGAAAGTAAACGTCCTGCCATATTTTTATTCCACCCACAGCAAAAACTCCTGTGTTAAATGAACTTTACTGGGAGTTTATTTGGATCCAGACTCAAGAGTGTTAAAGTTAATGAGATAATTAAGTGAATAATTGAGAGATGATTGAGATATTATTGAAGATGTTAACTAGCAGAATCACTGAAGGAGAAAATCTATAATTTAGTCACCATTTTTGTGATCAGTGTTTGCTTTAGTTGGGTAGGTGACCTTTAAATTTTTAACTAAAGATTGTGTTAAGCTGTTTTAACAGCTGGATGAACAAAGAGATCAGATCAGATCAGATGTTGGAGATCATGTTTAGACATAATCATCATTTGACCTGAATCACTGAACTCATTTAAAGCCTACTCTCTGACATAAATGTATAATGATCATAACAGCATCACAGTGAATCTATAACATTAGATCCAGATTTTTCAAAATAAACCAAATTATATCTTACACGTTGTTCTGATAAATAAATAATAATCTTTCTTTTAGGCACATACAGACATCAAGATTCAGTGTATGAATCTCAACAATGGTGACAAACAGAATATTCAATTAGGAAAAGGAAATTACTCAGACAATTCAGATCATAATTTATTCATACCGCAATGCATGATGGGAGCCATGAATAAATCTTGATTGGTGGCACCCAGAATGCACTGAACATGCTATATAATTGTCACCATTGTTGAGAATCACAGGCTGATTCTTGATGTCTGGGTGTGCCCATAAAGTAATTAGAATAGAATAGCTTTTAAGAAATCTTTTGGATAATATTTAAATTTCTGAAAATGTTATACTGTGTAATCAAAAGGTTAAACTCTACATATGATGATTATGTCAAAACATAACCAACAACAGCGCATCAGCTTTCCTCGTTGTTCATCTGGCTGTTATAACTCATGTACAGCAGCCAAACAAGGGTCAAGAGCCCAACTAAAGCAGACACTGATCACCATAATGGTGACTTAAAAAATGTGACGTTCTCCTTCAGTGATTCTGCTTGTTATCATCAGGTGTCTTCAATAATGCTCAATCATCACTCAATTATTCATTTAACTATCTCATTAACTTTAACACTGGAGTTTTTGCTGTGGGTGGAATAAAAATGTGGCAGGACTTTTACTTTCTGACCCCTGGACTTTCCACCTCTGACCAAAACTCGGGTCTTAGGAGGTTAAGTCTGACTTATTGTAATTGTACATTTGTGTAACATTATAGAACATGACTCCATTTCCCAGAATTACTTTAGGAAATCCTTAGAAAAAAAAAAAACAATTTGAGGTGGACATTTGTAAATCTCCTTAGTTCATTGTTCATCCGGCTGTTATAACTCATGTACAGCAACCAAACAAAATCTTAATTAATGGTCAAGAGCCCAACTAAAACAAATACTTATCTCCATAATGGTGACTTAAACATTCCGGTTTTCTCCTTCAGTGATTCTGCTTGTTAACATCAGGTGTCTTCAATAATGCTCAATCATCACTCAGTTATTCACTTAATTAACTCATTAACTCAGAGTTTAATGGGCTCTATGCACGGCGGTATTTCCGGTGAAGGGTTAAGGATGCTCGATAACTTCCGCCGATCGTAGAGTCCAATGCAATACTGAGAATTTATATTGATTTTTATACTCCATGGTTATACGTAAGAAACGTTAGTCACAAAAACAGACAAAACAGCCACCCCTCGTTGTGTTTATGCTTCTTTTTAAAATTATATTAAATAAACATAACTATACATAAAATTACATCTAAACATATGAAAGTTTCATTTCAAAGACGGGAGGACAGTACATTTTGAAGACTCTGCCATAATCCCGTTTTCCTCGGTTTTCCTCCGCTTTAATCTCCCCAACCGGAAACGGATGAGCATCCTTGCGCCAAATGCGGAACTTATGCGTGCATATAGCCTATTGGGTCGCTTAAAATGACCAAATTCCATGATGTTGAAGTTACATGAACACATTATGTTTGTTTAACGAAATATAGTTATGTGGAACCGGTGGAACCTGTTTACATAAAAAAGTTAAGTAAAGCCAACATATCATTTTTTTGAGTGTATAATCAATAAAGTAAATCTAACTCAGAAATCGGGCTCCATATGAGTTCAGTGAATCAGCTCAAAAGTGATTGTGTCAAAACTGTGCCAACACTATCAGATCACATTTTATCTTTGTGCATCTGGCTGTTAATTCTCAATCATCACTCAATTATTCACTTAATTATCTCATCAACTTTAACAGTGTTACTTATAAAAACACTCTGAGTGTGGACTCATATAAACACTGAGCTGTGTTAATTTAACACTGGGGAATTTGCTTTGTTTGTTTCAAAAGCACTGTAGTATTTACTAGAGTAGTTTTCAATAATATAATATACTATAGTATTTTTTAATGAGGGAGTGTCATGCATGAAAGCCCTTTAATTCTTTTATAATTTCAAAGGTTCTGTTAAAAAGAATTAAGCATTTAATTGCAGGTTATAACATCTCAAGCAGCAGTGTTGCCACAGAGAACAAGACTTTGATGTTTCATCGTATGATAGAGGCGTTCCGCTTCGCTGATGCCCAAAAGAGTAATATGGGAGATCCATATTTTGAAAACATCACTGAGGTGAGTTCAACGTATGGATTCTCATGGTTTTAAAGAGATAGTTTAACAAACAATAACAATTCTGGGCCCCCAAAGAGACAAGATGGGGACACTTTCCCCTCCGTACTAGCAGTTCAGTGTGACCCCACTCCCACATAGCAACATTGTGTCGGCCCAGATCCGGCCCAAATCTGGCACTTGTGGAATGCGGATCTGGCCCACATGCAGCGAGGAATGACGGCCCTTGGGTGGCCCACTCCTGTTTGCCAGATCTGGGCCACAAGCAGGCCATAGCAATGCCACATGTCAGCCAAGAGGAAAGAAATAAACCAGAACTGGACTTTATCTGAGCCACAAAATCTGTGTATATTATATATGAAGTAAGTTCAGCCATAATAAGCCTGTTAACAAGCAGAATCACTGAAGGAAAGAAGAGAACAGAAAAACAGACGAGCAGAAACACAAGAACTACAACTGACTTCAGACACAGCCTTAGATGAAATCCACTGAAGAGAAAATAAGACATTAAATCTGTGAAGATCTCAGCAGAGGAGGAATAAACAACTCCACAAACAGCATTACCAGCTTCACTTATTACTAACCAGACTGACTTTATTTCTGTTAGACGTCTACACAAGTTTTTATTGAGAATTAACAGAGGTTTAACTGTGTTTAAAACGCTTTAAAACTTTCATTTGAAGTCACCATAACAGAGATTAGCGTTTCCATTAGTTGGTGTCTTAACTCTTATTATGTCACTTGTCTTTTTTTGGCTGCTATGTCGGTGTGTGAGTCAAACACATTTGCAGCAGCAAAAAAAAAAAAAAAGCTAAAGTAAAGTGAGATCTGTTGATGATGTCATATGTTGATGGTTTTATAATCATCGTTAAATAGACTGATTTACTGATGTCTATTGAATCTAAGAATTGTGTTTTTCCATTAAACTATTTATATCACAACCCCCACACTGCAGCATGAGATACAGCAATATTACAACAATCAGTTAGAAGATTTTAACAAAAACGAGCACAAAAAACTAATCTACCATGACACTCACAGATATCAAAAATCAGCACATGAATCTCAACAATGGTGACAATCAAAAATATTTAGGTAAACATCAATTCAGAACAGCACTGGAAAGCTCACAACAAAAACAACAGCAAAAAATAAAAGCAAATATCTCAAATTAAACAAATAATCGGACAATTCAGCTGCATTATTTATTCATGTTGCAATGCATGCTGGGAGTTTTGTACTATGCTGGTGCCCAGCATGCATTGCAGCACGGTACTTTTGATTGTCACCATTGTTGAGGTTCATACGCAGATTGTTGATGTCTGTGTGTGTCGTGGTAAATCAGATCTTTTGTTAAAATTTTCTAACTGATTGTTGTTATATTGCCATATCACAAGCAGCAGACACACAGGGTTTAAGATATGAATATATTAATGGAACAGCACAATTGTTAGATTCAAAAGACATTAATAAATCAGTCTATTTAATGATTATTTTAAAATAATTAACAGGAAACCTACATCATCTCATTTCACTTTAGCTTTCTTTGTTACTGCAAATGTGTTTGACATACACACACTGTCACAGGAGACAAAAGAGTCAGAAGACATGGTAAGAGTTAAGAGACCAACTAATGGAAACGCTGATCACTGTTATGGTAACTTCAAATGAAAGATTCAAACCTCTGTTAATTCTCAATAAATTCTCTAATTCTCTCTTTCCTTCAGTCATTCTGCTTGTTAGCAGGCTTATTATGGCTGAACTTACTTCATATTTAATATACACAGATTTTGTGGCTCAGATAAAGTCCAGTTCTGGTTTATTTCTTTTCTCTTGGCTGACATGTGGCATTGCTATGGCCTGCTTGTGGCCCAGATCTGGCAAACAGGAGTGGGCCACCCAAGGGCCGTCATTCCTCGCTGTATGTGGGCCAGATCCGCATTCCACAAGTGCCAGATTTGGGCCGGATCTGGGCCGACACAATGTTGCTATGTGGGCTCCAAACACGTCAAATAAGTACCACAAATGTTGGATCAATATAGCAGCAGTTCTGATATTCTGTTCCACTCTCTCTGCCCTCCCAGTCAACACGTTGATCTCACAGTGATGTCACCATGTGGTCACACCGTCAGCAATCTGAGTTCACAGATATGTAAAAGTGTAATCTCACAGCGCTCTCACTGTGTGCTCAAACTATGTAATAGTTACCATTACATAGTATAAAATACTATGTAATACCATTCTGGTATTTTTGTTACATTTACATTTATTCATTTAGCTGACGCTTTTATCCAAAGCGACTTACAATTGCTATATTTCAGAGGTCGCACGCCTCTGGAGCAATTAGGGTTAAGTGTCTTGCTCAGGGACACATTGGTGTTTCACAGTGGATTCGAACCCGGGTCTCTCACACCAAAGGCATGTGTCTTATCCACGGCCGGACAGTAGTTTTTTTGTGTACTTCTACTTTTTGAAGTAGTTTTTAAATTCTGTAATTTTACTTTTACTTAAGTATGTTTTGTTTGAAGTATTGTAATAAACTACATTTTTTTAAAACATATCCGTTACTGAGTAAAAAATTAAATAAATAAAAAAGTGCTTTGGGTGAAAACATCGCGCTCCGGAAACTACAGCATTGATTGATTGAAGGGCAGAAGAACAGATGCGCTAAAATCACAAAACAATATGGAGAAATGACGGACAAGACAGACAGTAATGCAGACCCAGCTGAACGCGAAATGCTGTCGAAATCTCACTCGCACACATACCGGTATGTGAAGCCCTGGTCAGGGAATACTTTGGATATAGGAAAAAAATGGAATTTACAATATAATGCAGATGTCACAGTAAAACGCAAACTGGTAGATGTATGGATGAATAAATCGAAAGTAAAGCTGTACAATAAATCAAATCGCTACATGATCTGTGAATACTACAGCACAAAAGACTGCTATGTGAATATATAATCTGCTTGTTCTGTGTGTCTCTGTGTGAATGAGCTGTGCTGTTTCGTCTACCTACTACAAGTACGCACGCGCTCATGCTGTTCATCTCACAAACAAGAGTAACTTAGGCCTACATGAATACATGAACATTTTCAGAGCTGCTCTGAGAGAACGCATAATGAGCATTTCCATAATTTTATTTGAGAAAAAAAAAAAAAAAAACACTTATAATGTTCCCTTACACATATGAACCAAATGTGATGTAAGCAGTGACATGACACACAAGATCTGAAAACACATGCAGTTAGTGACATCAAACTGATGTGATTGAATCATGTTGTTATTGTCGAGGTCAGAATGTTAATAAACAATGACTGAATTTTTAGTTTTGGGTGAACTTTACCTTTAAGCCACTTCAAATCTCTGTCTTTAGTATATTTGCCACATCTGATCTAACAGGAGTAACTTATGTTAAAGCAGACGTCATTTTATCAAAGCTTTTCCCTGTTCCGATAATTACTTATTTTGTCTATTTTGTTTCACAGTTGATCAGAAATATGACCTCAGTCAGCTTTGCGGATGAAATCAGGAGAAAGATTAATGATGGCTTCAAACAAACCAACTATGGTGACATTAATACAGTGCCTGATGACCATGGCACATCTCACGTGTCTATTATCTCAGAAGATGGGAGTGCAGTGGCAGTCACCAGCAGTATCAATAACTAGTAAGAGAAATAAAAAGAGATCAAGGTTACTTACAAACACACCCAGATTCAGGTATTGAGCACTCCTCCTCTATTTACATTGACAACATCAGAGCTCTTCCCACTCGACTAGTTTTCTAGCCTTTAACTAATTTTCATAGTTACACAGCAAAATCCCCGGAGTTAAATCAACTCTGCTCAGAGCACCCCACTCTAAAGAGTGTTAAAGAAACTCTGAATCAGTGTTAACACAAGAACTACAACTGACTTCAGACACAATCTTAGATAAAATCAACTGAAGAGAAAAGAAGACATTAAATCTAAAGATCTCAGCAGAGGAGAATTAAACAACTCCACAAACAGCATTACCAGCTTCACTTATTACTAACCAGTAGGGGTGCGACAAGACACTATCTCACGAGATGAGACACGAGATTGGGTTTCATGAGAACGAGACAAGATTTTTTAACAATATTTGATAAAAATCCACAATGACAAAATTCATGACTGGAAAAAATGGTCTGCAGGTGCATTTTAACCCTCTGGGGTCTGAGCTGTTTTCGGGCTCTTTCTGTGTTTTGGTATGCCCTGACATTTGTGCTTATTTCAGCTACTTAAAACATACCATTTGCCAACATATAAATTTGCTGTATTCAGCACAAACTCTGCTACAATAATATGTGAGCAAAATGGATGTACATGTTTGCATTTTATAGAAAAAAAATAATATGCGTGGTTAGTACGTTTTGGGAAAAAAAATGTCACCGCAATAAGGCCATTTAACACATACTGAATAGTTGAAAATAATACTTTTGAGTTACTATTCTTGTAGGCTAGAACTTTTACTTCAAAATGAAGTGAAAATCATTCTGACCACTCTTTCAGAAAGATCAATATAACGATTTGAATTTCTTACATCAGTTTTTGGGTCATTACTGCTGTATGCGTGGGAGTGTTAATGCCCATGAATATTAATGCGATTTACACCTGGGAAGACTAAAGACACTCCCCCACTCCCCCAATGGCTAATGGCCCATCAAGGTGCTGTGAGGCAGCCTGAACTAAGAATGATTCACAGATGAATAAAAAGAACAGCATTTATTCAAAATAGAAATCTTTCCTAAGAACATAAAGACTTCAAGTCATTCATATCACTTAACACATCCTTTGAAAAAAAACAAAAACATAAAAAGACCAAACTTGTTTTTTTATACACTGTTAGACCTTACCAGGTTTTTTACAGTAAAATTCTGTATAAAATACAATAGCATACCATTTTCCATTAAAACAGTAATATACTGTTGAAAACTAAACTAGCCTACAGGAATATACTGTGAGTTAACAGCTCTCAAAGTCCACACTCAGAGACTGTGTTCCTAATCACATCCTATACCCTCATTCACTATTCCCTATAGTAGTTCACTAATATAGTCCACTTGAATGAAAAGAAGTTGATGAATTGAGACACTGATGAACACCTGAAAAGCAGAATCACTGAAGGACAGAGAAACAAGAACAGAAAAAGAGAAACACAAAAAATACAACTGACTTCCAGCAACACTGAGTGTGAAACCAGTTTACAAACCGGTTTATAATTATTTCTGTCATACTTGTACAAAAGTTCTTGTTGAGAATTAACTGATAATAAAGTAAAAATAATAAAGTTTGTTGTCACCATAATGGAGATCAGTATTTGCTTTAGTTGGTCTCTTGTCCCTGGACTTCTTACATTCGTCTCTCTCTGACTGCTGTAACAATGAGTTTATAAAAGCACATTTGTTGTAGCAGGAAAAAATCAAGAAGAAAATGATCTTGTGGTTTTGCTTTTGTGATCTGATTTTCAGATCTGTATATATTCTTTGAATATATGGGTATATGATATGCAACTTACAGTACTTTAAGGAAATAAAATAAATCTGTGAGTCTACAACATGTGTGCCCAACCCTGCTCCTGGCGATCGACTGTCCTGCACAGTTCATCTCCAACCCTAATCAAACACACCTGAAGGTCTTCAATTAAGGTCGTAACAACCAATTAAGGTCTTCAGGGTTACTTGAAAATTAAAGGCAGGTGTCTTTGATCAGGGTTAGAGATAAACTGTGCAGAACAGTCGATCGCCAGGAGCAGGGTTGGGCACACCTGCTCTACAACATGAAACCTATATTTTGGTTAATCATGTCTTCTGAAGAATGTTGTAATCATATATTGTATTAAAAAAAATCCTGCTTAAGTCAGACACACAGACATCAACAATGGTAACAATCAAAAGTTTCATGCAGCAGTGCATGCTGGGTTCCAGGATAATATAAAACTCCCAGCATGCACTGCTGCATGAATAAAAAAATATTGCCACCATTGTTGAGATTAATGTGCTAAATTGTGATATCTCTGTGTTTCTTCAAGACAGTGTAGCTCTGTTTAAAAAAAAAAAAAAAGTCATTGTAATTTATTGCTGTGGTTTCACGGTGGTGGTAATGTAACACTTTTGGTTGAGGATTAAACTTTGAATGAGTGAGAACGAATTCTTTAGTGGATGAACAGACAATATGATGATTTTTTATATTTTGACAAATCCAATCATTAATAAACTGTGTGTTTGCACAAGTGTGACTTGCAAAAACACAGTTCAAGCAGAAATAGAAAAACACATGTTATAGCATCAGCATACCAACTAAAGCAAACACTGATCTCTTTAATGGTAACTTCAAACCAAACATTTTCAATTGAACATCTCAATAACAACTTCTGTAGATGTATGACAGAAATAAAGTCATACTGGTTAATAATAAGTGTAATAATGTGTAATGGCTGGAAGTCAGTTGTAGGTCTTGTGTTTCTCTATTTTCTGTTCTTGTTGTTCATCTTTCCTTCAGTGATTCTGCTTGTTAACAGCAGGTGTTCATCACTAATGCTCAACAATCACTTACATATTCCCTTATCTCACTGCAACACTGTCAATGTTACTTTTACTCTTTGTAGTGTGGATTTTCCTGTGGGGTTGAAAGGGTTAACAGTGAAAGATAAAAAGACACACCCACAAAATGTATTTTAACAGCAATAAACTGTAAGTTATAAAACAGGTTTATACTGGCAACACTGTTGCCAGTAGTTTACTGTAAAATCTTGTTTTTTGGGTCACCATTGTGCTGAAGAGTAGAGCCTGTGCTTCAGTCCAGGAGAAGATCTACAAACATTGTTGATATGCTGCATGTAGTTTTGTTTAAAAGTCAGTGACTGTGTAGTTGCTGGTCCAGTTGAAATCTCTTTATTTTCAAAAGTTTTTTTTTTTTGGTTTATAATTAAATAAGTTCACAATAATACTTTGCTCACATTATTAATGCATTATAAATTTTAGTTAATACTTTTAAATGACAGTTTAATGCAGTCGGTTTCTACAAGTGAAATTAGCTAACTTGAGTTTTAGTGCATTTTTACAGTAAATAACTGGCAACAGTGTTGCCAGTATTTTACTGTAAAAAAACCTGGTAAGGTCTAACAGTGTATAAAAAAATGCATTCAAAGAATTCTATAAAAAAAAACGATCACTATCACTAATCAAAACAATTAAGCAGCACAACTGTTTCCAACATTGATTAAAAAAAAAAAAAATCATATCAGAATGATTTCTGAAGGATGATGGTTAGTTAGCAGCAGAGCACACACACAATCAAAGAAACTGTATTATTATCATTATCAATCACTAATTACCATGGATTAAAAAAAGGCATTTGTAATTTCACACAAGAATAGGAACTTTTACTTTTACATTATGACAATGTAAACACAATTAGGCTACATTTCATCTGTCAAATATTACGTCTATGAAGTGAGGCAGCCTGAACAAAGAATGAGAGGAGATTCAAAGGTTTTTCAATCTGTTTTATTGTAATTCCTCTATGTGGAGAAACTAAATGTTTTAAATTTGCTCTACGCAAATCAAATGGGAGTAAAATAAACAAAATAATCAGTCGGCTATAAACAAAGCGATAAAATTGTGAACGATAAATAAACAAAAGTAAAGGCAGGTATGTCACAGTATATCCTTATGCCCCGTTGATGCAGGCTCTAAGCAAATCAAATGTGAGCAAAATAAACAAAAGTAAAGGCAG
This sequence comes from Chrosomus eos, assembly GCA_036326025.1. Lineage (NCBI taxonomy): Eukaryota > Metazoa > Chordata > Actinopteri > Cypriniformes > Leuciscidae > Chrosomus > Chrosomus eos. The sequence goes on from JAZAVI010001355.1 coordinate 536,124, forward strand.
GTATGTCACAGTATATGCTTATCTTTTAGGAGCTTAAAGTCTTTTAGGAGCTTTGGGCTTGTGTAAAAATTGTCCATGTACACATGGTACCCAGAGCCTAAAACTTTACAGTCCAAAAGAGATGTTACAGCATCATATGACAGTCCATGGCCTGTGGGAAAGTTGTTCTTTCCTGTGTACACAGAAAAGTCCACAGTGTATCCATTTGAAGAGTCTGCAAGAACAAACAACTTGAAACCCCATCTGGTTGGCTTAGCTTTCATGTACTGTGTCATGCCTGTGTGTGCTTTACATGCCACCATTCTTTCATCCACAGCTAAGTTTCTTCTAGGATGATAGATGGCTTTACAAGCATGACGAATGGTATCCATGAGAGGTTTGATCCTGAAAAGACGGTCATGTTCAGATGTGCCCCTCTTTCTGTCATTCTCCTTATCTGCATCTGGGTGACTCATGTGCACATTCCATGAAATGGTGCGGTATCTGTCCCTGGACATGAGTGTGGCAGGAAAAGGCAAAGAGAAAAGACTGTCTTGCCGCCAGTAGTCCCTGACAGAGCTCATCTTCACCATGGCCATGTAAAACACCAGCCCAATGTAGCGGTACATCTCACTGATGCTGACATCTGTCCATTTATATTTGCGGCCCTTTGCAATTGCACCAGCAGCCTGAGCATTGGTGTTGTGGCACAGAGTTGACACTGCATTCTCAGAAAAAAACCTTTTGAAGAGACTCTGAGGAGTGTGTGTGTCAGCAGAACTCAGTTGTGGTCCAGGTTTCTGTGCAGGCAGGAATCTCAGAGTCTGTGAATCCATGTCAATGTCAGTCTCTGTTCTCCATGACATTGTGGACTGCTCGTTGCTTGCCTGAATGTTTGTCTTGGCCCTCTTTGCAACAGGTGTCTGATGATCACCATCATCTTTGTAGCTGTAAAACAAACAAACAATTGTGAGCATGTTTATTACACCCCCCAAAAAAAGTAAATCACTAAATGTAATATTGCCCAAAACATTTTTTTTTTATAAAGCCATACAGACGCACAATTTGTTTATGGAATATGTAAACAGAATTATGCTAATATCTGAAAAAGAGGGAATAAGTGTACTTACTCAGTATCATTTTCAATTGTTCTTAAAACTGAACACCTGCCGCGTGCCCTTCTAGTGCGAGTTGCAGGTGAAGGTGAGAGGGATGCTACCACATTCCTATAAAAATAATAATATTAATGAAGGTTGAAAAAAGTAATATACCATCAAACAACAACAACACATTTTTTGTAAAGCCACACATGCACATACATATTGTTTCCATCACTAAGTATATAAACAAAATTGAACTAACATCTGTAAAATAGTGGGTAATTATGTACTTACTTTTTCTGATTTCCGCCTGTGTTGCTGCGTGTCCTCCTAGTGCGAGTTGCAGTTGGAGGTGAGAGTGTGCAACCTACATTCCTTTCAAAAAAAAGTTGAAACCTATTATTATCATATATTTTACTATTCCAGCACATGCATAACTGATAGGCATTAGCATGCTGATAACACAAAGAAAACATATGTAACCTTATCAACCAACCTCCGAAAATAAATAATAAAATCATACAAGCTCATTTTGCATCACTAAGTATATAAACAAAATTGAACTAACATCTGTAAAATAGTGGGTAAATACTGTACTTACTCTTTCTGATTTCCACCTGTGTTGCTGCACTCCCTACGAGTTGGAGAAGGTAGTGATGCAACAACATTTCTGTAAAAAAAAAAAGTTGAAAACTTTTCAACTATTTCAAAGTATAGTACCATTAGCCTATATGAATAACTGATGTGTCAATAATGGTACACGCGTGCTGTATATGCGTGTCAATGGGCCATTACCGGAGTTAGCACACCTAACACATTTGCGCACATAATCAACCGGGGATATTTACACATTTCAGCACATTTACAACAGATATTTGCGAGCACACACTTCGCTGATGATAATGAGTCAGCATAAATACTATAGTTAAAAATATAATCTAAACATAGTCCTTAACAATTTTTTTTATATATATAATTTACCATATAATACAGCATATAGCATATAGGCTAACTTAGACAATGTAAATGTAATTTAGCATATCATACAGCATATGGCATATAGGCTAACTACTTAGACAATGTAAATGTAATTTAGCATATCATACAGCATATAGGCTAACTTAGACAATGTAATTTAGCATATCATACAGCATATGGCATATAGGCTAACTACTTAGACAATGTAAATGTAATTTAGCATATCATACAGCATATAGGCAAGATAATTTAAACGTAATTTAACATATCATAGCATATAGGCATAACAATTTAAACGTAATTTAACATCATACAGCATATAGGCTAGATAATTTAAACATGATTTTACATATCATATAGGCAAGACAATTTAAACGTAATTTTACATATCATACAGCATATAGCCTATATGCTAGCCAATGTAAACGTAACTAAAACCTGCCTATTAAGATACATTTTACATTTTAATACTCTGAATACTGGATGGCAAGTCTGGAAATAGTCCAACCAGTAATACATGTACATGTTTATATAAAATAGCTTGTCAACTAATGTAAGTTTAAAAGACTTACTCATCCGTATCTGTATCCACGGCTGGATCAAATCGCTCTTCAAAATACAAACGTTCGTCATCAGAGTCCCGCTCCTCTTCCGATGAAACTGTGAACTCGTCGTCACTATCCAGGACGAGCTGAAGAGCTTCCTCGCCGGTGTAGCGTACCATCTTTCAAACGCGCAGGGAAGTGAATGAAGGTAATGTTTAAACTTGCTGCTTTTAAGACATTTGCCTGGGGGCGTTTATCTATTTTGCATAGTCACCTCACACATTATCTTATGAATAGCGCGTTCTGCGAGTGGGTGTGAACAACACTTTAAAGTTAATTAGGTGAGACAGGAGAAACTGTAGTTCTCTTTAGTTTCATACAGATTACATTGCATGAGAATATTTGTTTTAAATGTCGATTGTTTTATTTAAAAGTAGAAATATAAAGCTTTATTTAGATGTGTGTTTCATGTTTGTGTGATAAGTATCCCAGACAGCAAGCCAACATTGAATAAACATTGTTTTTTCATCTGAATCATCATTATGGTTGATATTGAAATTTCAATGCAAAATTAATGTTGAATCACCATTACCCTTTCGATGAAAACCTGATGTTATTAATGTTGATGGCAACGATATTGGAACAACATTGATCTATAGTTATCTTTATGATTGATTAATCATTGATATTTGGTTTACCGGGCGATCGATGAATGTGTTGAAAAGTCATTGATTTATAGTTGACCGGGAAACAACGTTGTTGAAAAGTCATCGACATATAGTTGACCGGGAAATATGATTGAAAATGCATCGATATATAGTTGACCGGGAGATCAACGGGTGTTATTATACCAACGTGCACGTCTGCACCGGACACATGCAGCTCATTTCTGGACCCTGGCACAAGCATGAAGGTAAGCTTGCTTAATGTTTGATATGAATGAATTGTACCAAATCAAATACTTTTAGGCCGATTGTTAACGTAACCGACGCAGTGCTGCACTCACTGAAGTAGATTTTTGTTTTACCACTGTGTCAAAATCTGCCAAAAATAGCATAGAGGCCTACTTTGTAGTTCTCTTCTATGTTATAAAGTTAGCAAAACCTCCGAGTCCAGTCTATTTTTGTAATATTTAGCTCAAAATACATGTCTGTACCCATTGCTAGGGTCGTGAAATCTATTAACACTGCACCGTTATTTATTCTGTCGACCGCCGGAGATCACCGGCGAAACCAACGCTATCAGTGCTCCACCTAGCGCTACCCACAGAAGTGTGACCGCGGCGGCCCAGAATTACACAGAAGACATGACTTACTTTGCTTTATTCAATGCAGAACTGTCTCGAGTTGTAACTGGAAATGCCGATTAGACCATCCAAGAGCAGGGCTGCGATATGCGTGCGATACAGTTAACTCCGTTGTGTTGGTTTTCATAAATTATAACAGTCGTTTTATACTAGTGCTTATGCGATATCACGATTTTTGCGCGCACTGTTATACAGCGCCTGGCAACCCTGGCGTCAAGGGGGAACTTGGGGGGCTTAGCCCCACATACTTCATAGAAACATCTCGCGGCACGAATGTACCAATACAAATAAATATAACATCTACTGTTTAACTTTAATGCTAATTTTTTTGCATTGTAATTTTGTTTTCTGTTTTAGGTTAGGCCTACTCAGCAGACGAGGACAGCCGCCGTCACCCAGTATGTGCCAGACCGGGCAGGAGGGACTGGACGACAACTATTCAGGCGTCAGAGGACATTGAAGTGTAAAGTGTACAAATAATTAAATAAAAAGGCTAATAAAAATGAATTTGTTTGTGTGGTGTGTTCAGTGTTTTATACACGATTTCAAATGTTCCATTACTTTTAAACATCCTGGTTGTAGATAAAGCAGGCTATTTAATTTATGGCATTACATTTAAAATTAACATTTAAAAACGATTGAAATTCCATTGATATCACGTTGATCCTTAGTTCAGTTGAAATTTCAACATTGTTTCAATATTCCTGATAATTGAAATACCATTGAAATTCCGTTGATCTATGGACTGGATTTCAATGTTGTTTCAATATTAAAACAGGGTGCAAAATGATGTAGAATCAACATCAGAGTCCGATGTTGATTCAATGACTTAAGGTTGACAACACAATGTTGATTTAACATAGTTTCAATGACTGTTTGCTATCTGGGATTAGCCGAGTTTCAGTAGATTTTCCAGACTTGTTTCAGAAAGATTTTTGCGGAGACAGAGTGAGCTGAAAGCGCACCCTATTTATTTTATTTATTTTACAAAAACACAAGGTTTTGATGATAATGTGAGTGTACACAAAAAAAAGAAGACCCTCTATAGTTTATAATCATGTATTGATTTTATTTATCTGACCAAAAATGACGAAGTATATTATGTCTAAGTTGCTGCTATGTGAAAAAAATCTGCCAAAACGCGTGGACGCGGTTTTCGACCCCCAAGGGTTAATTAAAGTGGCACTGTCCTTGTATGGCATCATATTTTTAGCCTTTTCAATGAAACCAAATGATCAAAAAAAAAAAAGCCTTAAAAAATTATTTATGTTGGCACACACAGACATCAAGAATTAGCGTATGAATCTCAGCAATGATGACAAACAGATCACCTCTGAACATAAGCTCATTATTTATTCATGCAGCAATGCATGATGGGAGCCATGAATGAGTTTTGATTGGTGGCACCCAGAATGCACTGCAACATGCTTTATAATTGTCACCATTGATGGGATTCACAGGCTGATTCATGATGTGTTTGTGTCCAAAAATTAAATCAAATAAATAATTAAAAAATACAGGGTTTTTTTTGTATGTGAGACGTGTATAAAAAATTATTTGGATTACTTTGTAAATGGTTAATAAAATATGCTGTGCAAGAATAGTGCTGCTATAATGGATATAGTAAACCTAATTTGGGCTCTATATGAGTTCAGTAATTCAGGTCAAATGATTGTGAAATAATGATTATGTTAAAACACAATCAATACCATCAGATTACCTTTTATATATGTTCATCTGGCTTTTATATCTCACGTACAGCAGCCAAACAAAATCTAAAGTTAATAATGTGAGGGTCAAGAGCCCAACTAAAACACACACAGATCTCCACAATGGTGACTTAAAATTACGGTTTTCTCCTTCAGTGATTCTGCTTGTTAACATCAGGTGTCTTCAATGATGCTCAATCATCACTCAATTATTCACTTAATTATCTCATTAACTTTAACACTGCTTCAGTGTTACTTTAACACTGCTTCAGTGTTTATATGAGTCCACACTCAGAGTGTTAATTTAACACTGGGGATTTTGCTGTGCAGAACGGAGCTACTAGAAGTACACAGGAACCGTTCTCCCTTATACGCTTAATTACCTGTGGTAACAGCATGATCGGAGGGAAAGCATAGAGAGGGCGGCTGGGCCAGTAATGGGCCAGTGCGTCCTTGTTCTTTGTGAAGCATATTGGACACTGAGCGTTGTCTTGAGACGCAAAGAGGTCGACTTCTGCTGTGCCAAAGGTGTCCCACAACAGCTGAACTGTCTGAGGGTGGAGGGACCATTCCCCTGGGGGAATGTTGTCCCTGGACAGCCTGTCTGGACCCACATTCAGATGGCCTGGCACATGCGCCGCTCTCAGCGAGAGTATGTTGCGCTGAACCCATACAAGGATGCGTTCTGTCAGTGCTTGAAGGTTCCGTGATCTCAGACTGCCCTGGCGATTTATGTAGGAAACCACCGACATGTTGTCCGTGTGGACAAGGACATGGTGGCCCTTTAGAAGGGGAAGGAAGAACCGCAAGGCGTTCTTGACCGCCTTCATCTCTAGACCAGGGGTTCTCAACTCCAGTCCTCGCGGACCACTGCCTGCATATTGTGTATGTCTCCCTTATTTAACACACCTGATTCAGATCCTCAGCTCGTTAGGATAGACTCTCGTTAGGATAGGGCTGGGCGATATATCGCACAATATTGTTATGCGCATCTTGTCAGGAAAGCCGGTTCCTTCATTAGTAGTAAATCACCTGCATCTGCTTTCAGATGGAGCGGCATTTGATACAAAGAGCCGTAGTTAACTGACAAGCTGAGCCATATCGCATCAATATCACGGACGTATCACCAGCGATAATTAATGCGATATGGCTCAGCTTGTCAGTTGACTACGGCTCTTTGTACACAGCAAAAACTCCAGTGTTAAATTAACACTCCTGCGGGGGTTTCTGACAAGAACTGCTTCGTCCGATGGCGCTCGTTGGAGCCAGTAGGCCTACACAATGGGATTATAACCTTGATTCCGAGTGCAGCGGCTCCGCTTCCTGGTTCCTGTTCTCCCCGCCTTTTCCATGGAGGAGTGTGTACAGATCATCTTCGCGCGGTACCTAGAGCGAAACAACCTGATGTATCTACCGAGAACCGGCCACGACTAAAAATGGCCTTGATTAACGCCAGATCTGTGGTAAATAAGACTTTCATTATTAATGATTTCTTCTCTTCTCTGGATCTGGATTTTTTATTTATAACTGAAACATGGCTCTCTGCTGGGGATTTAAGTCCTTTCTCTGAACTGTTACCGTCAAATTGCATATTTTTTAACTCTCCCCGTTTGACTGGTCGAGGTGGAGGATTGGCCTCCATCTACAAGGATGTTTTCTCTTGCCAAACTACTGCACTGAATGAGTATAACAGCTTTGAACTACAGCTGTTTACACTGGAACTTTACGAGCCTCTTTTGGTTGCAGTACTGTATCGGCCTCCTAAATATAACAAGGAGTTTTTAACTGATTTTGCGGACTTCCTTGGAGAGTTCATTCCGAAATTTGACAAACTTCTGATATTAGGAGATTTTAATGTTCATATTTGTTGTGCTGATGACTTGCTAGCTAAGGAATTTTCTAACTTACTAAATGCCTTTGATTCGGCTCTCCAAGTCAATGCTCCCACTCATCATCATGGACATACACTCGACTTAGTGTTATCTCATGGTTTTTCACTCTGTAATCTTGAGGTGTGTGAAAATGCCTTTTCTGATCATAAGTCCATTTTATTTTCTATTCCCTTTACACTTGATGCACCTAAATCTATTAATCATGCTCGCCGTTCGCGGCTTATTACGAATAATACCAAAATTGCCTTTTCTTTAGCCTTCCATGATGTTAATCTACCAATGGAAGACTGTCTAGGTAATATGAGTGCTGAAGAGCTTCTGTCCATGTTTAATATTTTATGTGAGAATTGTTACGTCCAGAGCCGTAAGGTTTTGTTTGTGGGTGCCCAAGCTGTGCTGTGTTTTCTCTCTCTCTCCCTCTCTTCGTAGGAGAATGGTTTCCACCTGAAGCCAATAATTAATGCCCTGCTGTGATTGGATGCTGGGAGTGGAAGGAGACTATTTAAACTGCAACCATCATCAGAGCTGTGTTGGTGGTGGCTTGGTTGTGTGCAGTGGCTTTGAGGTCCTATCTCCAACCCCAGACCTGATGTACACTCAAAAAAAATGATGTGTTGGCTTTACTTAACTTTGTTTTGTAAACATGCACCACCGGTTCCACATAACTATGTTTCGTTAAACAAACATAATATGTTCATGTAACTTCAACATCATGGAATTTGGTCATTTTAAGCGACCCAATTAAGCTCTGAGTTAATGAGTTAATTAAGTGAATAATTGAGTGATGATTGAGCATTACTGAAGACACCTGATGTTAACAAGCAGAATCTCTGAAGGAGATAACCAGAATTTTTAAGTCACCATAATGGAGGTAAGTATTTGTTTTAGTTGGGCTCTTGACCATTAACTTATTAACTTTAGATTTTGTTTGGTTGCTATACATGAGTTATAACAGCCAGATGAACAATAAACAAAAGTCATCTGATGGTGTTGGTTGTGTTTTAACATAATCATTATTTCACAATCATTTGACCTGAGTCACTGAACTTATATTAAACTGAATTTCTGAGTAGAGCATACTATTTTTAGACTTAATGACATTCAAATGATCAAAACAAAAAAGAAACTTCCTAAAAAATATTTTGAGTAGGCACACACAGACATCAAGAATCAGCCTGTGAATCTCAACAATGGTGACAATTATAAAGCATGTTGCAGTGCATTCTGGGTGCCACCAATCAAAACTCATTCATGGCTCCCATCATGCATTGCTGCATGAATAAATAATGAGCTTATGATCTGTTTGTCACCATTGCTGAGATTCATATGTTGATTCCTGATGTCTGTGTGTGCCTACTCAAAATATTTATAATCGCTAAAAGTAGCCAAATCAAGGTACTTTTCTGAAATTATTAATAAGAACTGTCATAGACCCAAAATTCTTTTTAAAATTATCAACGCCACTATCAATCCTTCGGTTTGCTCTCTTGTTGATGTGTCTTCATCTATGTGTGAGGACTTTTTAATGTTTTTTATTAGTAAGATAAATGATCTAAGAGTAGGAATTATTCCATCTACTCCTGAACCCTCAATTTATCATAGCTGTACATCTGTTTTTAGTCGATTTATTCCTATCACTGGCACTCAGCTTCAAGAAATAGTAGAGCACCTTAGGCCTTCAGGCTCCTCTGCTGATGTTATTCCGCCGTTTTTTCTTATACAAGTATATGTTCGCTCTCTTCTTCTGGTCATGCTAAATCGTTGTTTGGAAACTAGTATTATACCTGAACCGCTAAAACATGCATCAGTATACCCCTTACTTAAAAAACAGAACTTGGACCCCACAGTGTTGGCCAACTTTAGACCGATCTCCAATTTTTCATTTTTGACTAAAATACTAGAGAAAATAGTCCTGCAACAACTACAAAGCTTCCTCAATGATAATGTGATTTTTGAAACTCTTCAATCTGGGTTTAGAAAACATCACTCGACAGAGTCTACATTGCTGAAGGTTTTTAATGATGTACTCATAACCTGTGATTCTGGTGACTATGCGGCTCTTGTGCTTTTAGATTTAACTGCTGCATTTGATACAATAGATCACTCGGTACTTATTGCCCGACTGGAACAGTGCGCAGGCATTACTGGCAGTGCATTGGACTGGTTTATATCTTATTTTACTAACAGAAGCTTCTCCGTGAAGATTGGAGAATATTCCTCTAGTAAGGCTGTTCTATCGTGTGGGGTTCCTCAAGGGTCTATTTTGGCCCCCATTCTTTTTTCTTTATACATGCTTCCTCTAGGTTCTATCATTAAAAAACACGGGCTGTCATCCCATTTCTACGCTGATGACACTCAAATTTATCTGCCTTTAAAACGCTCGTCAGATAGTCTGGAAACTCTTATGGCCTGTTTGACTGAGACCTGGTTGTCATCAAACTTTCTGAATTTTAATGAGCAAAACGGAAATTATTTTAATTAGACCCTCAGACTACTCCACCGTACCTAAAGTTCATTTTGGTGGTTTGTCTTCTTATGTGAAGCCGTGGGTGAGAAATTTGGGTGTAGTATTTGATGAATCTTTGAAATTTGAGAGGCAAATAAATTCAGTAGTGAAATCCTGCTTTTTTCAGCTAAGATTACTATCAAAGGTAAAGACATTTCTTTCTTTTAAAAATGTCGAAAAAGTAATACATGCATTTATTTTTTCTAGGCTAGATTACTGCAACTCTCTTTATGTTGGGACTAGCCACTCAGCAATGTCACGACTTCAATTAGTACAAAATGCGGCAGCTAGACTTCTGACGGGTGCAAAAAAACGGAATCATATCACGCCAATTTTACGCTCCTTACACTGGTTGCCAGTGCGTTTTAGAGTGGAGTATAAACTTTTAATTTTTGTGTACAAATCTCTGAATAGTCTGGCTCCACCATATTTGTCTGCTCTATTGACTGAGCATCATCCGTCTAGATCACTTCGGTCATCAAATCAGAGACTCCTATTTATCCCTAAGTCAAAATCTAGGGGGGACCGTGCCTTTTCTGTCGTTGGCCCCAGATTATGGAATGACTTGCCCATTTCAATTAGAATGGCCTCTTCGTTATTTGTCTTTAAATCCAAGTTGAAAACATTTTTATTGGATAAGGCATTCAACACATAAAGCATTATTCCACTCTATCTCATCATTCTAATATGGGTGAAGCACTTATCTTATAGTATTGTATTTAAATATATACCTGTACTTTTGTTGTATTGTTTGTTTGTATGATTTTTTATTAATATTGTAAAGCACATTGGACAATGTAAATTGTATTTAATTGTGCTATATAAATAAATTACCATACCATACCATACATTAGGTTTTCTTTGGCTGCTGTATCTGGGTTAGAACTGCCAGATGACCAAAGAGAAAAGGTGGTCTGATGGTGTTGGTTATGTTTTGACCCAATGCTAATGTTCAATCATCAGTTGATTAATCACAGAATTATATCATTAACTTTATCACTGCTTCTGTGTTACTCCAACACTCTGTAATGTGGACACACAAGTGTTCATTTAAAACGGAATATTTTGCAGTGGGGTTGAAATGGTTAAATGTGTCAAATAAAAAACAAAACAGAGTGAAACGTATTTTAACAGTAATCAACTGTAAATTAAATTTACAGCATCAAACTGTAGAAAAACAGCAATATACTGGCAACCCAGCTGCCAGTAGATTACTGTAAAATCAAGGAAAAACAGTAATTTACTGTAAACTGTAACAGTCAGATGTATTAAACAAAATAAGTTAATTTCACTGGAATATTAGTGAAAGTTCATAGAAAAAAGTAATGTGAAGTAAATAACTGATAAGGAGAGTAAATATTAAACTGAAGTGTTTTATGTGTTTTGCAGAGGATGATATAGGAGAGATCTGTTAGTTTAATTAATTAGTTTTGTGTGTCACCATTGTGCTGGAGAGTAGAGCCTGTGCTTCAGTCAGAGATGAGCAGATGAATACTGATGTTATGCTGCTGTTGCTTTATTTAAAAGCAGTGACTGTGTTGTTGCTGATGCGGTGACAATCTCCTTGCCATGTACTTTAACATATAGATGTATGCTATTGTTCGCTATACGAACTGCAAAGACTTTAGTTAAAATCATGTTTTTAATTAATTCACTATTACACATAAGGTGTTTGCAGTTTTATATACAGAGATATTCATTTTCAGTGAACTATAATGAAGGAATTTTATGGTACTATCATTTTTACGGTAACATACTGTAAAATAGGGGTTCTCAACTCCAGTCCTCGCGGACCACTGCCCTGCATATTGTGTATGTCTCCCTTATTTAACACACCTGATTCAGATCCTCAGCTCGTTAGGATAGACTCTCGTTAGGATAGGGCTGGGCGATATATCGCACAATATTGTTATGCGCATCTTGTCAGGAAAGCCGGTTCCTTCATTAGTAGTAAATCACCTGCATCTGCTTTCAGATGGAGCGGCATTTGATACAAAGAGCCGTAGTTAACTGACAAGCTGAGCCATATCGCATCAATATCACGGACGTATCACCAGCGATAATTAATGCGATATGGCTCAGCTTGTCAGTTGACTACGGCTCTTTGTACACAGCAAAAACTCCAGTGTTAAATTAACACTCCTGCGATTGTATATGAGTCCACACTCAAGAGAGTTAAAGTTAATGAAATAATTAAGTGATTCATTTAGTGATGATTGAGCATTATTGAAGACACCTGAAGAATCACTGAAGGAGAAAATCTCAAATTGTAAGCCACCGTTATGGCGATCATTGGTTGCTTTAGTTGGGCTCTTGACCCTTATATTGTTAACTTTAGATTTTGTTTGGCTGTTGTATCTATAACTGCCAGATGAACAAAGAAAAAAAGTGATCTGATGGTGTTGGTTATATTATGACAATCATCATTTGAACTTCATGTTTTTGATTTGTGTTGTTGGTTACAGCATAATTGTGATTCTGCATAAATATCAAGAATTTTAGATATAATATAAAGGATTTCTTAAAAGTTGTTTTCTAAAAAAAATCTTTATTTTAGGCACACACATACTTCAAGATTCAGTCTATGCATCTCAACAATGGTGATGAACAGAATATTCAGTTAGGAAAAGTAAATTACATAGAAAATTCAGATCATAATTTATTCATATTGCAATGCATGATGGGAGCCATTAATGAGATGTGATTGGTAGCAGCCACTGCAACATGCTTTATTATTGTCACCATCGTTGAGATGCATAGACTGAATCTTGAAGTATGTGTGTGCCTAAAAGAAAGATTTTTTTTTTAAAACAACTTTTAAGAAATCCTTTATATTATATCTAGAATTCTGGATATTTATGCAGAATCACAGTTATGGTGTTACAAACAACATAAATCAAAAACATGAAGTTCAAATGATGATTGTCATAATATAACCAACAACATCAGATCACTTATTTTCTTTGTTCATTTGCCAGTTATAACTCAGATAAAATAGCCAAACAAAATCTAAAGTTAACAATATAAGGGTCAAGAGCCCAACTAAAGCAACCAACGATCGCCATAACGGTGGCTTACAATTTGAGATTTTCTCCTTCAGTGATTCTTCAGGTGTCTTCAATAATGCTCAATCATTACTAAATTAATCACTTAATTATCTCATTATCTTTAACACTCTTGAGTGTTAATTTAACACTGGAATTTGTGCTGTGTAGTAAATGCCGCTCAATCTGAAAGCAGGTGAAGGAGATTTACTACTAATCAAGGAACCGGCTTTACTGACGAGATGCGCATATCAATATCGTGTGATATATCGCGAGTCTATCCTAACGAGCTGAGGATCTGAATCAGGTGTGTTAAATAAGGGAGACATACACAATATGCAGGGCAGTGGTCCGCGAGGACTGGAGTTGAGAACCCCTGATTTGGATCCAGACTCAAGAGTGTTAAAGTTAATGAGATAATTAAGTGAATAATTGAGTGATGATTGAGATATTATTGAAGACACCAGATGTTAACTAGCAGAATCACTGAAGGAGAAAATCTATTTTTTCCCACCATTATGGTGATCATTGTTTGCTTTAGTTGGGCAGGTGACCTTTAAATGTTTAACTAAGGATTTTGTTTGGCTGTTTTAACAGCTGGATGAACAAAGATATCAGATCAGATGTTCTTGATCATGTTTAGACAATCATCATTTGATCTGAATCCCTGAACTCATTTAAAGCCAACTATCTGACTTAAATGTATAATGATCATAACAGCGATTCTATAACATTAGATCCAGATTTTTCTAAATAAACCCAATTATATCTTAAACGTTGTTCTGATAAATAAATAAAAATCTTTCTTTTAGGCACACACAGACATCAATATTCAGTGTATGAATCTCAACAATGGTGACAAACAGAATATTCAATTAGGAAAAGGAAATTACTAAGACAATTAAGATAATAATTTATTCATACCGCAATGCATGATGGGAGCCATGAATGAGTTTTGATTGGTGGCACCCAGAATGCACTGCAACATGCTATAGAATTGTCAACATTGTTGAGAATCACAGGCTGATTCTTGATGTCTGTGTGTGCCCATAAAATATTTGGAATGTTTTCCTTATAAAATTCTCAACTTTTAAGAAATCTTTTGGATAATGTTTAAATTTCAGAAAATGTTATACTGTGTAATCTAACGGTTAAACTCTGCAAATGAGTTTTGTGACAAATGATGATGATATCAAAACATAGCCAACAACAGCTTTTCTTGTTGTTTATCTGGCTGTTATAACTCATGTACAGCAGCCAAACAACATCTAAAGTTAATGATTTAAGGGTCAAGAGTCCAACTAAAGCAGACACTGATCGCCATAATGGTGACTTAAAAAATGTGACGTTCTCCTTCAGTGATTCTGCTTGTTATCATCAGGTGTCTTCAATAATGCTCAATCATCACTCAATTATTCACTTAATTATCTCATTAAATTTAACACTTTTGAGTCTGGATCCAAATAAACTCCCAGTAAAGTTCATTTAACAGTGGAGTTTTTGCTGTGGGTGGAATAAAAAATGTGGCAGGACTTTTACTTTCTGACCCTTGGACTTTCCACCTCTGGTTATTTCTCAATAAGAATGTTAGTATGAAGGAAGTCTGGATTGTAATAGGTGAAGATGCTGAGATCTTGAGAGATCTGTTAGTGTTTAGTGTTTACTGTGTTCTGTTGGGATGTAAAGTGTTTCTGTATGTTGTGTTTTGTGTGTCACCATTGTGTTGAAGAGTAGAGTCTGTGCTTGAGTTCAGGATGAGCAGAGAGACACTGATGAAATGCTGTGTGTTGCTTTATTTAACAGACAGTAACTGTGTAGTTGCTGATGACGTATAATCACAGTAAACAACACATGTAGTTTATAGCCAGATATTTACTTTTTACAGTGAATGTTTTTTTAGTAAAAATTCAGTATATATATATATTAGTGCTGTCAAACGATTAAAATATTTAATCGTGATTAATCGCATTAATGTCATAGTTAACTCGCGATTAATCGCATTTAATCGCACATTTTTATCTATTCTAAATGTCTCTTGATTTCTTTTTGTCCCATTCTTTTTTCTCATTTTAATGCTCTTATCAACATGGAAAAGTGGATCGGCTTGCTTTGTGCAAATGTTTTTTATTGAAAACAATATTGGCATATATACTGTTCAATTTCACACTAAAACATTCTCACTTGGAGCAAATAATCTCTCACACAATGTAACACTGTCCATCAATAAAAGGGTGAAAGAAATACTGACGAGGTCCTGATATTGACGAGGGGGCGGAGAATTCGCATCGTGTGTGTGTGTGTGTGTGTGTGTGTGTGTGTGTGTGTGCTTGGCCATCATCAAGTGGTATTTCAGACTGGACATGCTGCGATGATGATAGCTCAGTTCACAACGACAAAACACACAGATCACTTTGGTCTTGTCAATGGAATCATTTGTCAACTTTTTAAAAGTAAACTTTCAATTCAGAATCTTATTGGCATCCATTTCGCCGTCTCGCGCTCGTCATCCACTCAAAACTGGACGTTTTGAACGTTCCTATAACATTCAGAAATAACGTTTTTATAACTTAATAGGAACGTTATGAAAACGTTCTTATAACCTAAAATTGTTAGCTGGGGAAGAGGAGAGATTTGCGATTGCACTGACTGAACACGTTTTAAGTGCAGGCATATTCTCTGAGCGAGCCCAGAGAAAATTCTTACAAGAGCAGCGTGTATCTGAGAGCGCGCGACTCGAGCAGAGAGATTCGTGCTCGGCACATTATATTCCGCGCGCGAGGCGAGCAGAGAGATTCACACTCGCGCATCCGGCTCGCAAGCCCAAACAAGGGTGTGCGGCCTGTTGTTTTGTTTCTAGCTAGATCCGCTTGCGCTTTCAAAACATCCTCGCGCGGCGCAAGCCATTGAAATGAATGGGTTTCATAGCGCAGCGCCGCGCATGCCGCGTCCTGGTGCAAAAGCATGTGAAAAAAACCCACAAAGTTTGCTAGGCAAAAAAGACCGTTAATCGCGCGATAAAAAAATTAACGCCGTTAAAATGGGTTTGCGTTAACGCCGTTAATAACGCGTTTAACTGACAGCCCTAATATATATATATATATATATATATATATATATATATATATATATATATATATATATATATATATATACATGTGAAATAACTGTGTTTCTGTTAAAAAGCTTAATGAATATTTCTGCAAAATTATTTATTATTTAAATTAGGATATTTTACATTCATTATATGTTTTTTGTATGGCAGCCATTGCTGACAGTCATTTGACCTTTTTTTTTACAGTGAAGCTGTTTGATCATAATAATTCAGGAAATAACTGTAAAATAACAGTGTTTTTCTGTAAAACATTTAAGGACAAAGTTTGGATAAGTTTTTTGCACTCAATTTAAATTAGGATATTTTACTTTATTTTTACGGTTTTTGTTTGGCAGCCGTAGCTGACAGTCTTTAACCTTTTTTACGATTATATTTTCTACTGTGGTCTATGCTTCTTCTAATACTTCTTGTTCAGTTCTCGCGCATGCGTCATGGAAATCTCTTGAACTCTCGTCTCAGGCCCACAAGGAAGAAAATGAAATAGTCGAATAAAGTCGTTATTTATGTGTTTTTTTTTTTCAGAAAAAAAAGTAGTCTTGTCGCTTGATAAACTTATAGTTGAGCCACTGTAGGCACATGGAATATTTAAACATTTTCTTTAATGACTTTCTGGGCCGTCAAGTTTCATTCCCTTAGGCAGCTTATGTAGCAGTGATCCACCTCTCAGATTTAATCAAAAATATATACATTTGTGTTCCGAAGATGATCGAAGGTCTTACGGGGTTGGTATAGCATTGGGGAGAGAAATTAATTACTTAACTTTCATTTTTGGGTGAACTAACCCTTTAAGAACCCTGTGTCAAGGATGATTGTGACATCAGCACATAAGCCAAAAACACCTGATCAACTTCATCTTGACGTGTTCTTGCCACAACAAATTTGTGTTATGAACTTATTGTTACAGCAGTCAGAGAGAGATGAATGGTAAGAAGTCAAGGGACAAGAGACCAATTAAAGCAAAAACTGATCTCCATTATGGTGACAACAAACTTTATTATTAACTAAATCTCTGTTAATTCTCAACAAGAACTTTTTTACATGTATGAAAGAAATAATCGTAAACTAGTTTGTAAATTGGTTTCACACTCAGTGTTGCTGGAAGTAGTTTTTGTGTTTCTATTTTTCAGTTCTTCTTTCTCTGTCCTTCAGTGATTCTGCTTATTAGGTGTTCATCAGTGTCTCAATTCACTCACTTCTTTTCATTCAAGTGGACTATATCAGTGAACTAATGTAGGGAATAATGAATGAGTGTATAGAGTGTGATTGTGAAAACAGTCTCTGAGTGTCGACTTTGAGCACTGTTAATTCACAGTATATTCCTGTAGGCTAGTTTAGTTTTCTACGGTATATTACTGTTTTAATGGAAAATGGTATGATATTGTCAGAATTTGGCCTTTTTTTACAGCAAGGGTTAGCAGTGTACAGCTGATCATAGCAGTACAGGGCGGCTTTTTATTTATCATCTCCATAAAATATCTAATAGTAAAGCTAATGCAAGGGCTAGAAACCAATTCATTATTTTTTCTGATACTTCCTCGTCATCATGGAGAGCGCAGTTCACACCGCTTTCTCCGTCTTTCACAAGCGCTTGCTCTCCCATTTGCATCTATCGTTGCTATGCAACCATGAACAGAGGTGCCTGGAAAAACGAATTTGCATACGCAAAAAACGCGCTATGTAAACGGCCCCTTATGGCAACGTGACATTAGCCTAATCCAAAATATTTCCATATGTGGCCATATTTCCTCCTTTGTCAACAAGTGGATTCAGAGCCACCGCATAGCAGCGGTGCCGGTCGCCATGTCTCAGAGTGTTTTTATGAAGAGGACGCAACTGTGCACCTTTCGGACAGCGCATCAAGAACCTTCGGTAACCCCGGTACTTAAGAAATGCTGGTACCGTAACGGTTTAATTTTTTTAGTACCAACTTGGTAACGAAGTACCAGGTCTTTTGACAACACTAGTTTAATTTAGTTTGAAGTTTAAAGTAGTTTGAAATAGATAGATAGATGAGTTTATAAGTTTAAATGAGTCTCAATGTGTCACAAATCTGGTCCATGGACTTCCAGTTGGTCACCAGCAGATGTCACTAAGTCACAGCATGGATTCTTGCACTTCAATACAATCCCCATCATTCCTTGCATTGATGACACACACAGCTGATTCCATTAAAGATACAATATGTATCTTTTTTGGCCACAAGAGGGCGCAGTTTCCAACAATAACAAAGGCGTATGTTTATGACTCAGTGACGAGCTGAATGATGGGACTTGATGTCAAACTGATGGATCTAATAATGTTTATGGATGAGTGAAAACACTCATGTTTTTTAACATTACAGTGGTGTGAAGCAGGTCGCGATTGCTAAAGAGACAGATATGACACGCGAGTCCCGCGGATATAAAGGAATAAGGACATTTAATTCTACAGAACTACACGCAAGTGCTGGATTACTCACACAGGTCAGTTTATTAGACGAATTAAACTCGTGAGGGAATGCAGCGCTGTTTCACTTGGTCTAACGTTACACTCTCACACTAATCGGCATTTAAATGTGTGTTGAAAGTTATGTTATTCTACGTGTTAGTTCGTTTTCTATACGAAACTAGCAACTAGCAAAAACTAACAAAAACGTACTGACCATATTCTAACATGTCATCATGTTGAGCTAACGTTAACATTGATTTGTTTTATGTACATTTGCTCACCTGTCTAATAAAGCTGTCAAGTCGTGACTCGTGAAGCTCTGTCGAGTCCAAGTTAGTCGCGGACGTGGAGCTCTCGGCATCTCAAAAACACCACGCTGATATTGATCCTCATTTTAGTTCTCCTTGTTTGTCCCAAAGTCTGCTTGCCATGGTTTATGTTTGAGCGAAACAAGAACTTTGTGCCGCTAAACGTCACGCATTACGCAGTTGTCCATGTCTGTCGCCATGGTTACATCATGGCTATGGCATTTCGAGCAGAAACCGAGGATAGCGCGGATATTGCGTCATTGACAGGCGACATTTGTTGGCCGGGACCGCCACTTATTTAAAATTGGAATTTCTCTGAAATAAAAAATCTTTGGAGACTTTTGGGATATTGTAAGTACACAACTGCAGGAAATATATCACACTGTGCAAGTGATTTTTGGATATTTTATTAAAAAATTCTTACATATTGGACCTTTAATCACGCTCACACCTGAGAAGTATCTCACACTCTTCATAAGCCTTGGACTTTCTCTCCTGGTTCCTGAGTATTGTATTGCGTTGCTTTTAGTACTCTCCTAGTGTTAGCTACTCTACAGAGCCCATCCAGAGTTCTTCACTTGAATTGCCTTGTCTGTAGTGATGGGCAGATCGAGGCTTTGTGAAACACTGAAACAGTTGAATCAAATGTGCCATATTGTGCCGAGGCTTCGAAACAAACCGACCAGGCTTGTGCAAAATTCAGAATTTCAGAATTGGCCTCCATTCAATTCATGAATTGGAATTTGAATTGAATTGACTCCCCCCACAGGAAGTTGAATTTTAATTTGAATTGGAATGACAGGAAATGAAGCTAAGCGCTAGTTCTGCCAGGAAGACTCAATCGTTCACGTCATGTATTACCTTCTCACTATCCAATCACATCCTAATAGCCAGTATAAAAGGGTGGTACTTACTCATGTCTGAGTTCTCAGATGCTGTCGCTTCAACCATTCATGCTCTCGCTCAGTCTGCAGCCAACATGTTTCAGGACTCGCAAATCGTTTACTATTATCGAGTTCCGACGACGGATCCCGCTACACGTCGAGGTTCCCGCGTCAGTGCCGCATCTCCCCGTAGACACAGCGGTCTCCAGATCAGCCAAGGCCTCTCATGAGAAGTTCAGCTCATCTAGGCTAAAACACGCTGGGTAACCAATCAGTTTCCATTTCACGTCATCAAAAGGCTCAACAGCGTCAACTCAGCCAGGACAATCCGGCAGGAAGAGTCATCATCAACAGCAAAGAACCTCGCTGTCTGCACGGGTGCATCGTCCCGCAGATCACCGATCCACCGACATGAACCAACAAGTCTGCAAGTCACGAGAGGCGTCTCTCACTGGTTCAAGTTCAAGCTCCACTTCCAAGGCTTTCAAGTCGGTCTTTCAAGTTTTCGGTAGGCGCTTCCACTAGCCACTGTTATCATGTCCCCTCTATCATGATTAAACTTCATCCAGGTAAGTATCTCCGTTGCTTCCTACATCAACGGTAGAGTTCAAATTGTTGTCCACGGTGACGAGGCGCAGCGCGTTCTTAGTTACGGTACTACTGATCTTCAGACTGCAACGGGGGCCGGATAGCTCGCCTTAAAGGGGAAGTGTCCATAGCAAATGTAAACAAGTTTTGCATCACCGATATTCCACAGTAGACTACAGTGATCTGATATACCAGCGTCGTCGATACCACACTCTCGTGAGCAGTTTGCAAATACCCACTATCAACTGAGTATCTGATTTATAAATAAATAAACAAATACATAAAACCTGAGCTAAAGAGAGCATCATTCGGCTGTTATGCATACTATAGTGGATATCTCTACAATGGGAGTTAATTACATATTACATAAGTGTTGTAAATCTACAAACAATTATTTTCAACATATTTAGGCCTACTTTAAAATCATATTATAACACGTTCCCTAATTAAGATGAGATCTCCAATACTGGAAAATGTGTACAATCTCTGTAATACTCAACCTTCCTGGTGACTACTTAATACACCGATATATGTGTGATAGAAATATTTTATGTGACGGGTATTTCCACATTAATGTACAGAATGCAGACTAAGGATGCTCCGGTCAAAGGCCACATATACTTATAACTGCTAACTCAGAACTAACAGTCACATTAGTTTTATCAAGTCAAACCAATCACCAGAACTAATCAGCGAAGGAGACTCGAATGACATTGTCTTTGCTCATCTGTATGATTTACATGTTCATGTATCTTTCTATTCAAGAGTCTCAACTGTTGTTGTGGCCAGCAATCTCCCAGCCATGAACGGCGCTATTCCTGCAAAGAGCAACTTGGGAGCCATGTCAGGCACATGCTGCGCATCTGAGAACAGGTTTCTATGCTCAAAATACAACAGATCAAGTATAATTTAGGTAATGCTAGTGGCTTCTTGATAAGTCGCCGTCACCTTACTTCAGGTAAGTACCGTAAGAAGGCAGATTTAGCGGCTTAAGAATTAAAAAAAAAAAAAAAAAAAAAAAAAAAACACACTACACTGTTAGACCTTACCAGGTTTTTTTACAGTAAAATACTGGCAACAGTGTTGCCAGTTATTTACTGTAAAAATGCACTAAAACTCGAGTTAACTAATTTCACTTGCAGAAACCGACTGCATTAAACTGTCATTTAAAAGCATTAACTAAAATTTATAATGCATTAATAACGTGAGCAAAGTATTATTGAGAACTTATATAATTAGAAACCACAAAAATTAACTTTTGTAAATAAAGAGATTTCCACTGGACCAGCAACTACACAGTTACTGCCTTTTAAATAAAACAACATGCAGCATGTCATCAATGTTCGTAGATCTTCTCCTGGACTGAAGCACAGGCTCTACTCTTCAGCACAACGGTGACCAAAAAACTACATTTTACAGTAAACTACTGGCAACAGTGTTGCCAGTATAAAACTGTTTTATAACTTACAGTTTATTGCTGTTAAAGTACATTTTGTGGGTGTGGCTTTTTATCTTTCACTGTTAACCCTTTCAACTCCACAGGAAAATCCAAACTACAAAGAGTAAAAGTAACATTGACAGTGTTGCAGTGAGATAATTAAGTGAATATGTAAGTGATTGTTGAGCATTAGTGATGAACACCTGCTGTTAATAAGCAGAATCACTGAAGGAAAGAGGAACAACATGAACAGAAAATAGAGAAACACAAGACCTACAACTGACTTCCAGCTATTACACATTATTACACTTATTATTAACCACTATGGCTTTATTTCTGTCATACATCGACAGAAGTTGTTATTGAGATGTTTAATTGAATATGTTTGGTTTGAAGTTACCATTAACCCTCTGAGGTCTGAGGTGTTTTCTGGGTCCTGGAGGTGTTCTGAAATGCTCTGACATTTGTGCTTATTTCTGTTACTTGTGACATTTTCATGGCTAAAGTCTGATTACACTGTATTCAGCACAAACTCTGCTACAGTAATATGTCAGCAGCATGTATGTACAAGTTTTTAGTTTTGAGATAATGACGTTTATGCGTGGTTTGTGAAAAAAAAAAAAAAACATTGTCACTGAAATAAGGTCATTAAACCCATACTAATTATTTCTTCACAAGACTTTTGAAAATTGTATCATGTGGCCTAGAATATTTGCTTCAAAACTATGTGAAAATCATCGTGACTACTCATTCAGATAAGACAATATATTGACTTAAAATTTGTAAGACGTGTTTTGTGTAAGAAAGCTTTATGCGGAGGGGCGTTAACAACCCATTAGTATATAGTGTTTTCACACCTGAGAAAGACAAAGGCCCTGCCCTAATAGCCCAATAAGGTGCTATCAGGTGCTGTCATTGTGAGAAGCCTTGCACAAAGAAGGAGGAGAGACTTAAAAAAGAATGGCTTTTAGATGGTTTGGATTTATTTACAACACAACCAAGTTATTTACAACACAATCAAAAAGATACACAACCAAAGACAAAAAAGCACATTAGTAAAACACACTGATCTAAAGACAGAGACTTGGACAGTCACACAGCTTTGTGCCATTCCTAAAACATATAGGTTACATACCTGTCATCTCCAAGGTGTTTGATTTTTCACCATGTTCATGTACAGAGACTCACGTGAATGTCAGCTGGACTCATCAGTGCTGGTCCCTGTAAAAACCTTTTTTAGAAAACAAAAAAACAGCTGTGAACATGCTGATATTAGGAGAAACTATTTTAGATTTGTCTGGTTCAAATTATGAAATTTACTAAATACATACATATACTACATATATGAACTCCCAATATATGTTGTGCCTTGTAGTTGTAGGCATATGTAGGGCTGCATGAAATAATAACAATAGCCTGTAGCTAGGCAGCCTATAAATCACTAAAAAGTTCAGTAACACTACATTAGAGAAAACTATATGGATTATCATGTTACTTAAAACGTTTCCATTCGTTACAACGTTATGAGATGAGATTGCTGGAGTAAAACCATAAAGCCTAATGATTGGTTTGTTTTGCTTTTCAAACCCACAGCGCGCGTGACTCAAACTCAGCGCATGCAAACATTTACTGAATGCGATCGAGCCGGACCAAACTATGAAACGTATATTATATAACGTTTCATAGTTTTTTGGTCCGGCTCGATCGCATATTCTTACATAATTATACATACCTTCGTGTGAGCAGATATCCACAAACACAATAAACACAAGTCTAAACATAATATTCACAATCATACGAGCCTTCTGTATCGTGCTGTTTAATTATCAAACATATGTGTTTATGTATATACATTTAGCATTAGGCTTCATGTTTTACTCCAATCACATTTCATAACGTACATTTTAGTCTGGCACCAGTTTAACTAGTAGCTACAAGTTTATGCAACAATAACATGCTGCTAACATGCTACTAACAAAGACATGTCTTACCTTATAAATCCTTCTTATAATCAAATTGTGTTCTTCTAACTCGTCTGATGTAAATCCAAGATAAACAGCACAGCACACGTGAAGAGCAGGACTGAAGACTGAAGTCGCGGATTCTCTGTTTTGAGGTCGTTAACAGTTTGCGTTCCTCCACATGGCTCATTAGTATGCGAGCAGCTGTTGCGCGCGGGCGTGGTCACATTAACTTTAATGAGGTCAGGCTGGAGAAACTGTACATCCTTGCTTTCATACGAATTACTTAAACAGAGAATATTTGTTTTTGATATGATTTACATCATTTAAAAATAGAGACTCAAAGTGTTGTAAAGACATACGTTTCATGTCACAGTGACAAGTATTAGCTGAGTTACAGGTCATGTTCTGTCGCTTCAGAATGAGCTTTACATTTAGAGAGACGGCAGAACGCGCATCATGTTCATTTTCTTTATTTTACGAAAAACACAACATTTTGTTTTTATTATGAGTGTACACAAATAAAAGAAGACATTTAACAGTTTTGAATGATGTATAACACTTACATGTAAGATCAAAATCAACAGAGTAATTTGAGTCTCTTTTGCACTGATGAGAAAAAAAGTGAGCAGATCACGGCCGCGTGACGGCCGACCCCAGAGGGTTAAAGAGATCAGTGTTTGCTTTAGTTGGTATGCTGATGCTGTAACATTAATTTTCTTTTGCTGCTTGAGCTGTGTTTTTGCAAGTCACACTTGTGCACACACACAGTTTATGAATGATTGGATTTGTTAAAATATCAAAATCATCATATTGCCTGTTCATTCACTAGAGAATTCATTCTCACTCAGAGTTTAATCCTCAGTCAAAATTGTTATATTACAACCACCGTAATAAATTACAATGATTCATTTTTTTAACCTCATCATACATAAATCAAAAAAAAAAAAACAGAGCTACACAGTCACGTAGAAACACAGAGATATCAAAATTTAGCACATTAATCTCAACAATGGTGGCAATATTTTTTTTATTCATGCAGCAGTGCATGCTGGGAGTTTTACACTATTCTGGAACCCAGCATGCACTGCTGCATGAAACTTTTGATTGTTACCATTGTTGAGATTCATATTGTAATTGTTGATGTCTGTGTGTGTCTGACTAAAGCAGGATATTTTTTTAATACAATATATGGTTATAATATTCTTCAGAAGACATAATTAACCAAAATATTGATTTCATGTTGTAGATTCACAGATTTATTTCATTCCCATAAATTACCATAATTTTCATATCAATTACCCATATATTCAAAGAATATATACAGATCTGAAAATCAGAAGAGTCCAGGATGATTGTGACATCATCACAAAAGCCAAAACCAACAGATCTACTTCCTCTTGGCTTTTTCTTGCTACAACAAATGTGCTTTTTAAACTCACTGTTACAGCAGTCAGAGAGAGATACATGTAAGAAGTTCAGGGACAAGAGACAAGAGACCAACTAAAGCAAATACTGATCTCCACTATGGTGACAACAAAATTTATTATTTTTACTTTATTATCTGTTAATTCTCAACAAGAACTTTTGTAAATGAATGACAGAAATAATTATAAACTGGTTTGTAAACTGGTTTCACACTCACTGTTGCTGGAAGTCAGTTTTTAGTTTTTGTGTTTCTCTTTTTCAGTTCTTGTTTCTCTGTCCTTCAGTGATTCTGCTTATCGGGTGTTCATCAGTGTCTCAATTCACTCATATTTTCAGTCAAGTGGACTATATTAGTGAACTAATGTAGGGAATAGTGAATGAGGGTATGGGGTGTGATTGTGAACACAGTCTCTGAGTGTGGACTTTGCGAGCTGTTAATTCACAGTATATTCCTGTAGGCTAGTTTTGTTTTCTACGGTATATTACTGTTTTAATGGAAAATGGAATGATATTGTAATTTATACAGTATTTTACTGTAAAAAACCTGGTAAGGTCTAACAGTGTAGACAAGGGTGCATGTCCAATCTCAGATTCGGATATCTAGATCAGTAAAGGCTAGATAAATCTCTAAGCTCACTCAAGGTTCATTTTGTCCGCTCTTCACAAAAAAATCATCCTATAGCGGTCGATAGCGTCCTAAGGGATTTGATGTGTTCGCAAAATATATTGATATCGTTGTGCTAACAAAGCATGGTGTCATCAAGGCATATCTTATCGTTAGGCGATCATGCCATTCCTGAGACACTAATTTGGCTGTTAGTCGTCTTCAATTTCATAACTAAGGTTCCGCTCATTCCTGCCCACTGCAAAACCATCGCTACACGCTTTCACTCCTTGTTCCAGGCTTTCAGACGGCTTTGCCCTTCAGCAACCCGGATCCATCACCCTGCCCTCCTCTAACAGAGATTGTTAAATTAGTAATGTTTTTCTTTTCTTTTCAGATTCCTCTTTCTACATCCTGATCACGGCCGATTGTTCCTTCCTCGTCTACAATTATGAAAATCGATATATGGCGGGTCTCCTGTGTGTATGCGGAGTTTGGCTCGGAATGCCCCACAGATAACTCGTATAGCATTTTGGAATGATCATTTCGAAGGCGAGTAAGCATATCGTTTTGTCTATCCCTTTGGTCGTGGTAGGGCTGCTGCTCCCTGCACAGGGGTCGGAATTTCAACAGCTCGTTTTGCAGCTTCGATTACCTCTCACCAACAATTTTTAACTTTCAGCTGTTCAACCGGAATCATTCAAGATGGAGAGACTCAAGGAGCGTCAACTTATAGACAACATTCCGAATGGTTGTTGATGAATCATGTAGCTCATCGTAGCTATCTCTAGTCACTGATTAGCTTACTCTGTCTCGATATTCTATATATCATGTCCTGCGGGCAGGATTCATGTAAATGTAGGTTGTGATGCTCTAACCCAGGAGGAATGTTGTTAGCTCCTCTCAGCGCTGTTGTAGTCTTTAAAAAAGCAATTTCTTAAATGAATTTCTCCCAATGCTGAACTTTGAGTGTTGTAACCTTGCAGATGTCGGTTATGCTTAAAATGGCAACACTACACACTAAGATAGTAAAGCAAAATCTATTGCAGCTATGTCTGTTACAGAGTTCATGGCTCATGCATTCAGGGGATTCACTCCAGGAGCTAAATACTCAGTTTTCCCCATGGTCTTTTTCTGATTTACGTTCTCACCTAATTTTTTTTTTACTCTCTCTTGTTAAGAAATATAAGGATGATTCTCAAGGCTCTGTTTCACATTATCAATTCATAAACGAGTATCAAATTCTTTCCCTTCTCATCTATTTAAAATTCTAACGGAGCATTTCTCTCTAAGCCTGGTCAGGACTTATCAGTTTCTGTCCTCAAATGTCGCAGTCTATCTCCCTCCCAGTATACTGGTCCTTTCTTCAGGATCGGGGCAACCATTACAGCAGCTGCTTGTGGCATTTCTACTTCAGCTATTAAGATCCTGGCAGATGGTCTTCCTCCGCATTAGAGTCACATAAGACCCGATTCAAAAGTCATCCTCGAAGCTCAGCAAGCTCTCCAGCAACGGTTCAGGTAAATACCTATGCAACTACTGGTGGTGGTGTTTAGGCCAAGGTGGCCTTGTATGAAGTTAAGATAGCCAGTGGGCCTGCACATAAGAAATCAAAAGATGGTCTGTGGTCGATGTGAAACAATTCAAATGATGGCTGTGGTCCACGTGAAACAATTCAAAAGATAGCCTGTGTCCTATCAAACGACGGCCTGTGGCCATGCGTCCTATGAAACGACGGCCTGCGACCTATCAAAAGATGGCCTGTGGCCCCCGTGTCCGATCAAAAGATGGCCTGTGGCCCCCGTGTCCGATCAAAAGATGGCCTGTGGCCCATGTGTCCGTTCAAAAGATGGCCTGTGGCCCATGTGTCCGTTCAAAAGATGGCCTGTGGCCCATGTGTCCGTTCAAAAGATGGCCTGTGGCCCATGTGTCCGATCAAAAGATGGCCTGTGGCCCATGTGTTCGATCAAAAGATGGCCTGTGGCCCATGTGTCCGATCAAAAGATGGCCTGTGGCCCATGTGTCCGATCAAAAGATGGCCTGTGGCCCATGTGTCCGATCAAAAGATGGCCTGTGGCCCATGTGTCCGATCAAAAGATGGCCTGTGGCCCATGTGTCCGATCAAAAGATGGCCTGTGGCCCATGTTTCCGATCAAAGATGGCCCGTGGCTCACGCATCCCATCATAAGAAGGTCGCGGCTCACGCAAAAAAAAAAAAGAAATGTATAGCCTATTTCTAATATTTTTTTTCCTCTCTATTCCAGGTACTTCAGGATTCACGACCAGTGGGTATACCTCCTCTACTGTTCTTTGGGGGGTGGGCCCCGTCCCGGCGGATTATTACTCCGCCTAATTTTTGGGGGTGGGCTGCGCCCCCGCCTTCATCTCAGGCGGGATGCGCAGATTCCGTACCCTCGGAATGCGAATTACGGACGGGGCCTACGCCAAAGAATTTGATTGCTTGCTGAGCTCGTAAATAAATGTTATTGTCTCAGTATTATTCTCCCGAGTCTTTCTGGTAGAAATGAAGCTAAGCGCTAGTTCTGCCAGGAAGACTCAATCGTTCACGTCATGTATTACCTTCTCACTATCCAATCACATCCTAATAGCCAGTATAAAAGGGTGGTACTTACTCATGTCTGAGTTCTCAGATGCTGTCGCTTCAACCACCTCCTTCCTCCCCATCCACCACCAGACGGGACCTTCCTTCATCTCCCTACCATTCTACGCTGGGTCCTCCCCACCAGACAGGACCTTCCTTCATCTCCCTACCATTCTACGCTGGGTCCTCCCCTCCATCCTTCCCATCACCTCCAGACGGGCTCTCCCCTCTACCCTGAAGATGCCAGGATGTCTTCTCCTCCTTCCACCCCACCACCACCAGATGGCACCCTTCCTTACTTCGCGGGGGTGGGCTGCGCCCCCGTCTTCATCTCAGGCGGGATGCGCAGATTCCGTACCCTCGGAATGCGAATTACGGACGGGGCCTACGCCAAAGAATTTGATTGCTTGCTGAGCTCGTAAATAAATGTTATTGTCTCAGTATTATTCTCCCGAGTCTTTCTGGTAGAAGTGGAATTAAATTCATGGCAATTCAAAGAAATTCCACACAGTCACACAACAGAAAGAATGTGTTGAATCTCACATACTTTCAGCGTTAGGAAGGTTACTTTGGAAATGTAATTGCTTACTGTTATAAGTTACCCATTATAAATGTGGTTTGGATTACTTTATTTGGATTACTTTATCAATGTAAAGCAATTTCCTTTTAATTTGATTAGTAACTAATTAAATTTCACATTTTACCTCAGTAATACAACTAAATACAATTACATTCATTTTGTAATTCAATAACATAATTTCATTACAGTTAGCGATGTTCAAAAGATGTCTTTTCAATGTCTTTGTCACAAAAGTCGTACGTTGAAAAGACGTCCACTGAGGAGCCAGAATGAAAGTTTTTATGACGTCTTTTTTTTGACGTGTTCTGCACGTCCGATATTGACATTCATGGACCCTCTTCGTACAAGGTTAAAAACTAGTTCAAATGTGGCCATTGTGGACATATTTTCAACATCATTTATGGCCTCATTTATATATAATTTATACTGTTTCTGGACCAAATAAACACTCTCAGGATGCATTTAAAACTCATGTCTATTTCCAACATGACATCATGACTTTTGCGTAAACATACACGCCACTTTCAAGTCAAGTGGCGTGTTATTTATACGCATTTTGAGCTATCCGCGTGTATGCGTGTATATCTACGCCGTTATGTCCGAGTGATTCTGCGTGTATGTACACGCCGTTAAAAATCCGAGCGAAATAAAGCCAAATTTTTATATACATCTGGCGAGCGATATTTTTCTTACTAGTATGGTAGGGAAAGACTCATAAATGGTATTAAACCCAGTGACGGGTAGGTTTAGGGACGGGGTTAGGGGAAGGTCATATATTTATATATACAGTAATGGAACGTTAAGTCAACGTAGGGATGGTTCGATACCACAATTTTGGCTTCGGTACGATACCAGAATCTAATACCTCGGTATCGATACTAAATCGATACCAAGGGTAAAAAAAATAAAAAAAAGTCTCAACAATTTAAGTGCCACTTAAAAAACACTGCTTGAAACTCTCCACTACCAAAGAAAAGATATCAAAAATGTACATTAAAAAAAAAAAAAAAAAAAAAGGAGTCAGAGAACATACAGTAGGTTAAATTTTGATTTTGAAAAAAAAAAACTGAAATTATACAATTAAAATAGGTTAATATCTATAATAATAGATTCACATATAGGCTAATAATAATAATAGAATAATGAAATGACATGTTAACCATAGCTGTCATTCATCAACAGAGAATTATCAAGATTTATTGCATTTATTGATCTTGGTTTGGTTACTGTTTGGGTTTATATTAGTTTAATGCATTGCATAAAGTAATGTTAACATGCTAAACATGTATTAGTATATTTAATTTTTTAGGTAATTTAATTACTGATTGATAGGCTATAGATTAATAAATGCTATAATACTGTTAGGTCAGGTGACCTAATAAATTTTGACAAATGTAGCTTAATTTTAACATTAGTAATATTCATATCTCTCTCTCTCTCTCTCTCTCTCTCTCTCTCTCTCTCTCTCTCTCTCTCTCTCTCTCTCTTTCTCTCTCTCTTAATATGCCATTCATTTTACTATCACTAATACTAAAATTAATATTATTCAAATTTTTATTCTTTATTCATTCAAATTCAATTAATATATTTTTGTTTGAAAGTATAACAATGATGAGACCTAAACTGAATTCTTGAAACTTAGGTAAAGTTGGTTTTATATTCGCATATTCACACATTCGCGGACTTCCGCGTTCAATAACTCGTGAACTAAACGTTGTTGCTACACACAACACATATCACATATAACTACAGATAAAACACCAGAAGCTACAACATACATTTCCTCAAAACGATCTTTCCCTCGCACTGGACAAAATACATTGATCTCTATGCGCAGGCTGCTAAGAAGGGACCATCTGCAAAGTGCAAACCCGAAGGAAAGGAGATTTTTGAGGAGATTAAAATATTAAAACAATGTTATTTGTCATGTTCCAAAGGTTGTAGTATGTTCCTACTGACCAGACTGACTTACTACATGTGGAATTTTGACAGTACCTCCCTTAATGTACGTTCAATATACAAATATATTAATAAAAGAAATTACAGTAATTCCCCTAAAGTATTTTTTCCTGTTCCAAAGGCTGTAATGCTTTCCTAGTGACCAGATCTGACTTACTACAGGTGGAATTTTGACAATAACTCCCTTACTGTACAATTATCAAATATATTTATGTAATAAACATTATTACATGTTTTATTACATATGTTTATGTAATAAACTTTAATTAACATATAGTGTTTTTTATATTTATATTCCAAAGACTGTAGTGCTTTCCTAGTGATCAGACTGATTTACTAAAGGTGAAATGTTGACAATAACTCCCTTACTGTATGTACAATAAACTAATAAGTTTAAGAAAAAATTACTGTAATTCCCCTAAAGTGTTTTTTCTTGTTTCAAAGGCTGTAGTGCTTTCCTAGTGATCAGACTGACTTACTACATGTGAAATTTTGACAATAACTTCCTTACTGTACGTACAATGAACTAATAAGTTCAAGAAAAAAATTACTGTAATTCCCCTAAAGTATTTTTTCCTGTTTCAAAGGCTGTAGTGCTTTCCTAGTGATCAGACTGACTTACTACAGGTGAAATTTCCACAATAACTCCCTTACTGTATGTACAATAAACTATTAAGTTTAAGAAAAAATTACAGTAATTCCCCTAAAGTATTTTTCCTGTTTCAAAGGCTGTAGTGCTTTCCTATTGATCAGACTGACTTACTACAGGTGAAATTTCCACAATAACTCCCTTACTGTACGTACAATAAACTAATAAGTTCAAGAAAAAAATACAGTAATTCCCCTAAAGTATTTTTTCCTGTTTCAAAGGCTGTAGTGCTTTCCTAGTGGTCAGACTGACTTACTACAGGTGAAATTTCTACAATAACTCCCTTACTGTACGTACAATAAACTAATAAGTTCAAGAAAAAATTACAGTAATTCCCCTAAAGTATTTTTTCCTGTTTCAAAGGCTGTAGTCATTTCCTACTGATCAGACTGACTTACTACAGGTGAAATTTTGACAATAACTCCCTTACTGTACGTACAATAAACTACTAAGTTCAAGAAAAAATTATTGTAATTCCACTAAAGTATTTTTTCTTGTTTCAAAGGCTGTATTGCTTTCCTAGTGACCAGACTGACTTACTACAGGTGAAATTTTGACAATAACTCCCTTACTGTACGTACAATAAACTAATAAGTTCAAGAAAAAATTACAGTAATTCTTCTAAAGTATTTTTTCCTGTTTCAAAGGCTGTAGTGCTTTCCTAGTGATCAGACTGACTTACTACAGGTGAAATTTTGGCAATAACTCCCTTACTGTACAATTATCAAATATATTTATGTAATAAACATTATTACACCTGTTTATTACATATGTTTATGTAATAAACTTTAATTCACCTATAGGGTTTTTTTATATTTATATTCCAAAGGCTGTAGTGCTTTCCTAGTGATCACACTGAATTACTACAGGTGAAATTTTGACAATAACTCACATACTGTACGTGCTATTGTCAAATATGTTTATGAAAAATTAACTGTAAATGACTGTAACTATTTTTCCACGTTCCAAATTTTGTAGTGCCTTCCTAATGACAAGTGTGACTTACTACAGGTGACATTTTGACAATATCTCCCTTACTGTACTATTGTCAATTATGTTTATGAAAAAATTACTGTAAATCACCGTAAGTATTTTTTGATGTTTCAAAGGGTGTAATACTCTCCTAGTGACCAGACTGACTTAATACACGTGAAATTTTGACAATACTTAATAATACTGTATTACATATTAATATAATACTGTAATTCACCAAAATGGGTTTTTTTAAAACCCAAAAGGTTGTAGAACATTAATAGGGGCTACATTATTAATAACAGCAGTGAATGAACCTGTTCACATTGGTGAAGCAAATCTGACAGATAATGTACAGCAAGATCAAGAAGGCATTCATGATACTGTACAGTGCAGAATGTTATGACCAACATGTAATTTTTGCTTCTTGTACAGCAGGAATAAAAGGGTCTGATTGCACAAGTCCGAGTCCGGTATATTTTTTGTATGCAAGATTATCCAAAATAATTGTTTGATCAAAGGATGCTGTTGGCATCATCTTTTCTGACACTGACTCTCCTGTCAATCTGTAGTTGTCCTTCATGGTCAATATTTTCACATATTAAGTCACATAGCCACCAGCCAACAAACTTTGTCCTTACATGACATTTACTTTTATGATCTTTCTCCCCTCCAAATTCAACTTCAAATTCAACAAAAGTAACGTATAAAGTCACTGTTGATGTAAACACTGTTGTATTTGTATTATCTTTCTAATTGTCCATGGAATACAACTGTGATTATACATAAAAGGTGTAATTAATTCCTCATGGTTAGAGTAATATTTCAATGTCACCTCTTTATAATTCTGCTGTTGTTGATCCTCTCTTGGTTTAAGTTGTTCTTATATTATCATAAACCCTTTAACTGATTGTTTTGTCACGTCATTTTTACTTTTCTATATTTTATTTTAGTGAAGTGACGATAAAATAAAAATTGAATAAAAATAAATGTGTGTGTTTGAATGAAAATATTGTTTTCAGCACAGTTTTCAGCAACAGTGCAAAATATTGGTACCATGCCTTAGACTATCACCAGACAAGCTACCTGGAAAGATGCCCAATGGTTGTGCTCACCTTGTTGCAATATAGATTACCACTGTATACAGTTAAAGACCCAAGGACCAGATATGATTAATTAAAACCCCAGGGAGTTAGTCAGTCAATTTGAGACAAGAGTCAGAATTATAATAAATAAATGAAAGATTTACTGAAGATAGTTTGTAGTTTCATCATGCAAAAGTTAGCTTCAAGACTCACAAGGAGTTTGTAGGCCGCTCTGTTACAGTTACAAAGATCAGCAATTATACCCTTCACCAAGGTCTAAGCTAAATCACCAGATATGACAAGATATGAAGTCTCAAGATCTCAGCACATCGTTAAACAACTCCTCAAACAGCACTTTAAGGCCATTGCACACTGAGTCCGAAATTCGCGTCAGAAATTTCCGCACGTTAAAAAATAAATACTACCTCGCATTATTTCAATCACGCTTGCACACTGCCTCCGAAACTTTCGTCCGTCATAAAAAAAACATTGGATCGGGTTCGGTTTTCTGCGTTTTTCGCATCTGTAGCAAGCAGTTTGAATGGTGTTTGAATGGTGGTTTGACAATTCAGAGCCACCGAATTACGAATCCGAAAAAACGCATACGACAATTTCGGACTCAGTGTGCAATGGCTAGTCTTATTCTTATTAGCACTTATTAGCACGTCTACAGAAGTTCTTAAGAGAATTAACAGAGGTGCAGAATTTGATGATTTATTGTTTCGTTTAAGGTCACCATGATGGAGATTAGCGTTTACTTTAGTTGGGCTCTTGACCCTTGCCTTTGGCACACAATATTTTCTCTGTCTGCTGAATCCTGTGTGTTTACAAAGCACATTTGTTATGGCATGAAACTCAAGAGCAAATGTGTTCAGATGTTGATGGTTGAGTATTGATGACAGTCATCATGTAAGTGACCCGATTCAATGATTTCTTTCAGTGTCTAATATCTGATTAAAAACGGTGTCATATTATAGTTTTATTTAAAGCTGCTAAAGTGCCAGCAGTGTTGTGGTATCAGATACAATTAAGAATTTAACAAGCAGTGTTCACAAAAAGTCTGCATCTATGGCTTTACTAAAACTAACATAGACATCAAGAATCAGCATATTAATCTCAACAATGGTGACCATTAAATAATGATTCATACTGCAATGCATGCTGGGTACTAGCATAATACAAAACTTATCCATGGCTCCCAGCATGCATTGCGGCATGAATCACTTTTTAATGGTCACCATGGTTGAGATTCATATGCTGATTATTGATGTCTGTGTTAGTCTCAATGCAATTGATGAAAGCTTTTTGTGCACAAACTGTTTGTAAAATCCTTTCTTTTATCTTATAGTCATAGATTTTTTTTTTTATATCTAATATACACAACTTTGATATTCAGGTCTAATTTAAATATATAGGCAAACCTAATAATACATCACTTGTTTAATCAGAGATTAGACTCAGAACCTGAATCATTTACTTATTTGACCACTGATTGAAGCTTGCAAAACTTTTTCCCAATAAATAATAAACAAAAAATATTTAAAAAAAATGTAGACTCAGTAAAAGCTCAGTGAGCTCAACGAAGCACAACCATTGACACCTGATCATGCTTTCTTTTGACTTTGTGCCATAACTAATGTGTTACAGCAGTCAAACTCATGCAACTTTGCAAGGGTCAAGAGTCCAACTAAAACAACCGCTACTCTCCAATATGGTGACCTTGAATGAAACTCACTAAATCATCACCTTCTAAACCTCTGTCACTTCTTCTTGTGTCACTCCATCTATGTCTGACTCCGGTTTGACAATAAAAGGCTAAAAGTTTTTGAAATTTTCAGTGCATGTTTGTATGAGGTAAAAGGACAGGACCTCTTGAGGCTCCGCCCCCTGTGCTGGGAGCAGCAGCTCATTTGTGTTTCAAGTTTTTCTTTCGTTCAGTGAATTTGCTTGGTAACAGCAGGTGTTCATCAATAATGCTCAATCATCACTTAATTAGTCAATTAAAGGGATACTCCACTTTTTTTGGAAATAGGCTAATTTTACAAATCCACCAGAGTAAAACCGTTGGGTTTTACCATTTTCAAATCCATTCAGCCGATTTCTGATTTTGTGTCTCATTGACTTCCATAGTAGGAAAAAATATATACTAGAGAAGTCAATGGGACCAGAAACTGTCTGGTTACTGATATTCTTCTAAATATCAGAAAATCGGCTGAATGGATTCGAAAACGATAAAACCCAACTGTTTAACTCTGGGGGAGTTGTAAAATTAGCCTATTTCCAAAAAAAGTGGACTATCCCTTTAAATAATTGCTTAACTTCTTGACTGCAATGTATATCTTCTCTTTGTTTTTCAAATTAAATTAAGGTAATCGGTGGCCTCAAATGCACTGTAAAACCCAACAAGTTAAGCTAACTCATTTCATTTGAGGAAACCGATTACATCAATTAATTTAAGTTTATAAAAACAATAGTTATGAGTACTCTGAACTTATTTTATTCGAGTTCACTAAAACAATAATATTTCTTAAAACACAATTAAACTTTACACTGCATTTAATACTGTATATAGCTGAAACTTCACTTTATTGAGTAAAAACAGTGAAATGTCAAACTTTAAATGAACTTAGAGCACTTGCAGTTACTGCTAGCTCACAATATCACACACAAAGTCAAATCCAATGAGCTAAGCTAACTCATTACATTTGTGGAAACCGATTACATCAATTCATTTAAGCTTATAAAAAACAATAGTTATGAGTACTCTGAAATTATTTCAGTTGAGCTCACTAAAAGTAGATATTGCAGTCAAGAAATTAAGTGATTAATTAAGTGATTAATTAAGTGATTGTTGAGCATTAATGATGAACACCTGCTGTTAACATCACTGAAGGAAAAAGAAACACAAGAACTACAACTGACTTCCAACCACAACATTAGATGAAATCAACCGAAGATAAAATATATTTAAATCTCTTAAGATCTCAGAGGAGGATTTAACAACTCCACAAACAGCATTACCAGCTTCACTTATTACTAACCAGTTTGAGTTTTATCATGCGTCTACAGAAGTTGTTATTGTGAATGAACAGAGGTTTAGATGAAGATAATTTATTGAGTTTAATTCAAAGACACCATGATAGTGGTCAGTGTTTGCTTTAGTTGGGGTCTTGACCCTTGACTTTGTAACATCAGTTTTTCCTCTGGCTGCTGTAACTGAGTGTTTATATATAACACATTTGTTATGGCACAACAGCCAAAATATTTTTTTTGTTTTGATGATGATTTATGGAATGATGAATCATCATTTGGTGTCTTGATTCTCTGATCTTTTCTAGAGAGTAATCTCTGATAAACAGTTGATATATAACTTGTATTATTCATTATAAAAGAACTGTGATTCTGCTGCAAGGCCCTTTCAATCAGATTTTTTAAAACCTCTATGGTATCATGCTGACTTTCACAGACATCAAGAATCAGTATATGAATCTCAACAATGGTGACCATTAAAAACGATTCATGCTGCAATGCATGCTGGGAGCCATGGATAAGGTTAGTATTATGGTAGTACCCAGCATGCATTGCAATATGAATAGTTTTTTAATGGTCACCATTGTTGAGATTCATATGCTGATTCTTGATATATGTGTTAGTTTTGGTAATGAATTACATTTTCTATAAATTCCTTCATACTATCTGAAATTCATAACATTTCTAGTTCTTATGTTTTAGAAAATACTTTCAAATACAATTAATAATATAATCAGAAAGTGGACTCTGGATGAGATCAGTGAATTAAATTATTAAGTGATGATTGTCATCATCAAACCTTGACCATCATCACCAAATCATACTTGTCCTTGACTTTTGTGCCATAACGAATGTTTTATAAACACTCAATTACAGCAGCCAAAGAAAGACTTGTACTCAAACATTAAGGGTCAAGAGCCCAACTAAAGCAAACGCTGATCTTCATCATGGTGACCTTAAACCTTGTATTTCTTGTGTATCTCTTTCCATCAGTGATTCTGCTTGTTAACAGCAGGTGTTAATCACTAATGAGCAATCATCACTTAATTGATGATTAATTAACTTAACTATACAATTATTATTCAATTATCATTCTGGGATCTAGAAATGTTCTATACCTCATTCAGTTTGAGTTCTGTTTCAGTCATTCAAGACACTTCAAGTTTCGGTATTATTTGAGTGCAGTGACCTCAATTTAATTGAGTTAATAGTACTGTTAGGTTTTACAGTGTGTAATGAGTTAGCTTATCTTAAAGGATTTGACTTTGTGTGTGATATTGTGAGCTAGTAGTAACAACAAGCACTTAAAAGTTCATTTAAAGTTTGTAATTTCACTGTTTTTACTCAATATATAATATCAAATTTCAAGATATTTGAATGCAGAAGTTTAATTGTCTATTAAGGAATATCCTTGTTTTAGTGGACTTAATTCAGTGAGTTCAGAGTACTCATAACTATTGTTTTTATAAACTTAATTAAATTGAGTTAATCGGTCTCAACTGAAATGAGTTAGCTTAACGTGTTGGGTTTTACAGTGCACCTCTCAGATATTCAATACAGACATTAGAGAATACATGAAATAACATTTTCGATAATCACACTGGTATTTCTATAACAAAGTACAATCTCATAAGCCTAGAGAAGTCATTCAACTCATTTGATATTTAGAAGGAAAATATTGATTCAATTTGATTAAATTTGTCATTAGATATACATTGAAGCAGCAATGGATTCCAGATTTAAATCATAAAATTGTTGCTTATTTATAACGTTAAAAATATGATTAAGCTAAAATCTTTACAGTTTTTAATCAATGAACGAAATGTGTTGTACCAGGAAGAGCAGTTCTAATACCTACTTTTACCTAATACATTTATCAAAATAAATTGAGTAGAGTGATCACAAGGAACATACTATAACATTTGGAACATGAAGAAACACTTAAGGTGAATTACAGTAATTTTTTCATTAAAAATGTGTATGTACTGTACTTACAGTAAGGCGGGTATTGGCATTATTTAACCTTTAGTAAGTTAGTCTGATCACTAGGAACATTCTCCAACCTTTGAAACATGAAAAGAATGCTTTAGGGGAAATACAGTAATTTTTAATAAACATTTGATAATTGTACGTACAGTATGCGAGTTATTGTGGAAATTTCACCTGTAGTAAGTCACACTGGTCACTAGGAAAGCACTACAGCGTTTGGAACGTGGAAAAATAGTTACGGTCATTTACAGTTAATTTTTCATAAACATATTTGACAATAGCACGTACAGTATGCGAGTTATTGTGGAAATTTCACCTGTAGTAAGTCAGTCAGGTCACTAGGAAAGCACTACAGCCTTTGAAACAAGAAAAAATACTTTAGGGGAATTACAGTAATTTTTTCTTAAACTTATTTGTTTATTGTACGTACAGTAAGGGAGTTATTGTCAAAATTACACCTGTAGTACGTCAGTCTGATCACTAGAAAAGCACTACAGCCTTTGAAACAGGAAAAAATACTTTAGGGGAATTACTGTAATTTTTTCTTAAACTTATTTGTTTATTGTACGTACAGTAAGGGAGTTATTGTCAAAATTACACCTGTAGTAAGTCAGTCTGATCACTAGGAAAGCACTACAGCCTTTGGAACAAGAAAAAATACTTTAGGGGAATTACAGTAATTTTTTCTTAAACTTATTAGTTTATTGTACGTACAGTAAGGGAGTTATTGTCAAAATTTCACCTGTAGTAAGTCAGTCGGATCACTAGGAAAGCACTACAGCCTTTGGAACAAGAAAAAATACTTTAGGGGAATTACAGTAATTTTTTCTTAAACTTATTAGTTTATTGTAAGCACAGTAAGGGAGTTATTGTCAAAATTTCACCTGTAGTAAGTCAGTCGGATCACTAGGAAAGCACTACAGTCTTTGAAACAGGAAAAAAAATACTTTAGGGGAATTACAGTAAATTTTTCTTGAACTTATTAGTTTATTGTACGTACAGTAAGGGAGTTATTGTGGAAATTTCACCTGTAGTAAGTCAGTCTGATCACTAGGAAAGCACTACAGCCTTTGAAACAAGAAAAAATACTTTAGGGGAATTACAGTAATTTTTTCTTGAACTTATTAGTTTATTGTACGTACAGTAAGGGAGTTATTGTGGAAATTTCACCTGTAGTAAGTCAGTCGGATCACTAGGAAAGCACTACAGCCTTTGAAACAGGAAAAAAAATACTTTAGGGGAATTACAGTAAATTTTTCTTGAACTTATTAGTTTATTGTACGTACAGTAAGGGAGTTATTGTCAAAATTTCACCTGTAGTAAGTCCGTCTGATCACTAGGAAAGCACTACAGCTTTTGAAACAGGAAAAAATACTTTAGGGGAATTACAGTAATTTTCCTAATAAACATTTGATAATTGTACATACAATATGCGAATTATTGTGGAAATTTCACCTGTAGTAAGTCAGTCTGATCACTAGGAAAACAATACAGCCTTTGAAACACGAAAAGAATACTTTAGGGGAATTACAGTATTTTTTTTTTAAATAAAGATTTGATAATTGTACGTACAGTATGGGAGTTATTGTGGAAATTTCACCTTTAGTAAGTCAGTCTGATCACTAGGAAAGCACTACACCTTTTGAAACAGGAAAAGAACACTTTAGGGAAAATAAAGTAATTTTTTTAATAAACATTTGATAATTGTACGTACAGTATGGGAGTTATTGTCAGAACTTTACTTTGTTTATAATGGTTTCAATGTTCTTTTAAAACAAATCATTCCTCTATAAATACATCTATGAAGTAAAGAAGTTACTGTTTTCAGCCATTACTGTTTTAGCCTGTGTGTAAGGGGCACACAGTCAAAGACCCAGAACCAGATATGATGAATGAAGAGCAGGAGTCAGAATTATAATACATTAAAGAAAAGATTTACTGAAGATAGTTTTCAGTTTCATCAGCAGAAGTCAGCTTCAAGACTCTCACAGAAGTTCGTAAGCCGTTACAGAGATCACAGCAGTTATACCATTTCCAAGGGCATTGATTACATCATTGCTTACAGGTTAGCTACTTCTGATTGGCTAAGTAAACATAAAGTCTAAACAATTTTCCACACATATACAGATAAACTGAAGCATATCTCCATATGCAGCTGAAACTCTGACCCTGAAGTTAGGCACGTCGTGAGCTTCCAGGTCGCAGATTTAGGTTGCGGGGCGCCAGCATGTCCCAAACAACACTCAGTCAATCTCCAACAATGCCAGTGGTTCCTTAAGAAAGGTCTTCAACATGTGTCAATACATACATCTGTTTTTCTAGGGTACCCTGACGACTATAAGTCACAGGGGTCATTGAAGTCTATAGTTTAAGGGAACCTTTCTCAGTTAAAGCCTTACTTTCCAGTTAGACTCATCTTGAGAGAACATATTATCTTGATGTTTTGAGAGAACTCTCCTGTTTATTGTTAGAGCCTAGCCAAATCCAACCTTGGAAAAGCTTTGTGTCAGTGTGTGTGTGTGTGTGTGTGTGTGTGTGTGTGTGTGTGTGTGTGTGTGTGTGTGTGTGTGTGTTCGTCTTTTTGGTTGCAGGTTAACAAAACATCTTTCCATATTTCATTTCTGGAAGCTGGGCTAAATGAGCAAGCACTGTTACTGCATTCAGATATCAAATACAGATATTAGAGAATACATGAAATGAACATTTCAGTAATCATACTGGTAACTTCTATAACTAAGTAAAATCTCACATGCCTAGATAAGTCATTCCACTCATGTAATATTTAGAAAGAAAACCTTGATTATAATCACTCATTATACATTGAAGCATCAGTTTATTCCAAAGCCCACACCCTTCACACCCAAAATAAACATCATGTTTGCTGTCATGCTTTCTGAGTACTTGTCAATAATCTGATGGATTCAGTGCCATGGACAGTGATATTTCTGCAGGACTGTTTAATGTTAATTGAAGATGCAATACAACAGGAAAACATCAAATACTGTTAGGCCATTCTTTTTATTCAGCACCTGGAGAACACTGTTACACTGTAAAGTCTTTATTACACTTAAAAACAGAAAAACAGAGGTGTACATATGTTCTTTAGGGTCCAGGCAAGACCATCCAACTTGTTTTGGAACAGTCGGCCCATCCTTTCAAAACCTATTGAAATAAATCATATGTCATTATTAAAAACAACACCAACACTGTTCTTGTTCATTTTGATTTCAAATAAATAAATAAACAAATATAAACAGATGTAAAATGAAGCAATTAAATATGTTCAGGAGATTACACATGATTTTCCACTTTCTACAGTCTGGATTATTACTAGATTACAGTTCATGTAGCCTACATGTTCATTCTTTATTATTTCCTAAACACCTTTTTAAACACCATCATTGTAATGCAGTTTTTATTGTTGCTAAACGACATTCTATTGAATTAGAAAACATAATGTAAGAGATATTTGCTGGTACATCTGTAGTTGGCTAAAATATAGTTGTCTGTTTGCACACGATGAAAAACAATATAAACTTTTTAGACGGTCCCTATCTTGGTTACCACACTACATTGGATATTCAACAAAGTGTGTAGGCATTAAAAACATACTTGCCCATTTCGATCGATTGTAGAAAATGTTGTAGTTCACAATCTGTGTGGTCAATATCATGTAGCTGCTCGAATTGGGGAAAAAAAAGCTTTATTGACTATTTAATTGAAGAAGTTCTTTAACGCGAATGTGCGAATATGCGAATATAAAACCAACTTTACCTAAGTGTTCTAGCGCGTCATGCAAGCAGATTTGAGCTTTTGTGTTTACCGTATCATATATAATTGCTCTTATGTATGTGCGCTGTTCAGTGTTCAATAAAAGTCTAAATAAAATCAGTTGAATAATGGACTAACCTGTCGATCTCTGAACAAGTCAAGATGAGCGACTGACGAGTGCTTAGGCAGATTTGATGTGTTGCCTCCCTGTTTGCTGAGTGGTGCATTGAGATCTGTTTCTTTACTTTTCTCATGACTTTTGTAGGCAAAGTAAAGCCTTATTTCACTCATAGGCAAAGTAAAGCCTTATTTCACTCATACTGCTCTCTCTATTTATTAATTTCGGGCGTGTAGAAATTCGAATGAGCTTCGTTGATTCATCGTGTTCCTCTGTTGTCACCGTTTGCCGGTTTCGCATGACCCGCGTCAGTTTAGATAGCGCACTGCCGCCTAGCGGTGAACTTCGAAATAGCAGCACATTAAATACCGAAATGAACCAAATTATGATATTGTACCGTTTGAAATATAATATATACCGGAATTTTTGCAGTACCGGTATACCGCGCATCCCTAGTCAACGGCGTTCATAAACACGCTGAAAAGCGATTATGCGTGTTGATAGCACGCCAAAAATGGAAATACGAATTGGCGTGTCATTTCATGAGATCAGTCTGCTATTTCAATGTAATTGCAAAGCAACTCACAGACAGTGAGTTTTACAATAAATCAAACTTAATTATTTGTTCTGTGACTAGAACTTTTAACATTCATTGCTGGGGGAAAATATTTCCTGTTAATGTAATCTGTACTTAGCCTGGCTCCGCCCTCCTACGCACTTCCGCTCAATTTCATTTTCCTTCAGTACTACGTCTGGGATTGTGCTGTAGACTTTGGTTTCCAGAAATCAATTTTTTGTAGGACCAATCAGCGAACAGAGGGAGTGGCTGAGAACGATGACGTTGATGTCGACTCGTGCGTTATTTTGAGTTGTAGTTCAAAATAAGAAAGATGCGAGCGAAGCCATTCGGTCCGTTGTGGCAACGCTGCCGAATATCAAGAAGTTAAAGCCAGAGCAAGAACAGTCTTTGCTTAGTTTTGTGTTTATGGCCATCCTCCCACGGGGTTCGGGAAAAGACATATGTCACGACCAAACGTTAGCGATTGGTTATGGCAGATAGAGTGACTCTAAGCAGATCCAATAGTTTTAGACTTCAATAGAGTTCCCGCCTACAAGGAATTTAAAGCTTGTCAATGGAGCGGTGCCAGACTCTCTGTACAAATGAAATATACGAGAGTCTGGTAGAACCAGGCTAATCTGTACTAGTAGTTCAAACTAAAATCATTTATAGAAAATGTAATGCAATCATATCTGAAATATACTGTAAAGCTTCATTGATAAACACAAAAGATAAACACTAAACCTGTTTTCTGTTTATTGACCTTGCCTGTATTATGACCATGTTTTGGAATAAAGCCTTGCATATGGATTCGCACGTATCTCATTTTGTACGCCCCATTACACAATGACTCATAGAATGGCAATTTCTATTGTATAGAAATAATTTTCTATTATATAGAAATAGAATTTTTGACAGTTGGGGAGTTTGAAAATCTGAACATTCCGTCAATGGGAGTTTTTTCTGAAAGTCAGTTGGAGAAGCACTAATAACAAGTATGGAGAAGAACAATAGTGAACCCTTCCCTTTGGCAAGCACCACGACACATTATGAGAGAGACCACGTGTACATCCTAATGATAATTAATCATGATGGAATTAATCCAAACTACAAACTGTTGGTATAAACTAAATGACCCAGATTCAGTCAGATTTACTGAATAGATAAAATACAAATTTGTCTCACTACATGTACAGTTTGCATCAAGGATGACAGATGTCTTTTTTTATTTGCATCCATTGTAAAGTAAATTTCTACTGTAACAGAGGAGGAGTCTGAGAATCTGACAGATGTATAAAGAGTGTTTGTGTCAGACTGAACAACACAAACGGTGAGTTACTGTTTTATTCTTCATTTACTGAACAGAACATTCAGACATTTAAATTTTAATGTTTCTGTGATTTTCATCTAGATAAATCAGATCTCTGCTGTGATCTAC
The DNA here is from genome assembly GCA_036326025.1 of Chrosomus eos. NCBI lineage: Eukaryota > Metazoa > Chordata > Actinopteri > Cypriniformes > Leuciscidae > Chrosomus > Chrosomus eos. Next base: position 580,685 of record JAZAVI010001355.1, read on the forward strand.
TGAGGAGAGATGGAGAAGATGGCAGTAAGTTCATCAACAACTCTTCATTTCTAGAGAGGGTTTTCAGTGTGATGTTCATCTCTTTCTCTCTGTCTCGTGTAGTTGATGGTGTTTTTGGCAGTTCTTCTCACTGTTGGTCTGGTGAGCGGGTGCAGTCAGGATGAAGACACGCCGGTCGACTGTTCTGACCTTTATAAAGCAGGAGAAACAGTCAGTGGAATTTACCCCATCTATCCAACAGGAGGCTTTCCTGTCTGGGTTTACTGTCACATGATCTCAGATGGGAAAGATGAAGACAACGGAGGATGGACGGTACGAATGTGACTTTAGATAATCAATCACACATCAAAACATACATGATGAATCATATATTCTATATAAACCCATCACAGGTGATTCAGAGGAGAATGGACGGCACTGTGAATTTCTATCGGCCGTGGAATCAGTACAAGAGAGGATTCGGGAATGTGGAGAGCGAATACTGGCTGGGTAAGATCTCACAACGCGTGTCCGTTTGTGTGGATTATCATGTGTTTGGTTTAACATGATCTTCATGTGTGTGTGTGTGTGTGTGTGTGGTGTGTGTGTGTGTGTGTGTGTGTGTGTGTGTGTGTGTGTGTGTGGTGTGTGTGTACAGGGCTGGAGAACATGTACCAGCTGACACGTAACAGAAAGTACATGCTGAGAGTGGATCTGGAGGACTTTGAAGGAAGGAAGGGTTTTGCTCTGTACTCGTCCTTCTCTGTGGATTGTGAAACTGACGGGTATAAACTGCATGTTTCAGGATTCACTGATGGAGGAGCAGGTAGGACACTTTCATTCACATTAAAAAAATCACACTCAGTGTGTGAGTAAATGTTCACCTGATATCATCAATGATGCTCTTCTTCTTTGCAGGCGACTCTCTGACCTTCCACAAAGAACAGAAGTTCTCCACCTTTGACAAAGACCAAGACGCTGATGAGAGGAACTGTGCCAAACAGTTTCTCGGGGCATTTTGGTACAATAACTGTCACTATGCAAACCCCAACGGTGTGTATTTGTGGGGAGAAGATCCCACCCATTTCGCCATTGGAGATGTTTGGTTGACCTGGAAGGACAATTTCGCTGTCAGTCTGAAATCCATCAGCATGAAGATCAAACGTGTGTCTTAGACATTTGAAGAAACATTAGAGTTTCTCAGAAACAAACAACAAAACAATCAAATTAAGGTTTTGGATTTCCTTTTCTCTGTTAACTGTGAAACTTAGTAAATCATGGTATATATGGTAACTTGGGATATATGGCTGTTGTATTGTGTACTCTTGTCAATTATTTTCTTCTTTGTTTTGGGTCACTTTTAAATCTACAACTGAAACAAATCAACAATAAACTTAAAAAAACTCCAGCAATGAAAAGCATTATGTGTTGATGTGAATTTGTTTATATTCACAATATACCTCAGAAACAGTAAATGAGGAATTCAGTTAAACTGCTCATAAACTGATTTACTTTCCCTATAAATACAACCCTATATGTAAATAAACAATGTGTAACATTATCTCTTAACACAGATATCCCTGTTTATTTGTCAGCAAAAATCTTACATCACAAAAAAGTTTTATATCACATTTTTTTGCATCCAGCGGATTTTTTCTGACACCATGTATTTCTCAAAAATTAGTTCTAAGGACATTTGGCTAATGTTTCCATTAAGTTATAAAAACAAACAAAAAAGTCTAGTTTTCTTAAATGCGTCTTGCTTATGCAAATGTTAAGGAAACATTTAATTTGACAAAATTACCAACATGAGAATTTTAAATGTTCTCTGAACAAAAAAAAAAAAAAAAAAAAAAAAACGTTAAATGAACATCCAACAAAAATATTTGGGGTAAAAAGGTTTCTTAAAGCTACAATGTGTTATTTTTGTCGCCGCTAGGGGTCGCTAACCTCTTATAATAACAAAGTCACCGTTGATGACGCAAAAATCCAGCGGAATTATGGAACTTGTCATCAAGCTAATGGATCTAATAATGTTTGTGGATGAGTGAATACATTGATGTTTTTAACATGACTGTGGGATAAAGTAGGGCGCAATTCTGAACCTTGCTGTTGCACCCGTGCATTGCAAACGAGAAAGAGCAAGCACAAAATGCAGAACTGGAATCTCAAAGCAGCCAGGAACTTTCTCCGGCAGCACATGCCGCTGGACATATATTTGATTATAGTTGATAATAGTCTATTTATATAATATATCTATTTATATTTATATCTATATAACTGCATTTTAACAAAATAACATTATGTAGCTACCACAGAGTAGGGCTACAACAGTTTAAGAGATTGAAAACTGAAATATAAACATCAATGTAAAGTGCGCTGATACATGAAATATAAATTGAGAAATATATTAGTATGAGTCTGCAATAACAAACTGCATAGTGCAATGAAACTGACAAAAACACCAACATATGTATTATAGAAATTGGACTGTCTCTTTAATACAGGCAGTAATAAATGACAACCAGAGAAGGATATTATCCCATGGAGAAATGCATTTCAAGGTAATAAACGAACAATACGACCCGTGATGCTAGCGGGATAATCCGCTCGTTTAGCAGGATCAAATTACAGAAAAATCGCTAGACATGAACAACATCACAAACATGGTCTAACTTGTCTAACTATGTGTTATTAACAATATACATAGAAGAAAACGTATTTTGTCACAAACTTTATCTTACACATAAACATTGCACATTAATGTGTGCACGCGATATGATCGCTCAACTGGAGTAGCTTAGTGAATAGGCAATTATAGTTTTTTTTCTCCATTAGGTCATCTGATGGAGTCTTAGGACACCAGTAGATCACCTGATGGAGTTTTAGGACACCAGTAGGTCACCTGATGGAGTTTTAGGACACCAGTAGGTCGACTGATGGAGTTTTAGGACACCAGTAGGTCACCTGATGGAGTTTTAGGACACCGGTAGGTCACCTGATAGAGGTTTAGGACACCAGTGGGTCACTTGATGGAGTTTTAGGACACCAGTGGGTCACTTGATGGAGTTTTAGGACACCAGTGGGTCACTTGATGGAGTTTTAGTTGTTAAAGTTGTGTTGTGAGAGGTTTTGGGGATATAAGTAGTGCCTCTGTCTTGTCTGGATTTAATAATTGTGCGTCATCCAATCTTTTATATCTTTAACACAATCTGTCAATTTGGATAATTTAGCGTATTCATCCGGCCGTGATGAAATATATATTTGAGTATCATCAGCATAACAATGGAAACTAATTCCATGTTTCCTTATAATATTTCCAAGTGGCATCATATATATTGAGAATAATAGAGGGCCTAACACAGATCCCTGCGGCACTCCATAGTTTACTGAAGTTATGATAGATGTTTCTCCATTTAAACAGACAAAATGGTAGCGGTCAGATAAGTATGATCTGAACCATCTTAATGCTTGTCCTTGAACACCAGTATAATTTTGTCACCGGTGCAGGCCGGGGCGGACTCGGATGACCAACCACCCCTAACTTAGACACCACCGTAAGAAGCCGACACCACGGGTGCGCAACAGATGGACACACAGACCAGAGGTAATTTCAAAGGAGTAACAATCTTTATTGAACACAATATAACAAATATAACAATATAACAAATATAGATTACGGGCCCAAGCCAGTGGCACCGCAACCCCGGTTTCCTTTAGTTACCTAGGCACCGGGGTGGCGGTGCCGCCGGCTTTGGCCCTTCATCGGTGCTCGCAGCTATATATATATATATATATATATATATATATATATATATATATATATATATATATATATAAAAAACAAGCCGGTGGCACCGCTACCAAGGTGACTTTAGGATTATTGTGCACAACGTGCAAAAACGTAACCCCGCTTTGACTGTCGAAAATAAGTGTGCTGTAGAGCTTGCATCAGTGTGAGCTCTGCAAAAGTGCGCATCGAGGGCACATATACGCGTATATGCGTGAGCAACCTTCTGAAACCTAAAATTTTTTGTTGTCCCTTCAAATTAATTATAGGACACTGGAAATCTGGCAATTAGATGTTTTAGTAATGAAAAGGATCTACATAAAAAAATCTTGAGCTCAAACTTGTTGACCACTATTTTAAAGTTACTGTACTCTGCCTTTGTGTTGTCAGCAAAAAGTGAGAAGTCATAGCGGTGCGCATCCACGCCGAGGAACGAGCAGAACAGGGTAAACGTTTTTTAGTTCATTCCTACTTCCATAGGAATTCATTGAAAAACGCTCTGATCCGCAGCATAATCAATGTACGTGTGGATATCCGTATTTTACATTCGCTTTTACGTTAGCGATTTAAAGGCCCTGGCGGTGTCACATGTCAAATAACCTGTTTATATTATTAAAAATTATTTATATACAATACGCTTACCTGATTTTGAACACAAGAGGGCAGTATAGCCCATTGTATTACTTGATTTATTTATTTTTTGACTGAATAGCGCATTCTGACTGTTTTTAAACTTGTACATTATTCTTAAATTGAAAACAAGAATAAAATGGGTTTAGTTCTGATACCCCCCCCCCCCACACACACACACACACACACGCACCCACATACACAGTTTAAAAGCAAAAAATATTTATCCAACCTCATTTAAAAACAGTCTGTCGGTGCCATCATTTGAAAATTCATCATATTGCATTGGTTTTAATTTCTTGTCCTCAAACAGAGCACTAATCTGTTTATTTGTAAGTTACACATTCTACATTGATTAAAAAAGAAACATCAAATATGTTTTTAGTCATAGTATTATTTTATACAGAAATAAATTATTTGTAATTCAAATGAGAATAAAGTTAGTGTTTTACAATTTTAAGGAAAACAAATATATTGTTCTGAAATATAGCACATTCATTTTAAATTAATTCAGCTTCAATTACAAATACGATCTTAATTGTATTTAAAGCAAACTATACATTTAAAAGATCTGTGTTCTATGCATATTTTGTAATTTATAAAAATACAAAATTGTTATGTAAAAAGACAAGGCCTTAGAGATTTCTTTATCCTTTAATCCAGGAAAAATCACACAGCAATGAAAGGCTTAATCTCTTGTCACTGTAACAGACAGCCAGCCACACACAAACACATAAACACAGACACCAGCAGACACCGACGTCCAGCCAGAGACCGTTGCCTGCCCACCAGAGTATGAAGCTAGCCCCAAGCTCCCTGATGTACTGGCCCCGTCCAGTTCCGAGTCCCATGATGTGCTGGCCCCGTCCAGTTCCGAGTCCCATGATGTGCTGGCCCCGTCCAGTTCCGAGTCCCATGAAGCGCCAGAGCCAGAGCCCGTTGACCCAGCGCCAGAGCCAGAGCCCGTTGACCCAGCGCCAGAGCCAGAGCCCGTTGACCCAGCGCCAGAGCCCGTTGACCCAGAGCCCGTTGACCCAGCGCCAGAGCCCGTTGACCCAGACCCAGAGCCCGTTGACCCAGACCCCGTTGACCCAGCGTCCGTTGATGTCAAGTCTGTTCCCGTTCCTGAACCTGTCTTTCTCCCCAAGAAAATTTTGGGGGGGGGCTATACGCCTTCGCCGTGGCCGGCCAAAGATCCACGGAGGCCGGCCAAAGATCCACGGAGGCCCGAAAAAATAACACCGCCATGGCCACCCGAGGGGTCCTCACCGCCATGGCCACCCGAGGGTCCCACAGCACCGCCCTGGACGCCCGAGGGTCCCACAGCACCGCCCCGGACGCCCGAGGGTCCCACAGCTCCGCCCCGGACGCCCGAGGGTCCCACAGCACCGCCCTGGACGCCCGAGGGTCCCACAGCTCCGCCCTGGACGCCCGAGGGTCCCACAGCTCCGCCCTGGACGCCCGAGGGTCCCACAGCTCCGCCCTGGACGCCCGAGGGTCCCACAGCTCCGCCCTGGACGCCCGAGGGTCCCACAGCTCCGCCCTGGACGCCCGAGGGTCCCACAGCTCCGCCCTGGACGCCCGAGGGTCCCACAGCTCCGCCCTGGACGCCCGAGGGTCCCACAGCTCCGCCCTGGACGCCCGAGGGTCTCACAGCTCCGCCCTGGACGCCCGAGGGTCTCACAGCTCCGCCCTGGACGCCCGAGGGTCTCACAGCTCCGCCCTGGACGCCCGAGGGTCTCACAGCTCCGCCCTGGACGCCCGAGGGTCTCACAGCTCCGCTGTGGCCACGCCCACAGCCTGCTCTGCCCTGGCCACGCCCACAGCCTGCACCGTCGTGGCCACGCCCACAGCCTGCTCCGCCGTGGCCACGCCCACAGCCTGCTCCGCCCTGGAGGCTTCCTGGACCTGCACCATGCACTCGTCAGCCTCCAGGGCGCCCACCCTCCCACCCCTTTGGATGTTATACGGCGCGAGGACGCGCCTTCGGGGAGGGGGGAGGTACTGTAACAATTCAATGTGTTTGAGTTCTGTTTTGTATCTTGTCTTCCCCTGTCTTTTGTGATTTTGGTTTAGTCCTGTTAAGTTTTCCCGCTCCTCGTTTGTGTCCAATTTTATGCACCTGTTTTCAGTTAATTATCTTGTTTGGTTCAGTTCATTTAAGCCCTGTGTTTTCCCTCAGTGTTTGTCGATCGTCGTCTATGTATGGTTGTGTGTAAACCCTGAAAGTCCTGGAGTTTTGTTCTTGTTTCATTTTGGAAAGTTTCATTTTTTTTATTAAAACTATTATCTTTGAAATTCCGTGTCCTCGTCTTCAGCCACCTGCACAGCAACCCTGACACTGTGTGCAAAATTTCAAGAGTTTTTGAGCATGTTAAGAGCTCCAAAAGCCCCTGAAACCTTGAAATCAATTAAAAGCAATAGACAAATCCCTCACACACAGAGACGGAGAGAGAGGGAGAGAAAATTCTCAGAAACATCCACATTCAAACTAAAATATATGACTTCCTCTTGGTCTGAGCTAATGACAGTTAATTAGAAAGTTGTCCAGCTTGGTCTGAACAATATGCGTACCGAGTTTTATGATTGTAGGTAAAACTATAAAACTAACACCCCCCACTTTTGTTAAAAGGTGGCACTACTGAGCACCTGCACCCCGCCCGTTTCTAAATCTTTGCACATGTCTACTGGATAATAAATGTGATGTTTCTGTCGAGTTTCATGCAATTTCAAGCATGTTAAGAGTCTCAAAAGCATCAACAAAGAATATTAAAGTTTGATGCGTTGCCACGGCAATAATCCTTTCACAGGTCTAAATCTGACGTGTGTTTACATTATACACATAAAGTTTGAAGCAAATCGGGTAAAAATAAGAGGGTGATTTTAAAGCATTAAGAAAGTGACACACTTCCTGCTGCCAGTTGGTGGCGCTATAACTTTGGCTCACAATCACATGGTTACATCCATGTGATCGGCCTCTTACAGCGAACACACTGCGAAGTTTCATCAAGATCAGTTAATGTATACAGAAGTTATAACACACTTCCTGTTTCCATTATTCACCATAAATTTGTTTCCTTGCCACGGCCGAACCGTTCGAGATATCAAAAATCCCCTGGCAATTTTTCATCCTCAATGTCTTGACTTCATGCACACTGAGTTTCGTGCGGTGTGTTTGAATTCTCTAGGAGGAGTATTTCAAATTCCATTGCATGCGTTTTCCAAACAACCCTAAAAAAAACCCTGCCACGCCCGGGAACCAGCTTCAGCCCGGCCCTGATGGCCGCGGGTTCTGACATGTGTGCAAAGTTTCAAGAGTTTTTGAGCATGTTAAGGGCCCCAAAAGTGCCCAAATAGTCGTAAGACAAATAATAGAAAATGACTTTCCAAACAAACCATAATAGCCGACTTCCTGTTGGGCTGGGGTAAAAAGTAAAAGTACAAAGGATATATGAACCGATGAGATCTATATGTGTACTAAGTTTCATATTATTACATGCAAGCGTGTTTGATTTATGGACCAAGTGTTCAAACCCCGTTCCAGGGGGCGCTGTCGAGCCCCCCCCTGCCACGCCCGGTTACCAGCTTCAGCCCGGCCCTGATGGCCGTGGGTTCTGACCCATGTGCAAAGTTTGAAGAGTTTTTGAGCACGTTAAGGGCTCCAAAAGCCCCTGAAACCTTGAAATCAATTAAAAGCAATAGACAAATCCCTCACACACAGAGACGGAGAGAGAGGGAGAGAAAATTCTCAGAAACACCCACATTCAAACTAAAATATCTGACTTCCTCTTGGTCTGAGCTAATGACAGTTAATTAGAAAGTTGTCCAGCTTGGTCTAAACAATATGCGTACCGAGTTTTATGATTGTAGGTAAAACTATAAAACTAACACCCCCCACTTTTGTTAAAAGGTGGCACTACTGAGCACCTGCACCCCGCCCGTTTCTGAATCTTTGCACATGTCTACTGGATAATAAATGTGATGTGTCTGTCGAGTTTCATGCAATTTCAAGCATGTTAAGAGTCTCAAAAGCATCAACAAAGAATATTAAAGTTTGATGCGTTGCCACGGCAATAATCCTTTCACAGGTCTAAATCTGACGTGTGTTTACATTATACACATAAAGTTTGAAGCAAATCGGGTAAAAATAAGAGGGTGATTTCAAAGCATTAAGAAAGTGACACACTTCCTGCTGCCAGTTGGTGGCGCTATAACTTTGGCTCACAATCACATGGTTACATCCATGTGATCGGCCTCTTACAGCGAACACACTGCTGAAGTTTCATCAAGATCAGTTAACCTGTTAAGCTTCAACCCCAATTTTGAAAAATCCCCAGAAATGGCATACCCAAACTGAAACAGATACAGTTCATGAACCATTTGTTCTAAAAGCACAAGTATGATCTCATTTGAAAGCTGACACCTGGCAGTTTATTGCAAATGTAGAATTAATTATTGTCATAATGAAAAAAAAATGTTATAAATAGCTTCAAAGTTTTGTCAAGTTATTAGAAATTTATTTTTATGAAATATTTTCATGAAAATAAAATTGAAGTTGGCCCTGTAGCAATCTAGAAATGCACTGCAGCTAAAGCCACATGTCTGACCATGTTATATTTTAAATCTGAAGATGATATGTCTAAAACTCTTTGTTTAGTTAAATGTTTTTCAAGATCATGTCAAACGACTTTATTTGATTAGACTCTAAAAAGCAAACTGATGTTTATTGTCATTTTCTAAGCATCTATTCAGTCTATTTTCTCTATTGTGTTGTGGTCTAAACGATCTCCATTAAGTGTCAGACTCCCCTGCACACATTTACACTCTCCAGACTAGTTATTGCTGTAAATATGCATTTCTTTTGTCTGCATTATAATTACTAACGACTGGCTATTCACACTGTTTCAACCCCTAATCTCTTTTAGGGAAAGTTCTCAAAGTTCTCACCTTACATTTGAAACTATATAAAATGACCTTCTTGAAAAAAGAAACATTTCAGCAAGCAGTCCTATTTAGAAATATTCATAAATATAGCAGCTAGGTAGCAGGTGCACCTAGGGCTAGCTAGCATGTTAGCTTAGCACACCATCAATTCACGACAATTTATGTGATTAAAACCATGTTTGTGCTCTAAAACTTACTTTATAGCACAAGTCGAGTGTTTTAAATAACCTTCTGTGCTCTGATTTGGCTTCAGATAAAAAAATCGGACAGAAAATATAGTATTTTATAGTATTCTTCACGATGATAAAGTCTATATCGATTAGCATTACATTATAAATATAATATATTATTATGAAAATACCTGACATGGCTCGAAGAACACAGGTAAACCAAATATCATTGCAATCATGTTTATTGTCTTCAAAACATCTTTATCTGCATGTTACAGCGATCTCTGTTAGTGTTTACGTCGTGATGGACTTCCTGAAATGTCACATGATATGATTCTTCTTCGTGTTCCATATATGGAGTCCATATGTGCAAAGGGCGCCCTCAGGCTGCCAGTATGTATTGAAAACACAGTACATCAGAGTCTCCAGCGCTCATAATGATTAAATCGACGCATTTGGGTAGATATTCAATAAATATGATTCCTGTCTATATAAATCTGATGTAAACCTATGAGAATCTATCAATATTTCTCCAAATCTGTACACTTTTGAGCTAAAAGCCCTGATGGACGTTGTTTTGTCAAGCTCTGTCGTGACGATCTCACTGGAGTTTTTTTCTGAATGGAAGCGGCTGACGCTCATAATTCATATCAAAGGTATCGACTAATTTTTTTATTACATAACTCCAGACACAAATTAAGACATAACTGTCACAATAAGATTCTCAGAATACAATAGTGGTCAAATACTAAACCTTGAGTCTTATATCTTTTAATGATGTATAGTTTATCAAGGTAATAACATTGAATCTGATAGTAACTTTGAACGATTTAAAAAAAAAAAAACGCTCAGAGCGCCCTCGCTCTGGCGAAGGTTAACAGGTTAATGTATACAGAAGTTATAACACACTTCCTGTTTCCATTATTCGCCATAAATTCGTTTCCTGGCCACGGCCGAACCGTTCGAGATATCAAAAATCCCCTGGCAATTTTTCATCCTCAATGTCTTGACTTCATGCACACTGAGTTTCGTGCGGTGTGTTTGAATTCTCTAGGAGGAGTATTTCAAATTCCATTGCATGCGTTTTCCAAACAACCCTAAAAAAAACCCTGCCACGCCCGGGAACCAGCTTCAGCCCGGCCCTGATGGCCGCGGGTTCTGACATGTGTGCAAAGTTTCAAGAGTTTTTGAGCACGTTAAGGGCCCCAAAAATGCCCAAAAGGTAGTAAAATAATAATAATAACAATAAATATAGCTGCGAGCAGCGATTACGGGCCCAAACCGGTGGCACCGCAACCCCGGTGCCTTTAGTTACCTAATATAATATATATATATATATATGAATATATATACAGCGATGAAGGGCCAAAGCCGGCGGCACCGCCACCGTGGTGCCAGCTATATATATATATATATATATATATATATATATAAAGCCGGTGGCACCGCCACCCTGGTGCCTTTAGGGTTATTGTGCACGACGTGACAAAATATCAAAATATCTGCTCGCTATCTGCCGAACGGCTCTGGTAGTTCTGCTTCAGCACTGATGATGTTGTAGAAATAGTGCGCTCTGGTTGGTCTGGATTATTTGGGATTTTTTATTTTATACAGAAATAAGTTATTTATAATTCAGATTATTGCTCTTTAGTGATTAACACCTGATGTTAATCAGGTGCAGACACAAGCAGAATCACTGAAGGTAAGAGAAACACAAGAAATACAAGGTTTAAGGTCACCATGATGAAGATCAGCGTTTACTTTAGTTGGGCTCTTGGCCCTTGATGTTTGAGTACAAGTCTTTCTTTGGCTGCTGTAATTGAGTGCTTATAAAATGTTCGTTATGCCACAAAAGTCAAGGAAAAGTATGATTTGGTGATGATGGTCAAGGTTTGATGATGACAATCATCACTTATTAATTTGATTCAGTGATCTCATTCAGAGTCTAATTTCTGATTATATTATTAGTGTATTTGAAAATAGTTTCTACAACATAAGAACTAGAAATGTTATGAATTTCAGATAGTATGAAAGATTTTACAGAAAATGTAATTCATTACCAAAACTAACACATATATCAATTAAAAAACTATTCATACTGCAATGCATGCTGGGTACTACCATAATACAAACCTTATCCATGGCTCCCAGCATGCATTGCAGCATGAATCGTTTTTTAATTGTCACCATTGTTGAGATTCATATACTGATTCTTGATGTCAATGTAAGTCAGCATGATACCATAGAGGTTTTTAAAATCTGATTGAAAGGGCCTTGCAGCAGAATCACAGTTCTTTTATAATGAATAATACAAGTTATATATCACCTGTTTATCAGAGATTACTCTCTAGAAAAGATCAGAGAATCAAAGACACCAAATGATGATTCATCATTCCATTAATCATCATCAAAACAAAAGTTTCTTTTGGCTTTTGTGCCATAACAAATGTGTTATATAAACACTCAGTTACAGCAGCCAGAGGAAAAACTGGTGTTATAAAGTCAAGGGTCAAGACCCCAACTAAAGCAAACACTGACCACTATCATGGTGTCTTTAAATTAAACAATAAATCATCATCATCTAAATCTGTTCATTCACAATAACAACTTCTGTAGACGCATAATAAAAGTCAAACTGGTTAGTAATAAGTGAAGCTGGTTATGCTGTGTGTGGAGTTTTTCAATCCTCCTCTGCTGAGATCTTGAGAGATTTAAACATATTTTATCTTCGGTTGATTTCATCTAATGTTGTGGTTGGAAGTCAGTTGTAGTTCTTGTGTTTTTTTTTTCCTTCAGTGATGTTAACAGCAGGTGTTCATCATTAATGCTCAACAATCACTTAATTAATCACTTAATTTCTTGACTGCAATATCTACTTTTAATCACTTAATTTCTTGACTGCAATATCTACTTTTAGTGAGCTCAACTGAAATAATTTCAGAGTACTCATAACTATTGTTGTTTATAAGCTTAAATGAATTGATGTAATCGGTTTCCACAAATGTAATGAGTTAGCTTAACTCATTGGATTTGACTTTGTGTGTGATATTGTGAGCTAGCAGTAACGGCAAGTGCTCTAAGTTCATTTAAAGTTTGTCATTTCACTGTTTTTACTTAATAAAGTGAAGTTTCAGCTATATACAGTATTCAATTCAATTCAATTCAAATTTATTTGTATAGCGCTTTTCACAATACACATTGTCTCAAAGCAGCTTTACAGAAAGTGCATTTCAGAAATGTACAAAGAAAAATACAGTTAGTTAATCATGTATTAATTTAGGCATAACATATCGCTGGCGTTGAGTCGTCTCTTCACAGGCGTCGAGTCGTCTCTCCACAGGCGTTTAGTCGTCTCATCACAGGTGTTGGGGCATCTGAAGTCTCCGTGAGAGGCTGGATACAAACTGGAGCTGACGAACGCTATTTACCTCGGGACTGGCGTCCCGAGATAACAGCAGAAAGACAGATGAGAAATAATTAGCATAGCTGATGTTCATAATATTAATGCATTCAAACTGATTCAGAAGTAGTATAAAAGGTAAGCATTAAGTGAATGCTTGGTTAAAGAGATGCGTCTTTAATCTAGTTTTAAACTGGGACAGCGAGTCTGAGTCTCGAACAATATCAGGAAGGCTATTCCAGAGTTTAGGAGCTAAATGTGAGAACGCCCTCCCTCCTTTAGTAGACTTAGATATCCTAGGAATGACCAGAAGCCTCGAATTAAGTGATCTTAAAGAGCGCGATGGATTGTAGGGCAATAGAAGGTCTGTTAAATACACAGGAGCTAAACCATTTAGAGCTTTATAGGTCAATAGTAATACTTTGTAATTGATACGGAACTTAATAGGTAACCAGTGTAGAGATAATAAAATTGGTGTTATATGATCATATTTTCTTGATCTAGTAAGAACTCCAGCGGCTGCATTTTGCACTAACTGTAGCTTGTTTATTGAGGATGCAGGACAACCATCTAATAAAGCATTACAGTAATCTACAGTCTCGAGGTCATGAAGGCATGAACTAACTTTTCTGCATCAGAAACAGATAGCATGTTACGTAGCTTAGCAATGTTTCTAAGGTGGAAAAAGGCTGTTCTTGGCTGTTCTCGGCTTTGGCCCTTCATCGCTGCTCGCAGCTATATTTATATATATATATATACAGTGGGTAGCCAACCAGAATGCCTATTGCTGCCGCGACTCGTACCGCGGCAAATTCACCGCGGTAAAAATAAACCTGCCGCATTTCAAAGTCGTACGCGAAATGACCGCCAGGTGGCGCAAAGGGGCATTTAGTAAAACAGCCGCAATTGCCGCATTTTTAAACGTTAGTGCGGGGCTATGTATATTAACAGTAAGGATGAAATACTACAACTACGGCAATTTCCAAAGCAACAAACATGAAAAATTAAAACAAGAGCTATTTGCATTTTCTGTAGGCTACAATAATGAAACAAACAAAGATTTGGTGAAGTTGAAACTGCATGTTAAAGTAATAATTTTATTATTAATTAAAGACAGACAATTTTGTTAATGTTATTTAAACAAACGATCATACAATTTATAGTATAGTAGTATCCTATATACATATAGACGTTTATTTGTACAAACTATTAGGCTATATATCTCTGTTTGTATCTGTTTATTAAAAAACAGCACAATGTATTGTAAAAAAAAAAACAAGAATGAGACTGATTGAATATGTAAAAAATAAAATAAAAATAAACAAACGAAACAGAATAGAACAAACTTTTAGAACAAAAAATAATAAAAAATAAATAATTATTTAGCCTACAACAGATTCGGTGAAATTTAACGAAAGCAAAACTTAATTAAGTAAAAGTACATTTAAACAGAAAATAACAATCTTTTAGAGCAGAACATTTTATGAATCAAAAGTTAAAATAGGCCTCTCTCGCAGTCAGTGGAAATAAATTAGGTGCAATAACGCTAAACTATTGAGGAATGAGAGGATTGAAGAGCGCCTCTCTCGTGTGCGCGCACACTGACTGATGAACAACCCAAGTTCAGGGCAATTCTCAGTGAGAAAAGTTGTGGTCGAGTGGTAGATCTTAAGTGCTTTCTATAATTTAGATAACAGGGGTTCAAATCCCGAATAAACGCGGGCTATTTATAAAATACAATTTCCATTTTACACAAAGGAACAAATATTATCCAACAGATTGACTGAATTTATATCAATCTGTATAATAATTCCAATCGTAATTTTAAAAGCAGTTCTGTTAAAAAAAATAGAAAAAAAAACCTTCATGGGGTTCCATATGCTAAAGAGTTTTTAAAAACATGGTTGTGTAACAAGGTGCGATTTGCTGGTGGGGGATTTCCCCCCTCCACAGTAATCAATGCTATAGCCTAATTCACCAATAGACCATATCAAATATATTATATATTTTTAAAAATATGCAACACGCACGTTTAAACAACAAACAATACAATCTGAACCGGCGCTTCTGCTCCTGCATTGAGAGATAACATGCAGCGCGTTTCTGATAGCCTACAATCCTGGTTCCAGTGGCCTTAATACATTCACGGCTTTTCAAAATGTCACAAAGCGTTTTGAGATGTTTTTGAACGAAATATTGATGTTTATAATTAAGTGTTTTGGCACACCGAGTGGCGCTACGCATTGTTCTAAAATTGGGTTTTATTGTGGAATGTTGAATTGAGTTCGACAAGCGGCGGCGCTTTCACTTGAATTTATTTTTTCTCATAACAGCTAAAAGAACTTAAAAGGCTAGCCTACTCCGTAATTTTTGGTCATACAGATAATATGTCATCTTTTAAAACTGTAAAAGGTCTACAATATGCTAACGATAAAACGTTTTCTCGCTCATGTGAACAAACACACTGGAGAAACAAACGTTTTGGTCGTGTACCAAAGAGTAAATTCATGGCCGAGTGGTAGAACTTACGTTCGATCATTTAGATGACATGGGTTCAAATCCCGAACAAACTTTAGTAAATTTTGTATTAGCCTATTAATGCTATTATTAATGAAGAGAGATTTGTCTAGTTTTAAAACTGTGTTACAGCATAGTTTTTGCTTATATTTATAAAACAAAATTGCCAAGCATTTCCATTTTACACTGGAACAAAATGTGGGTGGGTTCAAAATAAAAATATTTTTTATAAATAGGCCTATAGAACAAAAGATAGAATCAATTTTAGAAATGAAAAATAGTTAAAAATCAAAAGAATCAAAAGTTAAAAATATAGATAACAATAAGCTTAGCCTATTCCTATGGAGACCAGCGCAATAACAAACAAACAAAAAGTAGGTAGGCTACACCAAAAGACCGTCATATCTTCTGCAGTCAGTGAAAATAAAGTAGGTGCAATAAAGCTGAATATTTGTAGCCTATCTATTGAGGAATGAAACGAATGAAGAGCGCTTCTCTCTCGTGAGCGATATAATTTCATAGTAGCCCAGCCTATAAAGGCTTCTTATAGCCCACTTTGTGTTATCATATCATGTTAATCATGAAAAGCAGTGTTGTGCCTGAATATAGTTCATGAACGCGTTCATATTTTGGGCGAACGTGAACTGAACGTACTACTGCCTGATGAACGTTACTGTGAACGCGTTCATTCTGGTGTCTGTGAACGCACGCTCTCTTAGCCTCGTACAATAGGGTGCCAGATTTGTATAGAGCCTTCCAGACGAAAACCCGGCTAAAACACATGTAAACAGTCCTTATATGTAGCGAAAAAACACCCAATCTGGCAACACCAGCCAGAAGTGTCGCGCCGCGGCCGCCGTCGACAAAGCAGCGAGCGTGGAGGCGTCGTATGATCATACGGGTTTCATGACGAGGTCGGTGAGGATGGGAAAAATCTTACATTTATGTGCAAACTGCCGTCGATAAAATAATTGTCTGTGGTTGTATATGGGCTGCGGTGGCAATAATAATAATTAAAAAAAAGCTCGCAACATATGGAAAAAAAGAACTATAAATGAACTAGTTCATTTTTTTGAAGAATGAACTATGAACTGAACTATTTTTTATTTATTTTTTGCTGTTGTTAGTATTCTAGTTTTTTTTTTTTTTATTGAGAAAACGTTAAAGGGAAATACAGAGACATTTGAATCCTTGAAACAAACAAAAAAATCACAATTCTGCATCTTATTTCACATATCAATCATCTTTCTAATACATTAAGTATCCTTTTCAACAGTTTTGATGTCTTTAGAGCTTTACGGTTGTTTTGTATTGAAGTTAGAGAGTCATAAAACATCTTCAAATCAGTGGAAAATAGTCTAACATTTGGCACAGTGGAAATACAGTTTGCTTTATGTATCTATAAACTGAACTAGTTCATTTTAAAATGTGTGAACTGAACTTTGAACTAGTTCGTGTAGAAAGTGAACTTTGTGACCAGATGAGATTGGCTGAAATTCGGGACGGGGGGTAGTCTTACTATGATATTAGACTGCATAGCCTTAAAAGATAATGAATTTCAAACCTGAACCAAACAATAAAGATTAACAGTCTGTCATTAGTCTTTAGTCTGCCACAAAAAAACAAAACAAAAAAACAACAACATTAAAATCATGAACTCAAATGTTATTGCTATGTTAATGCTATAAAACGCTAATAGCCTTAGCCAAAATTATTATTACAACTAAATTGTCGGTCATTACATAGGAAGACTAAAAAATTTTGTAGATGATTTGCTTTGTGTAACCCGACATCAGACATTAAGGCCCGGACGAAGTTTTTTTTTGCACACAGTGACGCGGCCAGTCACTCCTTTAATGCTGCGTTCACACCAGACGCGAATAGCGCGTCAAATTCGCGCCTACACTCTTAGAACAGATGTGTTAAAAACAACACATAATGTGTTAAATTTTAACACATGTGCTGAATCAGCTCAGGGACAACACATATTGTGTCAAATTTGACACAACTTATGTGTCCCTTTCTTTAACACATCTATTGTGTCAACTAGGTCAACACAAATATGTGTTATTTTTACACAAAGATGTGTTAACTTGTGTTTTGATGGATTAATGTGGAATTAAAAATGTACACTCTAAAAAGAGATGTGTTGTGTCAGTTTTAACACATATAGTGAGTGTGCTCAGGGACAACACATGTTGTGTCAAATTTAACACAATAAATGTACAAGTCATTTTGATACACACATTGTACTGACTCACTGTACTGGACATTATTCAGTTATTCATGCTTCAACCCATAATTGATAATGCTGCTTTTGACAAAAGTTGATGAGAAATAACAGTTAACAGAGTTTGCACTTAGAATTTAATTAAAATGTAGCAACTGACAAAATATTGTGTAAGGGGTTTACAGTCAAAGACCCAGAACCAGATATGAAGAATGAAGACCCGGAGTCAAAATTATAAAAAATGAAAGAACAGTTTTACTGAAGATAGTTTGCAGTTTCATCAGCAGAAGTCAGCTTCAATACTCACACAGGAGTTCGTAGGCCGCCCCGCTTACAGTTACAAAGATCACAGCAGTTATACCATTTTCAAGGTCTAAGCTACGTCATTGCTTACAGGTTGAATGGTTCTCATTGGCTAAGAAATAGATAAACACAGTAATTTTCCACACGTATACAGACAGACGGAAGCATATCTCCATCGATTATGCAGATGACACATTCGGACACACATCATGACCTTCCAGGTCGCAGATTTGGGTTGTTGAGCGCCAGCATGTCTCGAACAACAATTCACTCAATCTCCAATAATGCCATTGGTTCCTTAACCTGTAACCAAGAAGACTAACACACACACCGACACACAGCTTTTCCAAGGTTTGATTTAGCCAGGCTCAAACTATAAACATGAGAGTCATCTCAAAACATCAAGATAATGCGTTCTTTCTCTTAACTTTAGTCTAACTGGAAAGTAAGGCTTTAACGAAGAAATGGTCCCTTAAACTATAGGTTTTAACACGTTGAAGATCTTTCTCAAACACAAAACAAGTCCCTATTTCATTTCTGGAAGCTGGGATAAATAAGCAAGCACTTTTACTGCATTCAGATATCAAATACATACATTAAAGAATACATGAAAAGAATATTTCAGTGATTATACTGGTAACTTCTATAACAAAGTGAAATCTCAGAAGCCTAGAGAAATCATTCAACTCATTTAATATTTAGAAAGGAAAATATTGATTAATAATTTGATTATAATTACTCATCATTACATATACATTGAAGCAGCAGTGGATTTCAATCCACCCCCATCAGTCCCCCGTTTTAGACCAATGTGGGGTCCAATACCACCACATCTGGTCTATCAATAAAGGCTGCTTCAAAATGTTAAGTTTCTGACCCATGCTGCTCTGTCAGGTTAATTTTTTTTTTTTTTTTTATAAAACAGACAATATCTTTTCCTTCAAGGACTTAACATGACCAAAATATCCCTCAAATTATCCCTCATATCCAAGATAGTATATTATTCTCCAGAACCTTTGGACATAGCTGTCTTTACATTTTACTAATTTGGTATTATCATCAACAACACTGATTACAGAACAAGTGCATATCTAACATCCAAAAAGCCGGGCTGAATAAGAAGACACTGCTCCTGTACTCTCGACCTTGATCGAACCCTCAGTCACTCCTCAGATATTAAAGACAGACATTGTCTACAATCATAAATACACGAATATATGAACCAGTTTTTATAAAACTATAATTTTCAAATCCTTTTATTATAAACAAAGTTGGATGGTTAATCCATTATTTTCACTAACCCTTTTATAGACCCGTTAGGTTAAAAACACAATGGTTGTCAAATAAAATAAAATAAATAAACAACAAAGAATAAAATATTAATAATTAAGAGCACTTTAAGTCTTTACTGAAATTATTCTTAAGTTGACGTTCACATAGCATGTACCATTTTAATTGTATAACATCTTATACCCTTTTTTGTTTGTTTCAAAAATAGAAATAAAATAAAACAAATTCACATCATCATTTCAATCATTATTTTACCACTAAAATATAGAATTGTTCTCCCATTCTGCTTAATAAAGCTTTTGTTAATTCCTTATCTTTATATCACGTTAATCCCTGTTAATCATATAATGGCTCATTTTTATTCTGAAACTCACTTTTCATACCATTTAAACTTAATTTGACTTCCATAATTTCTATCAGAAATTTTATTTTCATAACATACATTTTTCTATATTTCTTCCATCTTTCCCATGAGTCTCTCACCCATGTCTTAAACTAAAAGTTAAACAACACTTAAAGTTCCCTCATTAGGGAAGTCCTGGTATTTTAATAAATCTTCAATACCCTTGTTTTCTTATCATTAATTTTAACTTTATTTTTTCATTATAACTACTTCTCACAGTATTTCTCTATCAAATGGTTAGTCTAAAGATGCAAAATAAATATTATCAGTATTGTCTCAGTCCCGCTTATCTTTACAGTTGTGCAGAAACCAAAATATTACGTTACTCAGCTCTCAACCCCTAAGACAGCCATATAGCTGCTTTCTCATTTAACCTTTATTAACTAAATTGTAGTTTTCTTGGACATCTAATGTCATACATCCTTTTAATGGAGTTAGAAATTATTATTTTTTTTTAGAAGTATTATTCACTCCTCCTTTGTTCGCCCACCGGCCTGTCATAAAAATGAAGGAGCTCACTCTGGATAATTTGGATAGTGACTTAGCCAATGTGTCACTTTGTCTCTCTGCCGTCAAATCTATTATTTTTACATTTACCATTATGATCCCACCTAGTTGTCTATTTAAATTTAGACCCTCAGTTGAATTTAGACAAGAGTTTTTACCCCATAATGGACGGCAATCTTCAACTTCACAATTCCAATTTAAATACTAATCCAGAGAGTAATTCAAATCAACATCATACATGACAAAAAAGTCATAATTACCAATAGCAGACAGAGCTGGAAAACCAATCCAATTAAAGCTCGTCCCATGTTCTGCATTGTCTTTTCATCAGATTGACTCAGAATTATCAGCTTCTTTAAAGTGTGTCGTTTCACTTAACCCATCTGTAATGATAAAACACTCATTCCAGAGGTTAATGACACAATATCACAAAATAATAGTATTAACACATACACGACATAAAGTGCAGTCACCATCACACACACTCATACTTGACACGCATGTTAACTGCTAATTTTCAATGTTCGCTTTTTAATATTAACTCTTTCTTTTATATATTATTGCTAAAAAAAGATTTAAATTTTAAATAAGATTTTAAACTTCACATTTTTCTGTAGCTTTTACCTAATTTTAAGTGGTCTCTTAACCAGTTGCAAAGCATTTCTGTTCATTATTCATTAGATTTTTAGACAAGTCAGCTGGGTTGCTTTGTTTAATTTTCCTTATCATTATTTTGCTTCAGCTTGCTCTAGCAGGCCAACAACAGAAAGACAGACACAGTAACCATCCCTTCCCCCACTCAAGAAGTCTCTCTCACTATAAACAAATAATATTTTTAACGGCCTAAGACTGTAATTTAGACAGACTGCAATATTAAATTAATCACTATCCTTTTACCATTAAATTTTGTTATCCAGACTTTTCTTAAATCAAAAGCTGTCTTCATCTAGCCACCACCATGTCAAACGACCTTCAGGAGTTAAAACATATTAGTTCAAAATCAACATTTCTATACATTTTCTTTTTCTTGCCCATGAGGCAGCCAATACATAAAAAGTTTTGCTACTGTCTCCACAACAAACAATGGCAATCCCCTCGGTCTCAGCTGGCTCTCGAAAGCCCATTTCCCCTTTAGCTCTTTATCTATAATTTTCTTCTCCTCAGGGTGTTGTCCCCCTGGCACATCTGCAGACACAAGCCATGCACTTAATGCGGTTTCTTCTGGCAAGTGGTATAGAGGAACTCACATTCTCTTGGGTCAGACTGCCGCAACTCGTCACAGCGCATCTCACCTCTCAATGCTCTGCTGACCCTGGTGGCCTCCAGTAGTCAGCGCTCAACTCTCATACCTTTCTCGCATTGTAACACACCCCCATCCTGAGGTGCCCAATGTCCGTGACCCCCTGCGTTAGGCTGTCCCCTGGCCAGGAAGATCATCCCGTCATTGAGTAGCCACGTACACACTGGTGACCTCTCTCTCCCATCACACAATCAGTTTCCTTTAACAGAACTCAGCTGCTTTCTGGAGCTTAGGAAAGGCACGTTCAAGAGTCACCAGAGCCATTCTGATTGCCTAATAGTGTTTACACAGGTAGACAGGTTAATAACAGAAGTATTTAATCACTAAAATCCATTAACCATCTTAAAATCATCAACTCAGTGAATTTAGATCACAACCATACATTCAGTGTACTGTTACTGTACATCTGTAGCTGTAGCCATCGGGCCTGTTTCAATGGTGGAGACTTAAGATAAGACAAAGAAGTTACTGGTCCTAAAATAAAATAATCAAAAATGTTATTTCTATCATTTAAGATCTGTATTATTATTTTAAAGACTTCTTTAAAGTCATTCAGTTTTACATTTAAAACTTTCACAAATACAAATTGCTCTATGAATGGCAATGATTTCTTTTAACATCTCTGTGTCTGATTTTTCAACTGAAACACTGTGCTTTACTATAAATAGCTTATTATTACTTATGACACAGGGTCAGATAACAGCCTGTTAGCTGAAATTGACTGAGAGAGACTCTGAGGCACTCAGGATTGGTACACTGTTCTCTCATAAACTTCTAACTTCAACAAAATCATTAAACTTTATCTATCATCTTTTAACTATCCCAGCTTAAGGCATCTTTGCCAGAAATGACATTTGTTTCCAAATAAACATAATTTTATAGTTGTCTTTATTTAGACATTACAGATTTCCACTCAAATGTGTCTGTCGTACTGGCCGTTTACAGCCACAGCACACATCAGATTCAGATAAGCAAGCTGTTTCATTACAGCCAATAACAAACTTATCTTTTGAAAGCAAAACATCAGCTTCTAGTTCTTTCATGGTCAACAGTTTTCAAGCTGTTTGTTTAATCAGATGCCTTTCTACACATTTTACATTTATCAACTGTTAATTCAGTAACCAACTGCTTCTGCTTATTTGATCTTAAATAATTATTCTAGTTCTCAATAACATTTCACATTTCATCTCAATTTTAATTGTCAAGTTCTCAATTACCATAGCTTAATATGTCTTCAAAGTTTTTTTTTTTTTTTTTTTTTTCCTAGGAGTTTATCAATCTCCAATTAGGATTCACACTAACTTTGACGAGGCTAGTACTCTCTGCTTGTGATACATCTTTTGTAGTTATTATAAATCATCTGTGAGATTAGTCTCTCTATATAATCTAAACCCTTTTTAAAATGTTTAATTAAAACACAATCATCTTTTTAGTTACTTTTATATATTTTGCAATTCACATTTGTTGGAGTCATTATCCATAATTTTACATCAAACTGTATTCACTTATAAAAATTACTATTATAGATCTTTTCAAAAGGATTCACTTTAAGACTTTAATCTTTTGACCTTGTTTTTATCTCTTATTCTCTCTCAGACGAAAATGTTAATATCGTCTTCACTTAAACACTGATCTACTTTCAAACCTGCATTATTACCAGAAATGTGTCACTGTCACATTTTCAAACACCTTCTCAGTGGGCATTTACATGTTAAATGGTCCTGCTGACCACAATTAATAGTAAAACTCCGTCTGCTCTAACTTACTGCACACCCTTGAAGCAGTGTGTTCCATTTAGGAATGCAAACAGAGCCACTGATAAGCAGTGCTCCATATTCTTTTACAGTCCACCAGTGGCAGATACAACAATAGACGAATCATAATCTTCATCATTATTATTGGCACAACATTAATTTTCATAAGCTGCA
Organism: Chrosomus eos; assembly: GCA_036326025.1. NCBI lineage: Eukaryota > Metazoa > Chordata > Actinopteri > Cypriniformes > Leuciscidae > Chrosomus > Chrosomus eos. The sequence continues at coordinate 604,076 of JAZAVI010001355.1, forward strand.
TCGAAATGCTCAAAATATTCGAAGTTGTTTTCTCAAAGTTTCTGTTTAACTTTAGTCACTTGTCCAGGGAAATTATCCCTGACCCAGAATTTCTTTCACTTGCTTTTATAATCATCGTAAGCAATACGAGGCTAAACATTTAAAATTTTCAGTTTCTTTGTTTGTTTGTAGCCAGTCAAGTTGTTGTTTAAATTTCCAATCAGAATCAAAACCCTGACTACCATTTAACTTCATAATTTCTGCAAATTTCTTTGAAGTGAGGGCTTCAGAGCACAGCTTCTTACAGCGTTTGCTTTTGTCTCACTATTTGTTTCAGGACTTTTCAGGTTACTGATCATGTTAGGCTATTACATTTTTCTGCCATATCTTAATCATGGTTCATACTCACCTGAAGTTATTGCAGAAATGGAGGCGGCGATCTTTGAACAACACAGCTTGGCTTCGGCGTGATGAAACTGCAAAGTATACTCCAAAATCACAGTTACATATACTGGTCCACGCCAATTTGGGTCACAACTTTTTTAATTTTTCTCTCGGAATCATTCCTGATGCATCCCTGGCAAACAACCCTATTATTGTTAGTATCCCTAACTGCCTGATTCACTTCACTAAGTTCGGGGATCCCCTATCTGAGATGGAAGAGATAGAGCAGGTTTACGGTGCCACTGGACCTCCAGCCCAGGGACGTACTCTGCTGGGGTGGTGCTACACCAGTAATGCCCAGCGGGGCCCCCACAGAGCACGCTTCGCTTGCACTGTCTGCTGCCGTTACCCTTAACGACGCTCTCAGCGACTTATACTTATACTGTCAGCAGTATAATTAACTTACTCCTTCACTCGCCTCATCGGAGTGAAGGCTCTCCCGCTCTCCTTCAAAATCTCTTCCAGTCAGACAGCCCTAACAAATAATAAAAAGCTTACTACCTTGTTTGTTGATTTGCCAGGGGTGTCACTGAGAATAATTGCCTGCGCATCCTCCACCATAACTGTAAGGGGTTTACAGTCAAAGACCCAGAACCAGATATGAAGAATGAAGACCCGGAGTCAAAATTATAAAAAATGAAAGAACAGTTTTACTGAAGATAGTTTGCAGTTTCATCAGCAGAAGTCAGCTTCAATACTCACACAGGAGTTCGTAGGCCGCCCCGCTTACAGTTACAAAGATCACAGCAGTTATACCATTTTCAAGGTCTAAGCTACGTCATTGCTTACAGGTTGAATGGTTCTCATTGGCTAAGAAATAGATAAACACAGTAATTTTCCACACGTATACAGACAGACGGAAGCATATCTCCATCGATTATGCAGATGACACATTCGGACACACGTCATGACCTTCCAGGTCGCAGATTTGGGTTGTTGAGCGCCAGCATGTCTCGAACAACAATTCACTCAATCTCCAATAATGCCATTGGTTCCTTAACCTGTAACCAAGAAGACTAACACACACACCGACACACAGCTTTTCCAAGGTTTGATTTAGCCAGGCTCAAACTATAAACATGAGAGTCATCTCAAAACATCAAGATAATGCGTTCTTTCTCTTAACTTTAGTCTAACTGGAAAGTAAGGCTTTAACGAAGAAATGGTCCCTTAAACTATAGGTTTTAACACGTTGAAGATCTTTCTCAAACACAAAACAAGTCCCTATTTCATTTCTGGAAGCTGGGATAAATAAGCAAGCACTTTTACTGCATTCAGATATCAAATACATACATTAAAGAATACATGAAAAGAATATTTCAGTGATTATACTGGTAACTTCTATAACAAAGTGAAATCTCAGAAGCCTAGAGAAATCATTCAACTCATTTAATATTTAGAAAGGAAAATATTGATTAATAATTTGATTATAATTACTCATCATTACATATACATTGAAGCAGCAGTGGATTTCAATCCACCCCCATCAATTGTATATAAATAACGTGTATTTACACTGGCCTGTTTGTTTGAGAACATAGCAAACACTTTATACTAATCACAGTGATGGTGAGTGTCGGCGCGCTCTTATAAAACTATTCACATGTTGTGTAGATTTTAACACATGTGCTGAATCAGCTCAGGGACAACACATGTTGTGTAGATTTTAACACATGTGATGTGTGTGCTCAGGGACAACACATGTTGTGTCAAATTTAACACACAACCTGTGTTATATCTTAACACACCTCTGTGTTTATAAGGGCTACACATTTTGTATTACCTTTAACACAACTAATGTGTTATTCCTCTTACACAGAAGTGTGTTGAAACCTTTTACACACTAATGTGTTATAGTTACACAACTTGTGTCAGATATGTGTCACATGTGACTGTAGGTGTGTATTTGCCTTTGTATTTGGAGTTACTTCTTGTGTTTTTACAACTGAGTGTTTGGATGAACACTGAAACGTATTGTTAACTTGTGTTTATGTAGTCCAGTGACGTTTAATAAAGAGTTTGTTTGAACATTTGGATGGTTTAGACATCATGGATCTACATAGACAAGCTCTTATTGAGAATAAACTGAGCTTTAGATGTTGATGTTACATTGAATGTTTTATTTGAAGTCACCAGAATCGTGATTAATGGCTCCTTTATTTGAGCTCTTGACCCTTCACTCTTCTGTTAGTGTTTCTCTGGCTGCTTTAACATTATTGTAATATTTTACAATTCGTTGTAGTGAGAGAAAACATGATCAGATGTTGCTTGATGATGTCATAATCAGCAAGTGTTGATCAGATCGAGTATATGGATGGTGCACATTCATTATTTTATGTGCTGTTAGTTATAACACTCTTGTCACACTACACCATGCTATCCAGTAGTGCAGAATAAGAATAAAAAAGTTTTCTGATAATTTTAATCTGCAGCAAAAAGAAGTCAAACACAGACCTCAAGAATCAGCGTATTAATCTCAACAATGGTGACAAAAAAAAAAACTTCATGCTGCAATGCATGCTGGGAGTCATGGATGAGATTTGTACTATGGTGGCACCCAGAATGCATTGCAGCATGAAGCTTTTCATTTGTCACCATTGTTGAGATTCATAAGCTGATTCTTGAAGTCTGTCTGATACCTCAGACTGTTAAGCTCTTTATAAAATGTGTTTTAAAAATTAATTAAAAGTTAATTGCAATATGCTTTTCTTATTAAAAATCATCTTATAAATATTACACTTCTCTTTCAAATATTAAACCCTTGCTGAGCTTAATAATCTTACATGTCCATGATGATAATATTATTACCTGAGCATATTATTCCCATGATTATTTCAGCTATTTCATACGTGTTTAAATAAACACACATTTATAGCAACCAGAGAAAACTAATATTAAAGAGTCCAGGGTCAAGAGCCCAATTAAAGCTGACACTAATCACGATTCTGGTGACTTTAAATTAAACATTCAATGAATTGTCAACACCAAAACCTGTTAATTCTCAATAAGAGCTTCTGACAGAAATAAAGTTAATCTGGTTATTAATAACAAGTGAAAGCAGCATTTGAAAAAGACATTGAAAAAGAGGCATGATGTGATTGGCTGCAAAAAAAAAAAAAAACATTAATCTTTAGGTTTTTATGAATGAAGATTTCATTTATTTATATGAATGTATTGCTTTATTTTTTTAGAGCATTTTATGGGATACCATATAAAATATACCTATAATTTTTTCATAAACACAAACTCTCCTCCACCCAGTGCTATTCTATCCAGAGTTACATTTTAACACACATTGTGTGTTAAAAATATACACAACATGTGTCAAAATACCATCAACACATCCTGTGTGTTGTTTTTAACACATCTTTTGTTAGAGTGTACACAACATGTGTCAAAATACCATCAACACATCCTGTGTGTTGTTTTTTAACACATCTTTTTTTAGAGTGTACCGCGTCTAGTTATACGCGTGAACACTTTGAATCCATTCACGCGTCAAGAGTGAATGACGCGCGTAAAAAACAAAAGTTTAGACTGGCTGCCTGCACATTCACTGTCCTCGCGTGAGTCACGGCTGGTGCAATTTGAAGGGTCTGGCTGCAGGACGACTCAACTTCCACGGACAGTTTTGAATATTTTACATCAAGATTTTGCTTTAGTATAATTTTCGGGACAATTAAGGCCGGTTTCGGGATTCGGGACAACAGCTTAGATTTCGGGACTGTCCCGATTTTTTCGGGACTTCTGGTCACCCAACACTGATAAAAAGTGTTAGCCTACCGTTGCCGCTCGTCTAAAATCACAACACCATATAGAATTATTGATCTTTACCTTTGCTACACACACGTTAAAACAAACACACATTTTCGCCATTTAATGTAACACTTTAGGAAACAAGACTTTGGAAAAATGTACGTTAATATTAATATGAGCATATAGAGATCGATCCTCCATTCGTGTACCTTCACATTAATGCTTGAGGCTTGGGAGCTCAGTTGTGATCCGGGGAAAAAAACAACATATTGCCAGCCTCATCTCAGGAGCTGGCTTGAGTTAGCTTAAAGTGGGGGAGGGCGCATATTTTGCATTTGAATGGTGTGTGACATTCTAAAACATTTAACGCGTGACACGAACACACAACTAGTCAATGTTTATAAGATAGGCTAAATGTCTCTCAACCATTAAAGAAAAACTTTAGACGGACTTGACAAAACTGAGAAACATTTTTATCTGATCATAAACATTGACTAGTTAATGTTTATGATAAGATAAAAATGTTTCTCAGTTGTGTTTGTGTGCGTCACGCTTTAAATGTGTTAGAATGTCACACAACATTCAAATGCAAAATACAATATGCGCCCTCGCCCTCCGATTTTAGATGCAAAAGCCTCTAACTAAGTCCGTCTAACGTTTTTCTTTATTATTAACATTTTTTTTCAGGCTCCTATTTATAGGTTTCTACCAAAGAACCGGCATGGGCTGAGGCTGGGATTTAGTGAGTTTAAAGTCAAAGTATTGAGAGCATGCATTCAACATTACTATTGCATTTTTGGCTTTTAGAGGCTTTTGCATCGGTTGGGTCTATATATAAATATATAAAATATATAATATATATGCCATAAATAAATGAAGTAGCCATATAAGGAAAGACAATTTTTACTTTAATAAAAATAGTAACCCAGCATTTGTGCCCTAAAAATGTAATGAATGGAACTTTACAACAACTTCAGTTGCCCAGAGATTCCCCCGCAGTGACAGCAAGCGGATCAAGGACAGGGTGTACGAATTTCTACGCTCACCGAGAAACACTTGCCCACAGACGTCTACAATATTAGATATTGCAGAGCTCTATTTTAAATTTTCAACTCTATTTTTGAGCTCTAGTTTCAACTCTATTTACTTTTGTTCTAAAAGTTTTTTTCTACTCGGTTTAAAATGTATTTGTACATTTAAATTTTGCTTTCGTTAAATGTAACAAATTATTTTGTAGCAACTATTTTAATTAATATTTTCTCTGTTTTAAAATTTTGTTATATTGTTTTTTGTTTGTTTATTTTTTTAACGTCTGGCTACCTACTCGTCTTGTTCTTGTCATTATCGTCTTGTTCTTATTCTTATTATTATTATTATTATTATTATGCAGATGTAAATTCAGTCATTTTGTTGGATAAAATGGTCCCTAATGTAAATGGAAATGCATGGTAATTTTATTTTATAAATATAAAATATAGGCTAGGCAAAAAAAAAAGGGGGGGGGGTAAAAAAAGTTTTAGAACTATTGACAAATCTCTCTGCATTAATAATAAAAAAGTAGACCATGTTTGTTCGGGATTCAAACTTAAACAATTTTAGTGTTCTTTTACATTTTCATTTGTTTTTATATTGAAAGTAATACTATTTAGTTAGTCTGTCAAGTCAACAAAATCAGTCTTTTCTGATTTGTTCAGTATGGATCTGTTTTGAAAAAATTATCCCGTTGCTATGGCTAGGTATCACTGTCAGTCAACTCAATTTCGTGAATGATTCACAAATCAATAATTCAGCAGATTAAAGACAAGCATCATTATTTTCATTTTCATTTTTTGACGCGATCAGCTTTCTTTTTTTATTTATTTTCATTTCCCTCATCAGTGTGGTCGCATCAGTGCAGCGGCTCTACATCGAATGTAGCAAATTTACGTTAATGTGGCATTGATAATTAAACAAAACGCTTGACATTAAATAAATAAACAGTTAGTGAACTCGCTAATAAACAGTTACCTATTTAAGCATCAAGAACGGTATAACATAAATGAAGTCGGCCAATAGAAGGTTGTCAACAGTGGGATTCGATCTCGGATCATCTGAAGCACAATGAGACTCATGTAGTTGCGTTACCCACTGAGCTACCGTCTGAACGCTATTTAATTTCGTCTTATGCTCTTCGTTAGTCCCATTGATAGCCTAATATATATTCTATTGCAATGTTTTATGTTGTAATGTTTTCACTATTTATTCAATTTAATTTCAGTATTGTGATTATGAATTCGTTTATGTTTCACTTGAATTCATCTGTTACCAGCTTTCAATCGCTCTGAATGAGCGCGGCGTTAGACTACGCAATAGAGAGAATAAACGGACACCTTTCAAAGTCTGTGATTGTAGCGCCACTTAGCGGTAAAAGGCAGCAAATACAGATCCGAATTTCACCGCCGCGGGAGCGACGGCGGTAAAAGTATTATTCTGGTTGAGTAACCACTATATATATATATATATATATATATATACAGCCTGTTCGAATGCACCTCACACACACACACACACACACACACACACACACACACACACACACACACACACACACACACACACACACACACACACTCAGTAATTTTGTTCATAGGGGACATAATTCAAACTGCAAAGTGTTTACTTATATTTGTGGACACTCGCAATAAAGCAAAATGCGAGGCTCTTAAAATTATATTATTAATATTTTATATACTTAATATTTTATATTATAAGTAATTGTAAATCATTCAAAATAAATGCAACAAATCACTATATTTTATACAGGTGTTAATATAATGATTTTGTTAATGGTGATCAGCAACCAAATATTGATAATGTGGAAGTTACTGCCTTTTGCCTTGGCATGACTTCTCATTTTTTGCCGACAATACAAAGGCAGAGTACAATAACTTTAAAATAGTGGTCAAAAGTCAAGTTTAACCTCAAGATTTTTTTATGTAGATAATTGTCATTACTTAAACATCTAATTGCCAGATTTCCATTGTCCTACCAATAACTAATTTGGCAGGACAACTAAAAATCTTTAAAGTAATTTTTCTCAGTTCCACACTTTAGCGTGTTAAAGGGTTAGTTCACCCAAAAATGAAAATTCTATCATAGTTTACTTACCCTCAAGTTGTTCCAAACCTCTATGTGTTTATTTGTTCTGCTGAACACAAAGGAAGATATTTGGAAGAAAACAGATCTCATTCCCCATTGACTACCATAGTAGGAAAAAATACATACTATTGTAGTCAATGGGGAATGAAATCTGTTTTCTTCCAGATATCTTCCTTTGTGTTCAGCAGAACAAATAAACACATAGAGGTTTGGAACAACTTGAGGGTAAGTAAACTATGATAGAATTTTCATTTTTGGGTGAACTAACCCTTTAATGTATTTTGCCTTTGTAGGGCAGAATAGGCCTACCTGATTTTGAACACAAGAGGGCAGTATAGCACTATGTATGATTTGGATTTTTTTTTTTTTTGACTAAACAACCATTCTGGCTGTTTTTAAACTTAAACATAATTCTCAAATTGAAAAAAAGGAATAAAATGGGTTTAGTTCTGATATTTGTATAATTTTATATAGAAATAAAGTAAGTATAATACAATTTTAGAAGATAGTAGATGTTTCCTGATTCTTCTTTTGACATTACTTTAATCCCTCGCCATAGCAAAATTAAGATATTCAATATCCGTAAAAAATGTAGCATCTTTAATGTATTTTCATCATGTTGAAAAAGTTTGGTGTGAATAAAATAAACTACTGAGGAGGAGTAGCTAAAAACTCCACATTCAAACCAAAATATGTGACTTCCTGTTGGTCGTACCTTCCTGCTGCCAGTTGGTGGCACTATAACTTTGACTCACAATAGTCATTTCCATGTGATCGGACTCTTACAGACTGTAACACACTGCTGAAGTTTCATCAAGATCAGTTAATGTATGCAGAAGTTATAACACACTTCCTGTTTCCATTATTCGCCATAAATTCATTTCCTCACCACGGCCAAACCGTTCGAGATATCAAAAATCCCCTGGCAATTTTTCATCCTCAGTGTCTTGACTTCCGCTGACCGAGTTTCGTGCCGTGCGTTTGAATGCTCTAGGAGGAGTATTTCAAATTCCATTGCATGCGTTTTCCAAACAACCCTAAATAGACGACTTCCTGTGGGGCTGGGGTAAAAATGAAGAGCACGAAGAATATATGAACCGATGAGATCTATATGTGTACTGAGTTTCATATTATTACATGCAAGCGTGTTTGATTTATGGACTAAGTTTTCGGAACCCGAAAAAGTAAGAGCATGAAGGATATATGAACCGATGAGATCTATATGTGTACCGAGTTTCATATTATTACATGCAAGCATGTTTGATTTATGGACCAAGTTTTCGGACCCCGTTCCAGGGGGCGCTGTCGAGCCCTCCGGCCACGCCCGGGTACCAGCTTCAGCCCGGCGCTGATGGCCGCGTGTTCTGACATGTGTGCAAAGTTTCAAGAGTTTTCGAGCACATTAAGTGCCCCAAAAGTGGCCAAAAGGTCGTAAGAAAAATAATAGAGAAAAAGAAAAAAAAGAAAAAAAATATATAGCTGCGAGCAGCGATTACGGGCCCAAGCCGGTGGCACCGCAACCCCGGTTCCTTTAGTTACCTAAAGGCACCGGGGTGGCGGTGCCGCCGGCTTTGGCCCTTCATCGCTGCTCGCAGATATATATATATATATATATATATATATATATATATATATATATATATATATATATATATATATATAAAAGCCGGTGGCACCGCCACCCTGGTGCCTTTAGGGTTATTGTGCACAACGTGACACAAAATATCTGCTCGCTATCTACCGAACGGCTCTGGTAGTTCCGCTTCAGCACTGATGATGTTGTAGAAATAGTGCGCTCTGGTTGGTCTGGATTATTCGGGATTTTTTATTTTATACAGTGTAGGAGTAACCTTCGGAGACTATATCGAACCTGCAAACACACCTCAAGATACCTATACCCGTACACACACTCGCGCGCATACACACGTGCCAAATGACAAGCGCAAAGGCCGAAAGCACTCCAGGAAGATTGCACAACCTCCACTGACTCAACCGTGAACGAGACAGTTTCAGTTCTCGTTTCTCTGAAAACATTTTCAGTTCTCGTTTCTTGGAAAACATTTTCAGTAAACGTTTCAGTTCCTCTGGAAAAACCCAACAGATGTTTCCTACGTGTCTTTGTGATGTATAAATATGACTGTAATGTTGGTCTAGAGTTGTTGCTTTTTTGATTTGTGATCGAATGCATCCTTAGAGGTTTATTCTCTAAAAGCTCAGTTTATTAACTGAATTGCTTTGTTACTTTTATTTGCTCTGCTGTATTTTTCAACTTGGATGATTTGAATTGATACATATTTACACTGCTTGAACTGCCAATAAGGTAAAATAACCTTCTTGTAACCTAAAACTCAGGACTGCCCTGCAGTATTAGGACTGGCTGAAGTATTATATCTTGTAACCTTTTGATATTTTGCTACCAATCATTTTTTATTGTGTAACCAGTAATTTTGATCTTTTGTTCAAATAAATTTTCATTTCTTACTTACAAGCATTGGTTTATTTTTACTTCAGCTAATAAAGACAGTTCTATAAGTAGTATAAAGAGCATTATAAGTTTACATTGCCAAACTTAAGGACAACCATAAGGACCCACACAAGACTCTGCTGGAGAGGTAAGCATGAACTTCTTAAGGGGTTAATGATGATTATTCATGCGCGTGCGGTCTGTGTTTGTGTTTGGAGCTCCGTCGAATTGATTCATTAATCCTTGATTTTCTTCTTTACCACTCAATTATAAACAGGCACTTTCTATTTTTATATCATGTGAACTTATCCTCGATACTATTCCTTATAAAAAACAATCGGATTGCTTTGATATCGCTACTTAGATCCAACTTTCCGAATCTCGGCTACTAGCCTTTAGCCCGCTAGCATTTCACGCGTGGCCTCGCGCCTATCGAGCGTCTCATCTTACACCCGTTTCTCTGAAAGGATACGGGTTATATCCATCATTTCAGTCCAAATTAGTAGTGATATTGGTAGTATCACTACTAATTTACTGTTCATCTGTTATAATGGCGAACATATCGGATGCGTGTCTAACGTTACCTCTGAGTGCAGGTGAGGACACATCCGAGCTGATTTCGGTACGATTGGAGCTGGAGTCGGTGGAGAAGCAGATCCGTGTCCTGTTGGAGAAGCAAGCCGAGCTGCGAGATCGGCGATCAGCGCTTGAAACATCACGCGCCGATGCTCACAAGTCAGTGGTTAGTAACTTTTTGACTTTGACTCCGACTTCGTGTACTCCGTGCGTTTCTCTGCCCAGGAGGACGCGATCATCTCAGACTTCAATCACTCCTGCACCCTGGGTCACGACACGAGCCAGGACCAGAGCAAGAACCTCTACGCCCCTCCCGGTCTTCGAGATCTCCACCCGGAACCGCTTCTCCCCTCTTCGCGAGTCGGAACGCGATGACGCCGTGATCATCGGCACTTCCATGGTACGTCATGTCCGTGCTACATCGGGTAAAGGTAAGGTGCGCACTCACTGCTTTCCTGGTGCTCGTGTTCTTGATGTCGCTGCGCAGGTTCCCGAGATCCTGAACGGTGACGAGCGCGTTGGAGCTGTCGTGCTGCACGCGGGAACGAACGACTTCAGGCTGCGGCAGACGGAGGTTCTGAAGAAGGACTACAGGAGCCTGATCGAGACGGTACGCAGCACATCGCCTGAAGCAACGATCGTCGTGTCTGGACCGCTTCCCACGTACCGACTTGGACAAGAAAGGTTCAGTAGATTATTTGCTTTAAATGAATGGTTAATGTCATGGTGTAATGAACAGAAACTGCTCTTTGTAAATAATTGGAATCTGTTTTCGGAGCGACCTAGGCTCTTCCGTCCTGATGGCCTGCACCCCAGTAGAGTCGGAGCGGCTGTTCTGTTGGACAACATCTCCAAGACGCTACACACCATCTGACTAGTAAGTCAAACAGTCTTTGCTGTCCCAACTTAATTGATATAAGTACTAATGTAGAACATTTTATAGAAACTGTGTCTATTCCTCGCTTAGTGAGGCCAAACAATAAATCTACTGTAGGATCTAGCAAGAATATTATTGTAATTAAACCAGAAAATCTAAATATCAGTGAACAAAAACAATTTCTAAAGCTAGGTCTTCTAAACATCAGATCGCTCACACCTAAGGCGGTTATTGTAAATGAAATGGTCACAGATAATAATTTCGATGTTCTGTGCCTTACTGAAACCAGGCTTAAACCAAATGATTATTTCGGTCTAAATGAGTCTACTCCACCAGGATACTGTTATAAGCATAAGCCCCGTCTGATCGGTCGTGGCGGCGGTGTTGCAACAATCTATAGAGATATTCTTAATGTTACTCAGAAAACTTGTCATAGGTTTAATTCATTTGAAGTACTTGTGCTAAATGTTACGCTCTTAGATGTAAGAAAGAAATCCTTATTATCTCTAGCCTTGGCTACCGTATATAGACCTCCAGGGCCATATGCTGATTTCCTAAAAGATTTTGCAGACTTTCTCTCAGACCTATTGGTCAATGTCGATAAAGCAATAATTGTTGGCGACTTTAACATACATGTAGATAATACAAATGATGCGTTAGGGGTGGCGTTTACAGATTTATTACACTCCTTTGGGGTGAAGCAAAACGTCAGTGGTCCCACTCATCGTCTAAATCATACACTAGATTTAATTATATCATATGGAACCGATCCAACCGATATAGATATTATACCGCAAAATGACGATCTCACTGATCATTACATGGTAACTTGCATAATACGTACTGCTGAAATTTGTCATGTTGCACCACGTTATCGACCAGGCAGAACAATCCTTCCAAACACTATAGATAGATTCTCAAATAGCTTACCTGATCTATCTCAGCTGCTCAGTGAACCCAAACAAACAGATGAACTAGAGGAAATGACTAGCAGTTTGAGCACCGTTTTCTCTAGTACACTAGATATTGTTGCACCAATTAGATTAAAAAAGGTTAGAGAGAAAACTAAAGCACCATGGTACAACAGTGCTACGCATGCTATCAAGAGAGAAACTCGTAACTTAGAGCGTAAATGGAAACAAACTAATTTAGAGGTCTTTAGAATCGCGTGGAAAGACAGTATGTCACGTTATAAAAGGGCTCTAAAATCAGCCAGGGCTGAGCATCTCCGCAAACTAATAGAAAATAACCAAAATAATCCAAGGTTTTTATTTAACACCGTGGCTAGACTAACAAATAATCAGACATCTCCAGAGCAAAATAATCCGTTACAATATAGTAGTAATGATTTTATGAATTACTTCGATGAGAAAATAGAAAGCATCCGAAACACAATTGTAAACGTACAATCCTCTATGGTGTCTTATGATTCAGCCTCAATTATGGCCCCTCTAGAACAACTACACAGTTTTGCAACTATAGGACAGGAAGAACTAAATAAACTTATCATTGCATCTAAACCAACAACATGTTTATTAGATCCAATACCCTCTAAACTACTGAAAGAAGTGTTACCTGTAGTGGAAGAGCCTCTTCTCAATATTATTAACTTGTCTCTATTTTTAGGTCATGTTCCAAAAATATTCAAGCTGGCAGTAATAAAACCTCTCATTAAGAAACCGCATTTAGATCCAAATAACCTAGCAAATTACAGACCCATCTCAAATCTTCCATTTATGTCTAAAATACTAGAAAAAATTGTGTCCGCTCAATTGTGCTCTTTCTTGCAAGAAAATGATATCTATGAAAAATTTCAGTCGGGATTCAGACCGCATCATAGCACAGAAACTGTGCTAGTTAAAATTACAAATGATTTACTCTTAGCCTCTGACCAAGGCTGTATCTCAATACTAGTTCTACTTGATCTTAGCGCTGCATTCGACAATATAGATCATAAAATACTCTTGGATCGACTACAAAACTACACTGGTGTTCAGGGACAGGCATTAAGCTGGTTTAGATCGTACTTATCAGACCGTTACCAGTTTGTCTGTTTAAATGAGGAAAAATCGAAGATAATGTCAGTAGACTATGGAGTGCCACAAGGATCTGTCCTAGGCCCTCTGCTATTCTCAATATATATGCTGCCACTTGGTAATATTATAAGAAAACATGGAATTAATTTTCACTGTTATGCTGATGACACTCAATTATATATCTCATCACGACCAGATGAAAACACTAACTTATCTAACCTGACAGAGTGTCTAAAAGATATAAAATGCTGGATGACGTGTAATTTCCTGCTATTAAATTCAGATAAAACGGAGGTATTACTTATTGGTCCAAAAAACTACCCACAAAATCCCTTACAATACAACTTTAATTTAGAAGGATGTCCTGTTACTTTATCCACTACAGTAAAAGACCTGGGTGTTATACTAGACCGCAACTTGACTTTCGAAAATCATATTTCATATGTTACAAGAACAGCCTTTTTCCACCTTAGAAACATTGCTAAGCTACGTAACATGCTATCTTTTTCTGATGCAGAAAAGTTAGTTCATGCATTCATGACCTCGAGACTAGATTACTGTAATGCTTTATTAGCTGGTTGTCCTGCATCCTCAATAAACAAGCTACAGTTAGTGCAAAATGCAGCTGCTAGAGTTCTTACTAGATCAAGAAAATATGATCATATAACACCAATTTTATCATCTCTACACTGGTTACCTATAAAGTTCCGTATCAATTACAAAGTATTACTATTGACCTATAAAGCTCTAAATGGTTTAGCTCCAGTCTATTTAACAGACCTTCTATCGCCCTACAATCCAGCGCGCTCTTTAAGATCACTAAATTCGAGGCTTCTGGTCATTCCTAGGAAATCAAAGTCTACTAAAGGAGGGAGGGCGTTCTCACATTTAGCTCCTAAACTCTGGAATAGCCTTCCTGATATTGTTCGAGACTCAGACTCGCTGTACCAGTTTAAAACTAGATTAAAGACGCATCTCTTTAGCCAAGCATTCACTTAATGCTTACCTTTTATACTACTTCTGAATCAGTTCGAATGCATTAATATTATGAACAGCAGCTATGCTAATTATTTCCCATCTGCCTTTCTGCTGCGTCCCGAGGTAAATAGCGTTCGTCAGCTCCAGTTTGTATCCAGCCTCTCACAGAGACTTCAGATGACCCAGCACCTGTGATGAGACGACTAAACGCCTGTGGAGAGGCGACTCGACGCCTGTGAAGAGACGACTCAACGCCAGCGATATGTTATGCCTAAATTAATACATGATTAACTAACTATTTTTCTATGTACATTTCTGAAATGCACTTTCTGTAAAGCTGCTTTGAGACAATGTGTATTGTGAAAAGCGCTATACAAAAAAATTTGAATTGAATTGAATTGAATTGAATTATTGTATGTACACCACTAGATTGGCTGGTATAAATTAAACAAGCTAGTGTAGGATTTTTGTAATCCAAAACCTGACCTGACAGCACAAGTCTCCTGGCTACGAGATACCAGGGAGATAATCAGGAACGTGAGTTGTAGTACCAGGACTCACCACATGGGGGCTCGTCCGGGATTAGCGATTATTATTAGTTTAATAAGTTCGGATCCTAGGGAACAATAATCATCAAAGCTAGAAAACTGCCATTGAAATCCGCCTGCCCAGACAGTCTCAAAGTGCAAAGGGGAAGTGACTAGGGGTAGTTGCTTCAGTGAAACCTGACCATATAACTGTTATGGGGACGCCCGTTTTCAGGTAGACTTTATGGTTTATGCACATTGTGGGTATCAGTCTCGAGGAATAGCGCTACAGGACCGGAGTGAGTACCTGAACAGATCCTCATACCCAAAGAGCTGATTACCCGAAATACCTCCTTAAGAAGGATATTTCATATTGTTAACGGAACAGACAGTCATGCAAAAGATAACAGATGTTATATTGCTCCCACAAGATCAGTTAACTAAGCGACTAAAAGAAGCAGGGCAAACAGAGAATGAAGAACTGTTGGCTAATGATTGTACTTTGTATACTTCTAATGTTGAGGGTTTAGCCAACCTAGTAAAAATTGTTGGAAAACAAAGTCAAAGTGATAAAGTTACCGTAGAAATTGGGGAAGAGGATACAACAGTGCCTTTAGTCCCAGGTAAACAAATACGAGTAACTAGAAACGGCGTTCAGGACCAGAGAGCCTTGATTACGGCCGAATCCTCGTCCCTGTCAATGCATACCGACATAGAGGGGGCGGAGGGAGGTGATTATGACAGTATTGGTGAAGAATGTAAAATTCAACCGACAGAGTTGGGAACAATACCTAAACATAGTAACTTCCTAACCCAATTCTACCCTTGGACAGGGGAAGAATTAATGGGAAATAAAAACTCAGCGTTTAAACCAGTCAAAACCTCCGCAGAAAGAAAAGATAAAAAGGACAGGGTTCCTGTGAGGGAGACAGGCGATAGTTCATGTCAGGATTACTCAGAAGATGAGGAGATACCGCGTCGAAATAGAGTTAATTACAGAAAATCTAAAAATCGATCTCGCGAGAGGCGAAGCAGCTCTCACCAGAGAGAGCATGACCAATTGGGAGGCAGAGTTTTCCTGACCTGCCCTGGTCTGGATCTCGCTCCGCAAGAAGAGTATCTGTCAGCGCTTAAAATAACAGACCAAAAGATTATTAAGTTGGCCTGCGGGCCCACAGCTGATGAAATACTAGATATGCCACAAACTAGTTTTAAGGCAAAAATAGACATGCTCGCAGAACAATTATATTGTATGCAAAAATCACTTTGTCACCTAATATTAGACGAAGATCGAAAAGTAAAAAAGGAACCAACCATAAATGATGTTTGGAAGCTCAGAGAGTTTGTTTATCAAAAAACGCCGACTAAAAAGGTTAAAGCTCCGAGAAAACAGCAAAATGCTGATAAAAAAGACAAGACAGATAAAATAGCTGCCAGAGAGACCTTAAAAGATGAGTGTTTCAGAGAACAGTATGAATGCAGGGTAAAAGAGGAAGTGCACTTCTCGGATGCTGCAGCCGAGCTCTGGCTATTCTGACTCAGATTCAGACGCAGGAAGCAGAAGTGGAACTCCACTCCCTCCGGTAGCAACGCAAGCAGATTTATCTCTTGTGGCGTGGCATGCTAGGCAGGAAAGGGAGAAAATAGATCCTGTGACAGAGGCGAGAGGGGAGACCGCTGAACATAGGCGGGGGCCCCCTAGACGTGCTAAGGGCGATAGCACCACCGCAATCCAACTGTTACAGAACATGAGGTTCCCAGGGGCTAAAAATAACGTAATGACCAGAGCAAAAATGGTCGCTGACTTAGGGAAGACATTACGGGCGTCAACGTGCCTTATTGAGCAGATGATTAAATATTACACTGGATTAGAGCTAGAATTGGACATCGTCATGGATCATCACTCACACGTGATAGGGATAGATGAGGATGCTGAATTTAAAAAAGAAATAGACTTAGTGAGGTCAATAGGATTGTGGCCTTATCTGTCTAGAAAAGCTAAACTAGGCTGGACAGAGAGTCAGATGTTAGCTAAGCTTAAAAAGCTGGCAAAAGAATTACCAGGTTGTAAAGAGATAGCCAAATGGGTTCTGAGACTGACTGGTCCGAGCTGTCAAAATTTGCGGCCAGGTATGACAGAGAAAGCAATAATAAGTTTAGACCAAGGGAAAATTCAGGTCAAAACAAATACAGGCCAACAGAAGGTGATCGAGACAGACAAAGAGCTAATTTCAAAAAATTGAATAGGCCTAATGGGTCGTTTGATAAAAATAAGATGAGGACAGGTCGTAACGATCCACCTAAAATAGAAAATGAGAAACATAAATGGCAGAGAAAAGCTGCGCCTAAACAAAAACCTATAAAAAAGGATACATATATTGAGCCTGAGATTTGGGCAAAGATGTCAGACGAGCAGAAAAAGAGCTTGTTAGCCAAACGAAATAAAAAAGCAGAAATGAAACCAAAACATGCTCAGTCTGTTAGGAGCCATAAAGCCATAAGAGAGGAGAAGAAATAGGGAGGTGTGACCCCAGGAAAAGCGACAATTTCATCTGATTTAGTTGAGGAGGACGAAATACAAGATTTATATATTAATTACAAGGGAATAAAGTTTATGCTTGATACAGGAGCCGAGATAACTAGCCTAACTAAATTACCTGACAGTGCTGTGAAATTGGACGGTCATTATCGTGTCTATGGTTTCAGTAATGAAATGAAACCAGTTAAAAGAGATCGATACTATTGGGAAGGACTAAACTGCATCATAGATAGCGCAAATTTGATGTGTTTAAGAGATGCTACCTTAATTAGAGAAATGACCGAGAAAAACTCCGAATACAAAATCAGATGGATGAAAAGTGTCGACCTGGAGGCTCAGCTGAATCGGGTAGTAACAGAAAGCTTATTACCAAAAGATGAATTAAGGGCGTTATAGCTAAATATAAAAATAGCTTTGCAAAAAGCAAAAATGATTGCGGAAGAGTGTCAGAAAAATATGAGCACACCATAGTAGGAGGCATTCCGCCTCCACAGAGACAATATCCTCTGAATAAAGTGGCATATGCAGAAATTAAAGAGACGATTAATGAATTGTCTCGCAAAGGAATAATAAGTGTGGAAGTTAATTGTCCGACTAATTCCCCAATACAGGCAGTCCTTAAATCGGATGGTTCGTTCCGTCTTGTTGATAATTTTAAATCTCTGAATCGTTTGTCGGTCCCAGACACGAGATATTTAATTAATGCCAGGGATGCCACAAATGGCTTGAATGAGGGTAAAATACTATCAAAAATTGATTTGGCTAATGGCTTTTGGTCAATACCACTAGCCAAGGAGAGTCGCGCCCGGACAGCTTTCACTTTTGAAGGGAAGCAGTGCGTGTATAACAGATTGCCGCAAGGATATTGCAACAGCCCGAATGTGTTTCAGTCGATTATCTTGGAAATATTAGAAGGATTGCCGATTACAGTCTATATTGATGATGTGCTAATAGCTACGCAAACCATAGGCAAACACATGTAAGTTTTATCAGAAACTATAAGGAGATTGGCAGACGCTGGTTTCCTTTTGAACTTGAAGAAACTTGAATTAGGAAAAGAAAGGGTTGATTTTTTAGGATTTGAAGTCTCTGGAAATGATAGAGGCATTGCAAAATCGACACAAGATAAATTGATTGAATTAAAAAATAAGAAGATTACGAATCTAAAGGAATTACAAAGCCTTATGGGCAGATTAAATTTTGTAAGAGATCTAATACCGGGTTACAGTTCTAAAGCTAAAGTGCTGTACAAAGCCACTGCCGGTGATGATTTCAAATGGACAGAGAATTTAGAAAAAGTAAAGAATGACATTATTGACATGGTTTTGTGTTCAGGGCGAATTAGCAGACGAAATCCTGAAAAGGATCTAATAGTCAAAATTGATAATACGCCAGGGGAGATGGAAGTTATATTATATAACGAGGGAAACTCCAAATCTCCAGTAATGTTCATCTCTCACGAAAAACCAGCTAACCATAAGAAACATGATAATATGTCTCCTGTTGATATATTACCATAAACCATATGCTGATTTCCTAAAAGATTTTGCAGACTTTCTCTCAGACCTATTGGTCAATGTCGATAAAGCAATAATTGTTGGCGACTTTAACATACACGTAGATAATACAAATGATGCGTTAGGGGCTGCGTTTACAGATCTATTAAACTCTTTTGGGGTGAAGCAAAACGTCAGTGGTCCCACTCATCGTCTAAATCATACACTAGATTTAATTATATCATATGGAACCGATCCAACCGATATAGATATTATACCGCAAAGTGACGATCTCACTGATCATTACATGGTAACTTGCATAATACGCACTGCTGAAATTTGTCATGTTGCACCACGTTATAGACCAGGCAGAACAATCCTTCCAACCACTATAGATAGATTCTCAAATAGCTTACCTGATCTATCTCAGCTGCTCAGTAAACCCAAACAAACAGATGAACTAGAGGAAATGACTAGCAGTATGAGCAACATTTTCTCTAGTACACTAGATATTGTTGCACCAATTAGATTAAAAAAGGTTAGAGAGAAAACTAAAGCACCATGGTACAACAGTGCTACGCATGCTATCAAGAGAGAAACTCGTAACTTAGAGCGTAATTGGAAATGAACTAATTTAGAGGTCTTCAGAATCGCGTGGAAAGACAGTATGTCACGTTATAAAAGGGCTCTAAAATCAGCCAGGGCTGAGCATATCCGCAAACTAATAGAAAATAACCAAAATAATCCAAGGTTTTTATTTAACACCGTGGCTAGACTAACAAATAATCAGACATCTCCAGAGCAAAATATTCTGTTACAATATAGTAGTAATGATTTTATGAATTACTTCAATGAGAAAATAGAAAGCATCCGAAACACAATTGTAAATGTACAATCCTCTATGGTGTCTTATGACTCGGCCTCAATTATGGCCCCTCTAGAACAACTACACCGCTTTGCAACTATAGGACAGGAAGAACTAAATAAACTTATCATTGCATCTAAACCAACAACATGTTCATTAGATCCAATACCCACTAAACTACTTAAAGAAGTGTTACCTGTAGTGGAAGAGCCTCTTCTCAATATTATTAACTCGTCTTTATTTTTAGGTCATGTTCCAAAAATATTCAAGCTGGCAGTAATAAAACCTCTCATTAAGAAACCGCAATTAGATCCAAATAACCTAGCAAATTACAGACCCATCTCAAATCTTCCATTTATGTCTAAAATACTAGAAAAAATTGTGTCCGCTCAATTGTGCTCTTTCTTGCAAGAAAATGATATCTATGAAAAATTTCAGTCGGGATTCAGACCGCATCATAGCACAGAAACTGCGCTAGTTAAAATTACAAATGATTTACTCTTAGCCTCTGACCAAGGCTGTATCTCAATACTACACTGTAAAAAATTCTGCTGTGATTTTACAGTAAATTACTGGCTACTAGTTGCATTACTTTCACAGTAAATTACTGTATGTAAATTTACAGTAAATTACTGGGAAGTAGTTACATTGCTTTCACAGTATGTTACTGTATTACTTTACAGTCCATTGTTGTGAAATGACAGCTGTATACTGTGATATCACAGTATATATTCTAGTACAGTACTGTGATTGAGCTATTTGTTACTTTAGATTTATTGTATTTAACTGTAACTTCACAGTCAATGACCAGTACAGTACTGTGATTAAGCAGTTGGTTTTCTATGAATTGTTTTGGTTAAAAAAAATATGATTTTTAGGCACACTCAGACCTCTAGAATCAGTGTATGAATCTCAACAATGGTGACAAACAAAATATTCAATTAGAAAAAAGGAAATTACTAAGACAAATCAGATCATAATTTATTCATACCGCAATGCATGATGGGAGCCATGAATGAATTTTGATTGGTGGCACCCAGAATGCACTGCAACTTATTAGTGTCACCATTGTTGAGATTCACAGGCTGATTATTGATATCAGTGTGTCTAAACAGATCAGAGCAGCTTTAAAGAAATATTGGATTATATTGAAAACGCTGATAACAGTTTGCTGTAATTAGCAAGGGAAAGACACTCTTTTTGACTTGGGTGATTCATATCAAGTGATGATTATGTCAAAACATTACCAACATTACCTGGTCACCTTTGTTCAATGTTCTTGTGGCAGTGACATTTACATCAGCCAAACAAAATTGAAATATTGATAGTTTAGGGGTCAAGAGCCCAACTAAAGCAAACGTTGATCACCAAAATGGTGGCTTAACATTTTTTATTTTCTCCTTTGGTGATTCTGCTTGTTAACATCATGTGTCTTCAGTAATGGTTATCAAAATAGCATTAAAATGACATCAACATCATGACATCAAATAAATGTTGAATTGACATCAAATGCCAACAAAGCATGACATCAAAATAACATCAAAATGACATCAGAAGAGGTCAAAATCTTTACATCAAATTGACATCGACACTTTGACGTCAATATGACTTTCATTTTTTGTCATTTTGACAATGATTGATGTCATAGTGATGTAAAATTGATGTCAAGGTGCCTGCTGGGTAAAGTTAAATTTTCTACGGTGTAGCTAATGTGACGTCTCAGTTACTAACTTAACACTAATGTTGCAACCAACGTCTGTTCATTCAAATTTGGGCGCTCAAACCTAAGGAGTCCTAAGGAGTCTGCTCCAACTACAAAAACATGACAACAGAACCTACAACTAATGCTAATTTGGTTCATACTTTTAAATAACATGCACTATCATTTAAAAAACAGTCATCAAATTGACAAGGTTTGACATTTAAACACTTACCGCTGAATCTATCAAATGAAACCACGGAGGAGATCAATTGACGCGTTGCAGCAAGAAAAAGACGGAATTCACAGTAGTTTCTTGTAATAGCCCCACTTGCATTATTTTCACAGTAAAAGTCTAAATACGGTATTATATTGTGAAATATCACAGTTAAAGCCTGTGAAGTGGTAATAATGTAATTTACTGTGAAATATTACAGTAACATCTTGTGAAATCCTGGAAATATTTTACAGTGTAGTTCTACTTGATCTTAGTGCTGCGTTCGACACTATAGATCATAAAATACTCTTAGATCGACTACAAAACTACACTGGTGTTCAGGGACAGGCATTAAGCTGGTTTAGATCGTACTTATCAGACCTTTACCATTTTGTCTGTTTAAATGGGGAAAAATCGAAGATAACATCAGTAGACTATGGAGTGCCGCAAGGATCTGTCCTAGGCCCTCTGCTATTCTCAATATATATGCTGCCACTTGGTAATATTATAAGAAAACATGGAATTAATTTTCACTGTTATGCTGATGACACTCAATTATACAGTGGTGCTCAGAATTAATGGTACCCCTGGTAAAAATGATAAAAAATGGCTATAAGAAATAAATCTGCATCGTTTATCCTTTTGATCTTTCATTCAAAAAATTGGCAAAATCCTAACCTTTCATTGAAGTAAAAGATTTGAAAGTGGGGGGAAAATCACATTATAAAATAAATGTTTTTCTCCAAAACACGTTGGCCACAATTATTCATACCCTTTTATTAAATACATTTTTTCAATCTCCTTTTGCCAAGATAACAGCTCTGAGTCTTCTCATATAATGCCTTATGAGTTTGGAGAACACCTGACAAGAGATCAGAGACCATTCCTCCATACAGAATCTCTCCAGATCCTTCAGATTCCCAGATCCATGTTGGTGCTTCTTCTCTTCAGTTCAGCCCACTCATTTTCTATATGGTTCAGGTCAGGGAACTGGGACGGTCATGGCAGAAGCTTCATTTTGTGCTCCCTAACACATTTTTGTGTTGATTTTGATGTTTGTTTTGGATCGCTGTCCTGATGGAAGATCCAACCACGGCCCATTATAAGATTTCTAGCAGAAGGCCTCAGGTTTTGATTTTTTATCTGTTGATATTTGATAGAATCCACAATGCCATGTATCTGAATAAGAAGTCCAGGACCTCCAGCAGAAAAATAGGCCCACAACATTAAAGATCCAATGGTATATTAAATTGTACACATGGGATACTTTTTATCCTTGTGTGCACCAAACCCATCTAGTGTGTTTGCTGCCAAAAAGCTCTTTTTTTTTTAGTTTAATCTGACCACAGAACCCCGTGCCGTTTGAAGATCCAGTCGTGTCTGACAACTGAATATGCTAGAGTTTGTATTTGGAGGAGCGAGGAGCATTTTTCTTAAAACCCTCCCAAACAACATGTGGTGATGTAGGGGTTGTTTGATTTTTTTAATAGGCTTTCTAAACCCCAAGACTCAACTAATCTCTGCAATTCTCCATCTGTGATCGTTGGAGAGTCTTTGGCCACTCAAACTTTCATCCTCACCGTCCATTAAGAAAATATAGACACACGTCCTCTTCCTGGCAGAATCGTAACATCTTTAGTTGATTATAACTTCTTAATTATTGCCCTGATGGTCAAAATGGGATTTTTCAATTCTTTAGCTATTTTCTTACATCCACTTTCTATTTTGTGATGCTCAACAATCTTTAGATCTACATCAGAACCATGTTCTGTGGTTTTATTCATTGTGATGTATGATTAAGGGAATTTGGCCTTTGTGCTTCCTCATATTTAAACTCCTGTAACACAAGAAGTCATGGCTGGACAATTTCATGTTCCTAGTCACCCTGGTGTGCTAAAAAAGGTAAATATTAATGGGAATATACTTCATAGATATTTTATTCATAAAAAAATCTAGGGGTATGAATAATTGTGGCCAATGTGTTTTGGAGAAAAATATTTATTTTATAATGTGATTTCCCCCCCATTTTCAATTCTTTTACTTCAATGAAAGGTTAGAATTTTACCAATTTTTTGAATGAAAGATCAAAAGGATAAACAATGCAGATGTATTTTTTATAGCCATTTTTTATCATTTTTACCAGGGGTACCATTAATTCTGAGCACCACTGTATATCTCATCACGACCAGATGAAAACACTAACTTATCTAACTTGACAGAGTGTCTAAAAGATATAAAATGCTGGATGACGTGTAATTTCCTGCTATTAAATTCAGATAAAACGGAGGTATTACTTATTGGTCCAAAAAACTACCCACAAAATCCCTTACAATACAACTTTAATTTAGAAGGATGTCCTGTTACTTTATCCACTACAGTAAAAGACCTGGGTGTTATACTAGACCGCAACTTGACTTTCGAAAATCATATTTCATATGTTACAAGAACAGCCTTTTTCCACCTTAGAAACATTGCTAAGCTACGTAACATGCTATCTGTTTCAGATGCAGAAAAGTTAGTTCATGCATTCATGACCTCGAGACTAGATTACTGTAATGCTTTATTAGCTGGTTGTCCTGCATCCTCAATAAACAAGCTACAGTTAGTGCAAAATGCAGCCGCTAGAGTTCTTACTAGATCAAGAAAATATGATCATATAACACCAATTTTATCATCTCTACACTGGTTACCTATTAAGTTCCGTATCAATTACAAAGTATTACTATTGACTTATAAAGCTCTAATGGTCTAGCTCCTGTGTATTTAACAGACCTTCTATTGCCCTACAATCCATCGCGCTCTTTAAGATCACAAAATTCAACTTCCGGTGACGTCATGGTTGGAACAACAGGTTAGAGACGAAGCTCCGTCAGAAAAAAAAAAGATAGAAAACAGTGACAACTTTGTATAAAGCTTTCAGGGTGGAAAATAGCCCGCGAACAAGATGACTACTACAACGAAAACGAGAAGACAAGGAAAGACAGGACAATTGGAAGAACCCGACATTAAACAACTGAATACGAACAGCGCTGGCTTAGATGCTACTAGCCGCGAGGAACATGTAGCACGCGAGGGCGAAATGTCTTTGATCCAAGAAATGAGAAAACTTCGTGAAGAAAACAGTCAGGGACATAAACAAACAACAAAGACTCTTGAACGTTTGGAAAAGACTGTGACAGATATTAAGGAGCAGCTCGGGGACCATCAGCAGAAGATCAGTGAGCTGGAGGGGAGAGTGAGCGAGGTGGAAGATGCAGGTGCAGGGCAGCACCGTGTGATACGGTACCTGTTTCAACGTGAAAAACAACTCACAGCTGTTTGTGATGACTTACAAAACAGGTTGAGGAGAAATAACCTCCGAATATTTCAAATACCAGAGGAAAGTGAACAGAGAGATGCGGTGGAGTTTGTGAAAGCCCTGCTTCCCAAAGTACTGACACTACCACCTAATTTGGACATTAAAATCGAAAGAGCGCACCGCTCACTTCAGTCCAAACCGACAGACCCAGCGGCTCCCCCCAGATCAATCATCGTGAGATTCCTCGACGCAGCGGTGAAAGATATTGTTTTGCAGCAAGCATGGAGTCAAGGAAAGGTGATGTTTCAAGACAAGAGGATTTTCTTCGATCAAGATTACTCTCCCGAGCTACAAAAGAAGCGAGCTAAGGTTCACGCAGTCGTCAAACAGTTAAAGCAGAGGGGCATTCAGGCAAAATGCCTGTATCCAGCACGACTGAAAGTCAAGATGGACTCGGGAGAAAAAACTTTCCCCTCGCTGACAAACGCCGCGGAATCTTTGAGAGAGATGGGTGTAGAGGTGCAGTGCGGGGAGAAAGAGCGCATCGAAGAGAAACTAACTGGAGGATGGAACATCAGTACGAAGAGGAGGGGAACCAATATGTTGGCGACAGCGGACTTAAAGGCTATGATTCAGGAGGAAGACGAGGATGAGTGAGTAGTCGGAGGTGTAACACCTACAATTTATTTCAACGTTAAAGGGATGCTAAAGGTACACTTAACGTTGAGTGCATATGAACAATGTATAGACTGAAAGCAATAACAGAATAAAAAATAAATAAATTAATTAAAAAAAAAGTTGTCACAAAGGGTTTAAAAAAAAAAAAAAAAAAAAAAAAAAGAAATAGTTCTGACGGACTCTTGACGTCTACATGAGTGGTTTACACTCACTAAGACCTTTTTTGCATGTTAGTGTATTACTGGTCATTATTGCACACTGGGTGCTTTTCACCACAGAGGGATTAGGTCACCACTCTCTGTCCCATTATCATCGGGGGTTAGACATGGTTATAGTTTACTTTCTGTGTCTGACTGGAAATGTGGAAGTTCTGGTCTATGTTTATAATGTTATTGTTTTGTTTTATCTGAAGCAGGTTGCACTTTATTTTTTGTTTAATTTTGTAAATTTGGAGTTAAACTATTTTATTTGTTTGTGTCTAACAGATGCGTATGAGAGGTCTGGGTGTTACACGAATCAGTATAAATACAATGATGGCATTACTTAACATAATTACTTACAACATAAAAGGAATAAATAACCCAATTAAAAGAAAAAAGATACTGGGACAGTTGAAGAAAATGCAGTGCTCTATAGCCTTACTTCAAGAAACCCACCTCACAGAAACAGAACACCAAAAATTAAAAAGAGAATGGGTGGATCAGGTTTACAGTAGCTCTTATGGGAAACGGAAAAAGAGAGGGGTAGCTATATTATTTGGTAGGTCTGTGTATTTTCATTGCGAAAAGGTTTTCCAGGACACAGAGGGTCGATATGTTATGGTCATAGGAAGTATTGCTGGCTTTAAATTAACTTTTTTGAATGCTTATGCACCAAATGAAGATTGTCCACAATTTTTCAAAAAGCTTGCACATTTGGTAGCAGATCATGGAGAAGGTTTTTTTTTAATGGCGGGGGACTTAAATTGTGTAATAAATAATAGAATAGATAAATTACCATCATCCTCAAAACCTCAAAGCAGAATGTCGAAAAGTCTAATGAATATTATGAAGGAATTAGGGTTGATAGATGTTTGGCGCTACCTTCATCCAAAAGAGAGAGACTTCACCTTTATGTCACAAGTGCATGGAAGCTACTCACGTCTGGATCACTTTTTGGTGTCCAAAAAAGACATATACAGAGTTAAAAATTGTGTTATTGAGCCAATAACCATTTCAGATCATAGCCCAGTACAAATGACACTTGATTTGGGATTGGAGCCGTGTATGAAGTATTGGAGAATTAATGTTTCATTATTGACAGATATTAATATAAGAGAAGAAATAAGGTCAGCAATAATGGAATATTTTGCTTTGAACGACAATGGAATGGTCTCACCTACGGTTTTATGGGAAGCAGGAAAAGCCACAATAAGGGGAAAAATAATATCTATTGGATCACAGTTAAAGAAAGAAAGACTTAAAAAACAAGTAGAATTAGAAACTGAAATTAAAAGACTGGAAAATGAACATAAACAAAAGGGAAAACAAGAAATATTTAATAAACTTAAAGACAATAGAGCCAAGCTAGATGAGATTCTGACCTATAAGGCAGAGGGTGCCCTTAGGTTTATCGATAGAAAATATTATGAATTGGGAAATAAGGCTAGCAGGTTATTATCATTTCAACTACAGAAAGCACAAGCTAGTCGAACAATTTCTAAAATTAAACAACCTCAAACTAATCCAAAAGCAGTAGCGAATACCTTTGCCAAATATTATGAACAATTATATAAGGGTCAACATCAGGAATTGAAAGAAGAAAAAATACATGATTTTTTAAAAAATCTTAAATTAGACAAGCTGACGGCAGAGGAAGCCTCAGTTTTAGTAGAGCCAATTAGAGAAAAGGAGGTGAAAGAAATAATTATTAAATTAAAAAATAACAAAACGCCAGGAATAGACGGGTTTTCAGGAGAATATTATAAAGTGTTTGTTGATGACCTCACTCCGGTATTAAGTAAGTTATATAATTATGTGTTGAATTCAGGGAATCCCCCAGAGTCATGGTCTGAGGCTATCATCACAGTCCTGCATAAGGAAGGAAAAGATCCACTGCAGTGTTCTAGTTATCGTCCTATTAGCCTCCTGTGTGTGGACTATAAAATATTAACATCTATTTTAGCAACTAGAGTACAAAAATACATCAGGAAACTAGTAAAACCAGACCAGACGGGGTTCATTCCAGGTCGCCAAGGGACAAATAATATAAGGAGAACATTAAACCTGCAGTCACTCATGGCAAAGGACACTCCAACATCAATGCTTCTCAGCTTAGATGCTGAGAAAGCATTTGATAGGGTAGATTGGCAATTTTTAGAACAAACATTAATTGAGATGGGCTTTAGTGAAAAATTTACCATTTGGTTTCGGCTGTTGTATAAGAATCCCAAATCCAAAATTAGAGTTAACGGACATTGCTCTGACTTTTTTGATATAGAGAGAGGCGTAAGACAGGGTGATTCTCTCTCACCCATTCTCTTTGCTCTCAGTATCGAGCCTTTAGCGGAAGCAATAAGACAAGATAACCAGATTGTGGGGGTGGAGGATGGGGAGGGGAAAGTTCATAAAATTTCTCTTTTCGCTGACGATATCCTGCTCTTCATAAAACATCCCCTTACTTCAATACCTCGATTAATGCAATGCCTAAAAGATTATGGAGACATTTCTGGATACAAAATTAATCAAAATAAATCAGAGGCAATGATGATATCAGGAATATGGCCTAAACAACTAAACGAGAGGGTGTCATTTCACTGGTCGAAACAAGGGTTTAGGTATTTGGGGATTATTATCACACCTGAAACTACAAGACTTTTTGAGGCGAACTACAATAAGCTAATTAATCAAATAAGGAGTGATCTAGCTCATTGGGAAGTTCTTCCTTTATCTCTGTTTGGAAGAGTTGAGATCGTAAGGATGAACCTGCTCCCACGTTTTCTATTTCTATTCCAGTCGTTGCCCATAAGAGTTTCAATTTCCTTTTTTAATTTGCTAGATAAATTAATTTCTCAGTTTATATGGCAACACAAAAGACCCAGAATTAAACTTAAAACACTTCATTTGGCTAAAAATAAAGGAGGCTTGGCCTTGCCAAATTTAAAATTGTATTACTGGGCAGCTCAACTAGCAGCAATTGTGACTTGGATCAGGGGAGATGAGGAAGCAAAGTGGACCCAAATAGAGCAAGGGGAAGTTAAGGGTGTACAACTGTCGTTCCTACCTTTTATAGATCTAAAACATGTTAATAAATTGAAAATTAAAAACGAATGGATAAAACATACAATAAAGGTGTGGGCAGAGGTAAAGAAGATGCTTAAGGATGTTGGAGCAATTTCTCGAGCTATGCCCATAGCGGATAATATAGATTTTCCACCTTCAATGTGTGACCATGGTTTTAAGAGATGGGCAGTAAAGGGTCTCTTTATTCTTAATCAACTCTTTGAAGATACACACTTAAAGTCCTTTTCACAACTTCAGGAACAATTTGATCTTCCCCCAAGTGACTTCTATAGATATTTGCAAATTAGGCATTATATTACAAACCATAAGGAAAAAAAAAGAATTGACAAAATCCCAAATCATATAGAACAATATTTTATTACAATTTTAGAAAAACGCCTCCCTGTTGATAAACATGTCTCTCATCTTTATAAAAGACTGTCAATAGAAAGGGGCGGAAACACTTATAATATTAAAGAGAAATGGGAAACAGAAGCGAATATTGTGATAGAGGAGGAGTTATGGGATAAACTCTGTCAAAGGTCTCATAAAGGAATCAATAGTCAACAGTGGAAGGAATTTGACTGGAAAATTAAAATACGTTATTTTTATACCCCTCTGGTTATGTCAAAGTTTGTAAAAGACCCATCAGCAGCTTTATGTTGGAGAAAATGTGGTAAAATAGGGGACCATTCACATATATTTTGGGACTGTCCAATAATCCTTGAGTATTGGAAAAATATTAAAGAAGAGACGGAGAAAATTGTAAAAAGAGAAGTTCCCCCAAATGTAAGTTTTTTTTTATTGGGTGTCATATCAGATGATGGGATTAATGCCGACCAAAGATATATTTTACAGATACTTCTGCTAATTGCCAAAAAAAATATTACTGCTAATTGGAAGTCTGTGAAATCACCAATTATAATTGAATGGAAACAGAGACTAAAACAGATGTATATGATGGAAAAAATGACTGCATCATTACAATTGAAAACTGACCTATTTAATCAGAGGTGGCACATGGTTAAAGAATATTTAAATTTATAATTATTATTTTATTATTATTATGATTTTTTTTTATTATTATTATTAATTTTTGTATTTTTGTATTTTTTTTTTATATCATTTATATGGATGTAAGGTATTGTATCCTGTTTTTTGAGTTGTGAAGCTATATTTACAGAATATTTTTTTACAATTACGATTTTTCGCTGTATTATCTTTTTATTTTATCACTTGTCTCAGATAATGTCTTTGTTCTGTTTTGTGAAAAATATAAATAAAAAGTTCAAAAAAAAAAAGATCACAAAATTCGAGGCTTCTGGTCATTCCTAGGATATCTAAGTCTACTAAAGGAGGGAGGGCGTTCTCACATTTATCTCCTAAACTCTGGAATAGCCTTCCTGATATTGTCCGAGACTCAGACTCGCTGTCCCATTTTAAAACTAGATTAAAGACGCATCTCTTTAACCAAGCATTCACTTAATGCTTACCTTTTATACTACTTCTGAATCAGTTCGAATGCATTAATATTATGAACATCAGCTATGCTAATTATTTCCCATCTGTCTTTCTGCTGTTATCTCGGGACGCTAGTCCCGAGGTAAATAGCGTTCGTCAGCTCCAGTTTGTATCCAGCCTCTCACGGAGACTTCAGATGCCCCAACACCTGTGATGAGATGACTAAACGCCTGTGGAGAGACGACTCGACGCCTGTGAAGAGACGACTCAACGCCAGCGATATGTTATGCCTAAATTTATACATGATTAACTAACTGTATTTTTCTTTGTACATTTCTGAAATGCACTTTCTGTAAAGCTGCTTTGAGACAATGTGTATTGTGAAAAGCGCTATACAAATAAACTTGAATTGAATTGAATTGAATATTAGCAACAATTGCCAAAAATTTACTCATGATCAAATCTTTAGCGGCAGAGAGACAAATTATTGTGGTTGCAAGTGGTGAGGGAATAGATTTATTAGCGAGAGAAGCTAAAAATCTAATTAACGAAAATAAGCGTGTCCACATGTTTACCTGGTCTAAGTGGACAAAGTTAGTGTGTGACAACCAAATAGAATTTCGTAACCTATAAACACCGAAGAAAGATAAGAAAACTGTAATTAACCAAGCACAAATGTGTTATTTTACGGACGGAAGTTCGGATAAAGGACAGATTTGGTGGGGTTTTTTAATCAAGCTGAAAGGAAAAACTATTTACAGAGAAAAGGGGAAGCTTGGCAATGAGAACAGTGCGCAGGATGCAGAAGTGACAGCCGTTGAGAAGGCAATAGCGCACATGACAAAAAAGGGCCATAAGCACTGTGTTCTAGTGACGATAGTGAATATGTTTATTTGGGCCTCACGAGTAACCTAGAAACATGGGAACAGAACAATTTTTTCAATGCTAAAGGCAAACCATTATCCCAGGCAGACTTATGGAGGAGCATAAGTGCAAGCTATAAAATTGCTAAGCCAAAAGTAGGGCTGGGCGATATGGCCTAAAAAAAAAATCCCCGATTTTTTGACAAAAAATCCGATTTACGATTTAAATCGATTTTTTTTCTCTCCCTACTTAAAATCAATCCTCAGATGACAAAGAAATTGTTCAAAACAAGTTTTTACTTTATTTTGTTTTGATATTCCCTTCTGGGATATTATCTGGATTAAAGTGCAATCAAACAACAAGCCAAAAAGACCAGAGGGTCCTGTCAATGTAAATAGCCTAGTGTAAATGTAACATAACATAAAATGGGTGGATTGGGGGGGATGTGTAAAGAAAAAAAAACTTGCATCACAAGAAGTTTATTGTAATTGTCAAATTATTTGGTAACTAAACATCATTTTATCAATTTTATTAACTATGTAAACACAATGTTTACATGCATAAAGACTGGTATGCTACTGTTTTTATTATTGCTTAACACAAATTTCACAATTTCAATTCAATTCATGTGATTTTGATTCTGATATTGATTCAATATCAATTCCTTTGGATAAATATTAGGTACAGTAGATATGTTAATGTGTTATGTTAATTGTTCTCCAAAAATAAATCACCTAATGCTGTAAACAGAGCCCTGTCAGCTGGTATTATTAAAGGTTAAAACTAACTCAAATTAAACATAATGCGTTTTTTATAATAACAAACCACGTTATAATATTTTAATGATATAGGTAAAATATAATAAATGTGTAATATAGTTATCATATTTAGCCAAATACTCCTCTCTATAGCAATTATTTTAAGTCCAGCTAGCATGCGTGCTATGGGTCATTAAAAGGCATCCTGAGGTAAATGTAACGTTACGTGACATGTTGTTCTCCAGCTGTTTTATGGACATCTTTCCGCGGTTGAAAAACACTGATGGATTGATTTTATTAGCTACATTTGGGTAAGTTAGTAGTGAAGAGTAACAGATGATCGGTTCATGTGCCGCTTGAACTGAGATCTGTCAGCGATCTTTCACGTCACATTTACAAGCGCCAAAACGGTGTTTATTGTTGGAATTTCGTAATAAAATTAACAGAATCTGAGAGCCGAGAATCTGTTTCATATCAACAGTAACCTGCTCTGTCTTGTATGTCGGTGTCAGTGTCCTCTTTGCTTCGCGATGTTTCTCTGCGTGAGGAAATGGATGTGTGTGAGAGCGTGTAAAAAGTGACAATTGCGTGTCTCTCAGTGAACTCGTGAGAGTTGGCGGCCCTGCAGATTCAGTTTGTAAATGTTTTCGGCGGGTGTGCTTCTGCTGCCGCGGTCTTGTTCATTTGCCATGTTGTTTGTGTATCTCTATCATGGCAAGCGCTGAGCGCGGTCGGAACTAAGGGAGCACATATGGGCGCGTCGGCGGTTGTTAAAGAGAAAACCGATTTTCATTCAAAAAAATCGGCGTAAACTCGCGTAAACTACACATTCGAGTTAATCGATAAAATCGATTTATCGCCCAGCCCTAGCCAAAAGTATTGCACCAAACTATCCACACCGTTCAAACGTCTCCCGCAGCCTTAGGGAATAAA
The DNA here is from genome assembly GCA_036326025.1 of Chrosomus eos. NCBI lineage: Eukaryota > Metazoa > Chordata > Actinopteri > Cypriniformes > Leuciscidae > Chrosomus > Chrosomus eos. The sequence goes on from JAZAVI010001355.1 coordinate 636,919, forward strand.
GAAATTGATCAATATGTCAGGATAAGTGCCATTACTAAATCGAGTGAGGGAGACTTATTGCAGGAACTACATGGTAAGTTAAATCACCCATCAACAAAATATATGGCGACTTACTGCAAACAGATGGGCCTGAGGGTGCAGAATCTGAAAACGAGTTATCATAAGATTAAACTCAGCTGCCCTGATTGCAGAAAAGTAATGACCAGTGTTCATCATGATTTTGGTAAAATCAAAACTGAACGTGAACACGAAGAAATCTCTATAGACTATGCCGGCCCGCTAAGACCAAAAACCAAAAAAGGTAATGTTTATTTCTTAGTGATAGTAGACAACTGTTCTAATTATACAGAGATATATCCGTGTCAACAGGCAACATGCTCGGTTGTAGTTGACAGCCTTAAAGAATGGATAAAATATCGGGGTAAACCTGAAAGAATTCGTGGGGACAACGCACATAATTTAACTGGTAATGAAGTGGAGGCATTTTGCATTGCAAATGATATTACTCTGGTAAAAGCAGTTAAATACCAACCGGCGAGCAACGGGATTGCTGAACGTGCTGTAAAATCATCAAAAGAGGGGTTTATAAAAAACAGAGCTTAGGTGATTGGGACTGCTTGATTGAAACCTGTACAAATTATCTGAATTACAGGGTCAACAAACCTAGCCCGAATAGAGAACCATACGATACAAGCAAAAATCCGTTCAAGGTAGGCCAGACCGTTTATATCTTATTAAAACATAAGGATAAAAGATTTCAGGCAAAGACAGGTACGTGTGATAAAATTGTGGAATTAACTTCTAATACCACTGTTAGATTAGAAGCAAACGGAATTTGGTCAATTAGGAATCTTGTGGGAAGCAAAGATTAATATTTTACTATGAACGGGTCTAGAACCAACAAAGTCTCCTTTAAACAGGAATTTAACTGCCCAGCGGAAGGCATCGCTGAGACTTTGGGGACTCATTCTTAGTCAAAATATGGTATAAAGATTGTGTGGACGGAAGTCCATCTGTCAGACGTCAGCCAACTGACTGCGTTTTTTGTGGGGCCCAGGAAGTGTCCCATTTGCTCTGGCAGGGGCCCAGGGAAATCCGTGAAAGTCAGGCCCGTTTGCGGGCACAACTGACTATGTTACCTAAATGGTATTGCGCTGAAAGGTCCATTGGGGCCTGCGCGATTGGAGACGTTAGTGTCTGTGGGCAGTGCCGGAGGCAGAAACAGCTGTGGACAATAGTACAATATGAACTCGTTACGGGTAATTGTGCTTGTCGAAACTGTGTAGATTGCGCATTACAATATAGTCTTAGGGGTCGGGAGTGTAAATGTACGTTCCAGGACCCTTGTGAGTTGACGAAATGTATTAAATGCAAAATATTACTGGGTAAACGCTGGATGAAAGTGACCAGTATGAAAAGTGTGTGGCAGACACGAAAAAGCGAGACCAGCTTAGGCTGCTTGTCAAATGACCAAGGTTATGGTTGAATGGGAAGTGAATCATCTAGCTCTGGTCTGTGACAGTGAAAAAACATTTCTGTGGAATAGACTGCTGAATTTGGGTGACTCAATACCTTTAGATTCAGATCCTTTAATAAAAGGAGGAGTTATTGATAAAACCTTGTCGAGGGACACTAACCTAGACCTGTGGAAAGAGGTCATAAGGGACAAGTGTTATGATTGTGACTTAGCTATTTACTGTAAAAGCGATGGAACATATAAAGAAATGACTATGAATAGCCTGATTAGTGATGTGATAAAAAACATGTCTTTTCAGGAAGAATTTCCAATTTATATGCCCGGGCAATATAGTCACTACGTAAGAGAAACTAGTCTGACTGTGAGAGCAAGGACAATGAATATCTATACAGGGACAGACAGGGTGAAAGTAAAACTAAGTCCTGAAAAGAAAAGTGAAGTATGGGAATTCACTGTAAGCTTGACGACAACCTCGGACTTTATGGGGGTCGGGAAGTCGATCGAGGGGATCAAAATCACCCGTGCTGTTGTTACATTGCCTAATGCACAGCTGGCTCAGATTGAAGTTAGGGAGAGCTTAGGTTGTCATTTGTTCTGCGTCTCTCTTATGTGTTACAGAAGCAGGATGGCGAAACATGGAGACCAGCGTTGGAGGAAGTATCTGGAGCTGCGGAAGGACCGGAGCCAGCTAGGGCTTTTTCTGCTGGCATTGCTGACTGTGCTCATGATAACGATCGTAGTTATTGGTCTGGGCGTTACAGTGGTCAGTGAAACAAAAGTGACTGAAGTAGCCTCCTGTTCTGTAGTTGAGAAAGTCGTACTAAAGATCTGCTATAAGCAAACCATTAAATTAGGTGGCGAAATTTATGGATCTAAAATGATAAGAAATATGTTCAAAGGATTTATATCAAATATAGATAAATCATTTTGGGACTGCAAAGGCTCTAGCAATATTAGTGCAGCTAAAGGACCTGGCCTTTACGGCCAAATAACGATCAGAAATAAAACAAGATTGAGATGGGATAGGCTTACTGCCTTTAACAAAACTCATGTTAAATTAAAGGGCTTCGTCTATAATGTTTCTGATATCACCAACTTAACGGATAGTGTACACGTGTACAAGGTATGGAATAGCCCCTTCCTGACAATTTCATGCACTGAGGAATGGGACTGTTTGACCAAGCAGGTGATCCCTGTGATAAAGACCAGTTGGTTAGTCGATAATGACGTAGTCAAGGTCAGAGCTATGAATATAGGGGGAAGATCAGCCGACGACTCCCGTATGACAGAACATAGTGGGATCAATGAGGATAACTCTGACCCAGTACAGAAGAGTTATTGGCCACAAGGCTTAAATCCTTATGCATTGATTCTAGGGATATTTAAGAATAAGCCAAAACCGGCATATATTGAGCTGGAGTGGGTAACATGTGATCAGAGGGTCCTGCCCATTTCATTGTGTGAGAGTCATTTTAATTGCCCATATTTAAAAAGGGATAAGTTCCTGGGCACTGATCCTGAGAATCAGTTTTGGTATGATATAGACAAACATTGTAGGGCAGATTATGGACAAACAACTGCTTGGGTTTGTTATATAAACAGTGACTCGCGGTGGAATGAGAAGGAATTTAATATCCACACTGTTAGCCCTTACCGGGTTTTTTTTACAGTAAAATACTGGCAACACTGTTGCCAGCAATTTACTGTTAATTGTACAGTTATTTACTGTAATCTACAGTGTTACTGTAAAAATGCACTAAATCTCAAGTTAGCTAATTTCACTTGCAGAAACCGACTGCCTTAAATTGACCAACTATAATTTAAATGTATTAACTAACATTTATAATACATTAATAATGTGAGCAAAGTATTACTGTGAACTTATTTCATTTGAAACCACAAAAAAAACTTTTTTAATTAAAGAGATTTCCACTGGACCAGCAACTACACAGTCAATGTCTGTTAAATAAAGCAACATGCAGCATATCATCAATGTTTGTAGATCTTCTCCTGGACTGAAGCACAGGCTCTACTCTTCAGCACAACGGTGACCAAAAAAACTACATTTTACAGTAAACTACTGGCAACAGTGTTGCCAGTATAAACCTGTTTAATAACTTACAGTTTATTACTGTTAAAATACATCTCGTGGGTGTGTCTTTTTATATTACACTGTTAACTCTTTCAACCCCACAGGAAAATCCACACTACAAAGAGTAAAAGTAACATTGACAGTGTTGCAGTGAGATAATTAAGGGAATATGTAAGTGATTGTTGAGCATTAGTGATGAACACCTGCTGTTAACAAGCAGAATCACTGAAGGAAAGAGGAACACAATAACAGAAAATAGAGAAACACAAGACCTACAACTGACTTCCAGCCATTACACATTATTACACTTATTATTAACCAGTATGACTTTATTTCTGTCATGCATCTACAGAAGTTGTTAAAATGTTTGGTTTGAAGTTACCATTATAGAGATCAGTGCTTGCTTTAGTTGGGTTGCTGATGCTAAAACATTGGTGTTTCTTTTGCTGCTTGAACTGTGCTTTTTGTAAGTCACACTTGTGCACACACTCAGTTTATGAATGATTGCGGTTATAATGATTATGATGATAAAATTCATCATATTGCCCGGTCATTCTCTAATCTAATTAATTCTCACCCGTTCAGAGTTTAATCCGCCTCAATCAAAAGTGTTAGATTACCACCACTGTGAAACCACAGCAATAAGTTACAATGACTTTTTTTTAACACATGTATTAACCAAAAAAAATAAAAATAGAGCTACAGTCAAACACAGAGATATGAAAATTTAGCACATGCATCTCAACAATGGTGGCAATATTTTTTAATTTATTCATGCAGCAGTGCATGCTGGGAGTTTTATACTATCCTGGAACCCAGCATGCATTGCGACATGAAACTTTTGATTGTCACCATTGTTGAGATTCATACGCTGATTGTTGATGTCTGTGTGTCTGAGTGAAGCAGGAGGGAAATATTTTTAATACAATATATGGTTAAAATATTCTTCTGAAGACCTAATTACAGAAATATTGATTATGTTTCTCAGATATATACTAAATATGATATACTCATTAACACCAAAATTATGTACAGTAAATATCTGAAAATCATACATGTCCAGGATGATTGAGACATCACAAAAGCCAAAAAGCACCTGATAAACTTCCTCTTAACTTCTTCTTGCCACAACAGATGTATTTCATATACTCACTGTTACAGCAGTCAGAGAGAGATTTAAAGTAAGAAGTCAAGTGTCAAGAGACCAACTAAAGCAAATACTGATCTCCATTATGGTGACAACAAACTTTATTATTAAACTAAATCTCGTTAATTCTCAACAATAACTTTTGTACATGTATGAAATAAATAATCATAAACTGGTTTGTAAACTGGTTTCACACTCAGTGTTGCTGGAAGTCAGTTGTAGTTCTTGTGTTTCTATTTTTTCAGTTCTTGTTTCTCTGTCCTTTGGTGATTCTGCTTCTCAGGTGTTCATCAGTGTCTCAATTCACTCACTTCTTTTCATTCACTCATTCAAGTGAACTATATTAGTGAACTAATGTAGGGAATAGTGAATGAGGGTATAGGGTGTGATTTGGAACACAGCCTCTGGGTGTCTGTTAACTCACAGTATATTCCTGTAGGCTACTTTCTCGAAAATGCAATGGTATGATACTGTCACTTTTTTTTACAGCAAGGGCTAACAGTGCATGGTATTAATATTATCAAATTGTGGCACAACTGGATGATCTCTCAGGATCCAACTAATGAAATGGTCAAAGCAGAGTCCAAGCGTTCTACGTGGTCGATCAACGCCACCTTGTGAGCGAATGGGGTAGGGGGAAATAGATTTCACCCTTTGACTCTAAATTACGGCCCAAGGCCTGGGTTGAGCTTAGACCTCGCTAATGTCTCGGGCGTTATGGATTATATATTATTCAATGTGACGAATCAGCAGTACCGGTCTGCTTTAGTCTTATACTCAATGGGTTGGGACAGACCTTTGCGGGTGACTCACACAAACTCCATTATTTGGAAAAATCATAGCGACGCGCATAATATTAAGACTTTGAGATGGGTTGGTCTGTCTAACCTGAACTGGCGTATGTGGGATGTTTTCCCTGTAGTTATGGGCCTAGATCGAATCTATAATCATACAGTTGCTTGACGTACGTTTCCTAAACAAATTAACGGAACAAGCATATTTCCAATTACGTTTTATTATAGGAATGGAAGACCTGTAGGACAACATAGACAACTTATCGCGCATGGTTATTGGAGCACCAAATATTACCTGCCTATGATGAAATTTCCAGGTTATAAAGTCTTTATGGCCTCTGATAGATTTGACATCAGGTCAGCTAAGCCTTTTTCGAGACACAGCTTAAGGCCGGACTCCCACGCTCATGACGATGTAAAATTGAAATCGAATGTGTGGAATATGGGTTTCGGTAAATTTGCTTTTAGGAGAGAAGAGGACGTGAAATATTTATGGATTCCAGGCAAGAAACATTACTGTACACCAGCGATGTTTAACTCATGGACAGTTAAAACACCAGGTACGCGGTTCAGTCCTAATTTAACTTGGATGTATGATGAAGAACACATGTTCTGTGGTTTTAAAAATCTGATGAAAATTGGTGCTACAAGGGTGGGCCATAGAAAATTTCGCGATGATATCAGTTTGATTACTGTGGCCGGTCCATTGATGTTAATTGCACGAAATCAAATAATGAAAAAAGGTGCCTTTTCAAAACTTGTGAACAGCGAATCTGAATTGGGTGGATTCTTTTCTCCAGTCAACGATTTTTTAGAGGGAATGTCTATGGGACCAAGTTGGATCTATCATTTAGATTTTGAATCTCAATTGACTAAACCTGTTACAGGCAATCTCCTAACAGTTTATTGGAAAATACAGCAGAAGGCGATTTTGTGGGTGATAAGTAGCATTGGGGAATTGTCTGTTTCGGTTTGGGATCTAATTGTTAAATCTTGGTATTACTTAAAAATGATTATAATTTGCCTTTCGGTGATTGCAGCACTTGCTGTGACCTTTGCTCTGCTTCTTAAACTGACGAAATTTGGATTTGTGTGCGGGTGGCTAGTTGCAGCAAGGGGCCCAGCGGATGACAAGACAGTTTTGGTTCCTAAAAAGAGGGCTCGGGTAAGGTTGGCTCGACACGTGCGCTAACAGTCAGCTGCATGATAAAAAGAGTGCGGACAAGGAACAGGATCAGATGAAAACTTGGCTCGGTACTGGACCATTTCAATAGCTTATTAATTTTCGCAACAGAAGTTGAGACAATGGCGGGCAATCACACCAATTCTAGTTGGCCGTGTAACGGAAACTCAAGAGATATTGTAAGTGTTTCTTTGATTAATTTGGGTCTAATAATATATTGGATTTCCGGAATTTTAACTAAAATTGTTTCTTGGTTGTGCAAGCGTTAAGGAAACGTACTCGGTTACTAACGTAACCTCGGTTCTCTCTAGAGAGGGAACGAGTACTGCGTAATAGCTTACGCTAGGGGAAAACTCTTTTCATCGAGATATTGAAGCCAAAAAATTATCCTTAATTTTTAATCAATGTAAAACGCTTTGCAGCAGCAAGCAGACATAGGCGAGACAGCTTGCGCGCCTATTGGCTGTCTTGCGGCAAAAGCAGCAGCCTATCGAGAGAGGCTCTGCGTGACGTCATGACGAATGGGGGCACTTCGCGCCCATATCATCACGTCCCGCCAGAAAGGGCGTGGTCTCGCCCTATAAACAAACTCGATAAGCTGCCATACACTGATTTTTCATCACCGAAGCGAACCAGAGCGTATTCCAAGCACGGCAAGATACGCAGTACTCGTTCCCTCTCTAGAGAGAACCGAGGTTACGTTAGTAACCGAGTACGTTCTCTTACGAGAGTATCTCTCGTACTGCGTAATAGCTTACGCTATGGGGAACACAGTGTAACACGCCGTGCGGATAGGGATCCAACACCAAAGTCCCAGGGGCAAAGGCCCAGGGCTCATGTAGTGCATAATCACCCCACACTCACAGAGAGTAAAAAAGGAGAGGCTGGAAGCATTTCTCCTTATAGATAGACCCACAGGGGCTAACCATATGACCATTAAACCATGCAGCCAGGGTGAAAGCTTTCAGCCTAAACTGGGTGGCCCTACTTGTGCCAGTACTCATGGAGCTGCTGCATCGGTCTGAACGATGCGCATGCCAAACACTCAGCATCCGAGCCGCACAGCGGGCAGATAGCACTGAAGTCTAGATAGCCAAAAGCTTAGCTTGTAAGGCAGGCACCTCCAGGTTATAGTATTTTATAAATGTAGACGGCGAGGCCCAGCCTGCGGCCGTACAGATATCTTGCAGGGTGACCCCGCTAGACCATGCCCACGACGAGGCCACGCCTCTCGTGGAGTGCGCTCTGACACCCAAGGGGCACTGCAAGCCCTTGGAAGTGTAAGCCAGCGCTATGGCATCGACTATCCATCTGGATAGGCTCTGTTTCGAAGCGGCAAGCCCCTTGGAACGCCCGCTATACGAAACGAAAAGCTGCTCGGTCTGTCTGAACCCAGACGAGCGGGACACATAAGCTCTTAATGCCCTGACTGGGCAAAGAAGAGTCGCGTCGTCCTCCTCATTGAGAACCGGAAGGGCAGACAGGGAAATCACCTGGGCCCTGAACGGTGTGTTGAGGGATTTCGGCACGTAGCCGTGCTTAGGTTTGAGTATGACCTTTGAGTCATTAGGCCCAAACTCCATGCATGACACGCTTACTGAAAGCGCTTGTAAGTCCCCTACGCGCTTCACTGAAGCAAGAGCCGTAAGAAACGCTGTCTTGAAAGACAAGTGTTTCATGTCTGACGACTGGATTGGCTCGAATGGGGCACCCCTTCATGGCCTCCAAGACCGTGGAAAGGTCCCATGTCGGGAATGAAGGGGGCCTGGGATTATTTAGCCTCCAAGTTCCTCTAAGGAAACGCACGACTAAGTCGTTCTTTCCCAGTGACTGGCCAGACACCGGTTTTGCAAACGTTGCTATGGCCGCCACGTATACTTTGAGCGTGGATGGGGTCCTGCCCTTATCCAGTAGCTCCTGAAGGAAGGAAAGCACTTCCGTAACCCCGCAGTCTACAGGTGAAAAAGCCCTGCGCTTGACACCAAGCAGAGAACACAGACCATTTCGAGGAGTAGAGCCGTCTGGTAGACGGGGCTCTAGCCTGCGCGATCGTGTTTAACACTCCCTCTGGGAGGTCAGCGGGTACCCGTTGATGGCCCATGCGTGCAGGGACCACAAATCCGGGCGAGGATGCCAAATCGAGCCTTCCGCCTGAGAGAGGAGGTCTCTCCTCAACGGTAAAGGCCATGGGGCAGCGCTGGTCAGCTGCATCAGGACAGGGAACCAAGACTGGTTTGTCCAGAGCGGAGCTATGAGTAGCACTGGGCATCCCTCCCTCCTGATTCGCTCCAACACCTGAGGCAGGAGTGAGACAGGGGGAAAAGCATATGGGGGGCGGCGCGTCCCGGCTTTTCGAGAAGAATCTCGGGCAATGAGCGTTTTCTTGGGACGCGAACAGGTCCACCTGCGCTTTGCCAAACGTTTCCCACAGCAGCTGGATCGTCTGCGGGTACAGCGACCATTCTCCTGCTGGGACGTTGTTTCTGGACAGCCTGTCTGGCCCCACATTTAGGTGACCAGGCACATGCGCCGCTCTCAGCGAGAGCAGGTTGTGCTGAGCCCAGACCAGGAGGCGTTCCTTCAGCCTGTAAAGGTTTTGGGACCTGACGCCGCCCTGGCGATTTATGTACGCCACCACTGACATGCTGTCTGATCGGACCAAGACATGGTGGCCTTTTATCTGGGGACAGAAGCGCCGTAGCGCTCTGTCGACTGCTATTAATTCCAAGCAGTTTATGTGAAGGAGCTTCTCCCGTACTGACCACAGGCCAGCTAGCGGTCTGCCCTCGAGCAGCGCTCCCCACCCCGATGTGGAGGCGTCCGTAGACACCACCTTCACACCCGAGGCGATCCCCAGACTCACACCTGACTGATACCAGTCGGTCACTTTCCACGGTTTCAGAGCTGAAACGCACTGAAGGTCGACCCTGAGGCGAAATAGACCCGCGGTCCACGCCCTGGGGGAACTCGTGCTTTTAGCCATAGCTGCAGTGGGCGCATGCGGAGCAGGCCCAACTGGAGTACGGAGGCTGCTGAGGCCATCAGACCCAGCATTTTCTGAAACCTTCTGAGCGGGACTATAGAGCCGTGGCGGAAGGATTTCGCGACGTGCTGAATATTTAATCCGTGCTTCGGTAACAGGCGTGCCGTCATGGATAGCGAGTCCAACACTGTTCCCAGAAAGGAAATTTTCCGACTGGGGAGCAGTGAGCTTTTCGCCCAATTGACTGTAAGGCCCAGCTCCTCGAGGTGCTCGAGTAATGTGGCCCTGTGTTCTATGAGCTCTGTTCGTGAACGAGCTAGAATCAGCCAATCGTCCAAGTAGTTCAAAACTCGCATGCCCCGAAGTCTCAGGGGGGCGAGTGCCGCGTCCATGCACTTCGTGAACGTACGGGGTGCTAGGGACAGGCCAAACGGCAGGACTGTGTATTGATATGCCTGGCCCTCGAAGGCGAATCTCAAGAATCGCCTGTGATGGGACGCCATTTATATTTGGAAATAGGCGTCTTTCAGATCTATTGACATGAACCAGTCTCCTTGGCGCACTTGCGCGAGGATTTTCCTGGTCGTAAGCATTTTGAACTGGCGCTTCACAAGCGTTCTGTTCAGCAGTCGCAGATCTAGAATGGGTCTGAGCCCTCCATCTTTTTCGGTACCAGAAAATATCTGCTGTATAAGCCCCCTTCGCCCTGAGATAGAGGTTCTATAGCCCCTTTTCTCAGTAGTTTCGCTATATCGGCTCGAAGTAGATGAAACACTTTGCTTTTCACCGTAGTTTCGACGCGCGCCGTATAACGGCGGGGGCGTCGAGCGAACTGTAGCGAATAGCCTCTCGTTATAGTGTTCAACACCCATTCTGATACCCGGGAAGCATTGGCCACGCATCTGCGTGAATAGCTAGGGGTAGAATGAAATCTGGGCTCTGGCCGCGGCAGGACGGCCGCTCGAGAGCCCCTGTGTACTGGGAACACAACACCGTGTTTACAGCGTTCGAGGCGGGGGGGCGCGCTAATCACAGCGGGCAGCCTGGCCGCGCTCAGCTTCTCTATGGCGGGACGCGCAGAGAAAGCGAGCCGGGCGAATCCCGTGGGATTCGGCGTGTGTGAGAGAATGTGGGCACATTTACTAAATGCGGGCACATTTACTACACTGAGAATACTGTCAGCTCGCGCGACTGAATCACTGTTGTTTACAGCGTGCGAGGCGCGCGCTGATCACAGCTGGCAGCCTGGCCGCGCTCAGCTTCTCTGTGACGGGTTGTGCAGAGAAAACGAGCGGGGGCGAATCCCGTGAGATTCGGCGTGTCTGTGAGAAATGCGGGCGCGAGACAGCGGGCACATTTTCTGCACTGAGAACACTCGGCTCGCGCCGACTGAATCAACGCTGTGTATACAGCGTGCGAGGCGGGGTGCGCGCTAATCACAGCGGGCAACCTGCCCGCGCTCAGCTTCTCTGTGACGGGTTGTGCAGAGAAAGCGAGCGGGGGTGAATCCCGTGGGATTCGGCGTGTCAGTGAGGAAATGCGGGCGCGGGACAGCGGGCACATTTACTGCACTGAGAACACTGTCGGCTCGCGCCGACTGAATGTGTGTTAGTTTCGTTTTTACAGAAACCAAGGGACACGCATCGTGTAGTGTAAGCGGGCATTGTATGGGCGCGTTCACTACATTTTCTGCACAACCGACCTGAGTCGGTTTTATTTGTGCTAGCCCTGCACCGTGGCGGGCTGTGTCTGGGTGTGGGAATGGGCACTGGGACGTGGGCATTCTTACAACACTCGTAACACCATCGGCCGTGGCCGGAACACCAGAAAATGCACACTTTATTGGATTTATCTGGGTAGCCATAGAAACGGCTTTTGTGCGCAGGCAAGCGGGCTGAGACACCGGCTGCTTCACTGCGAAATACACTGGGACAGTCACAACGCATGGAACTGAACGAGCGAGAAGTTTTGGTGGAAATCCGGCCGCAGCGGGCTTTACCTCAATCCTCGGCCGGGGCCCGCGCTGAGGGGGCGGCGTCCAGCAGAGCGAGAGCGCGGTGTTTGATCTCGGGCCTGGCGGCGTCGCGCGGTGTTTGATCTCGGGCCTGGCGGCGTCGCCACCGTCGCTTTCCTAGAGAGACTAGGAAGGCCTTGAGACCTCGGGCTTTATCTCAATCCTCGGCCGGGGCCCGCGCTGAGGGGGGCGGCGTCCAGCAGAGCGAGAGCGTCGAGGAACACGGAGCGCTCAGCTTCCGTCATCTCGGATAGCGTTAGCCACAAATGTTTCTCACCTTTCAGGGAGGAAGGGTCTCGACTGTGACGGAGCTTCGTCTTTCCCGAGAAAGCGTCCGTCCAGCCTGTTGCGCGTTAGTTGCGCGGGCGCCTTTCAGTCGAGGCCGATGTAATCCATGGCTTGAGAGAGCGGACGCATCGGCTCAGTTTCAATGCCGGCTCCGGTAGGTTCGTCGAACTCAAGTGCGGACGCGGCGGCAGACGGCGGCCGTTGTCCGTTTGGAGTGACTCGAGCGAAACCGGCGAAGCTGGTGGCGAACCGGCGAGCTTTGGCGGGCAGAAGATAGCTCGGGAGTGCGCTGGGCGCGGCGCTTCTTGCGGCGCGGCATCACGGTGGGCTGGAATGCGAGCTCGGAGAACGACGCCAGGCGAGTCCGCAGAGTCACCATAGGCAGCCGCTCACAATGATGGCATCCGCCGTCAGCGAGCGCGATGGCCGCGTGATCCTCACCCAGGCAGGACACGCAGATGACGTGGCGGTCCTCATCGCTGAGTGGGGCTCGGCAAGAGCCACAGGAAGGCATCTTTAAAAAGACGCAGCTCTTTTAGAGGTGGTGGGAGAAAAATGCAAATATAGCAAACACACACACTCTAAGGCAGAGGAAAGGATATGTACGCCGGAAAGCGCAGCAGGTACGGCGGCTGAAGGCGGCGAGGCCAGCGACTCCAGGCTCAAAGGCACGTCCTGCTGAAGGCTACAGGTCGACGGCGCGGCTTCTCATCCGGATCCAGCGATGCGTGAGCTTCGCTGAAGAGTTAAAAAATCAGTGTATGGCAGTTTATCGAGTTTGTTTATAGGGCGAGACCACGCCCTTTCTGGCGGGACGTGACGATATGGGCGCGAAGTGCCCCCATTCGTCATGACGTCACGCAGAGCCTCTCTCGATAGGCTGCTGCTTTTGCCGCAAGACAGCCAATAGGCGCGCAAGCTGTCTCGCCTATGTCTGCTTGCTGCTGCAAAGCGTTTTACATTGATTAAAAATGAAGGATAATTTTTTGGCTTCAATATCTCGATGAAAAGAGTTTTCCCCTAGCGTAAGCTATTACGCAGTACGAGAGATACTCTCGTAAGAGAAAATTCCATTTGCGGTGTTGATAATATTTTACATTAAAAAACTCTAATCATTTTGTTGTGGATTCTAAGGGGGCTTTCACACTGGCAGTTTAGTTCGGAACAGGGCACGGTTCGCATGAAAAATCGCTAATATGAACGCTGTCATGGGACCCGGGTGCGCACTGGGGTACTGAACCCGAGACTGCCTGGAAGAGGTGGTGTGAGTTTGGTTGCTCCCGAACCGTGCCGCGGTTCGCGTGAATGTGAAAGCAACACGGACTCGGGTGCGCACTTGTTCAGGAAGTAAAGTAACCTGCGCATGCGTTTTAGCTTATTGTGATGTATTCAGTTAAATAAAACACTTGTAAGGGATGATAGTGTTGATGATTTACCTTGGATACAAGCAAGAGTGAGCCTGCAGTGTATTCCTGCATTGAGCGTGGAATCAGGGCAATTTATAAATCCACTGTCTCCTCAAAAGTGTCCGTTTGCAAGCAGCAGAAGTCATGACACACGCACAGTAAACCAGTATTGTTCACTCAACTGCGCATAATAGCAGCGAATTAATAAAAAAACACACAATATTGACCCGCGTTCTGTTTTCTATCATGCACCATGGACGTTTGCAATGAAGTAATATGCACGCAAAACTTAATGAAATTGTTTAGAATTGATGCAAGGTGCTTCTTTGTCTCTTATGATTGCAAATCTAACAAATTCTTAATTGCAGTATCTAATAATTTGTTCAATTAAATCATTGCATATCACTCCCAAAACAATTCATCTGTTTGAATATTTACTTTTTACTTTCGATACTTAAAGGGGTCATATAATGCCATTTTTGTACAAGCTAATATGATTCTTTAGGGTCTAAATTAAAAGTTTGTAATAGACTTTAATGAAAAATTCTCATTAGTATTGTAAGAAAACACTAATTTTACCTGCTCAAAAAGAGCTTTCAGCACGCCGTTTCAGTGCATGTGCCTTTAAATGATAATGAGCTTCGCTGACTCCGCCCCTCTGTTCTGTGCGTACACCAGGGTGGGAATTATGTAATTTTACGGGCAAGGCCATTTGTCCTTCACTTTTTCTTTTTTTTTAGGGGCACCAAGGCCATATGACAGGGCACAAAGGCCATTGAGTACAATTCGATGGTTTTCCCATTAAGATTGATACCATAACATCCTACTTTGGAATAAGACATGGATTATGACTTTTTTTAATAATAAAAAAACATTTTTTACCTTCTGTGATCTGATTTGGCTTCAGATAAAAAAAAATCAGACAGAAAATATAATATTTTATGTATAATCAGGCATGAAAACGGTTCAGGGGTGAAAAAGGTGAGAAGGATATTACTCCTCTAGGGGGGTCCGGGGGACATGCTCCCCCGTAAGAAAATTTTATACATTCCATATTTTAAAGCATCAATCTGATGCATTTTAGATGCATTTTTTGCATACCAGCGCAGTTAAAAAAAAAAATCAAATAGAATTTCTATAACTGTGTTGAATTGATAATTCAATTCAATTCAATTCAAGTTTATTTGTATAGCGCTTTTCACAATACACATTGTCTCAAAGCAGCTTTACAGAAAGTGCAATTCAGAAATGTACAAAGAAAAATACAGTTAGTTAATCATGTATAAATTTAGGCATAACATATCGCCGGTGTTTAGTCGTCTCTTCACAGGCGTCGAGTCGTCTCTCCACAGGCGTTTAGTCGTCTCTCCACCGGCGTTTAGTCGTCTCTCCACAGGTGTTGGGGCATCTGAAGTCTTCGTGAGAGGCTGGATACAAACTGGAGCTGACGAACGCTATTTACCTCGGGACTAGCGTCCCGAGATAACAGCAGAAAGACAGATGGGAAATAATTAGCATAGCTGATGTTCATAATATTAATGCATTCGAACTGATTCAGAAGTAGTATAAAAGGTAAGCATTAAGTGAATGCTTGGTTAAAGAGATGCGTCTTTAATCTAGTTTTAAACTGGGACAGCGAGTCTGAGTCTCGAACAATATCAGGAAGGCTATTCCAGAGTTTAGGAGATAAATGTGAGAACGCCCTCCCTCCTTTAGTAGACTTAGATATCCTAGGAACGACCAGAAGCCTCGAATTTTGTGATCTTAAAGAGCGCGATGGATTGTAGGGCGATAGAAGGTCTGTTAAATACACAGGAGCTAAACCATTTAGAGCTTTATAAGTCAATAGTAATACTTTGTAATTGATACGGAACTTAATAGGTAACCAGTGTAGAGATGATAAAATTGGTGTTATATGATCATATTTTCTTGATCTAGTAAGAACTCTAGCGGCTGCATTTTGCACTAACTGTAGTTTGTTTATTGAGGATGCAGGACAACCAGCTAATAAAGCATTACAGTAATCTAGTCTCGAGGTCATGAATGCATGAACTAACTTTTCTGCATCTGAAACAGATAGCATGTTACGTAGCTTAGCAATGTTTCTAAGGTGGAAAAAGGCTGTTCTTGTAACATATGAGATATGATTTTCGAGAGTCAAGTTGCGGTCTAGTATAACACCCAGGTCTTTTACTGTAGTGGATAAAGTAACAGGACATCCTTCTAAATTAAAGTTGTATTGTAAGGGATTTTGTGGGTAGTTTTTTGGACCAATAAGTAATACCTCCGTTTTATCTGAATTTAATAGCAGGAAATTACACGTCATCCAGCATTTTATATCTTTTAGACACTCTGTCAAGTTAGATAAGTTAGTGTTTTCATCTGGTCGTGATGAGATATATAATTGAGTGTCATCAGCATAACAGTGAAAACTAATTCCATGTTTTCTTATAATATTACCAAGTGGCATCATATATATTGAGAATAGCAGAGGGCCTAGGACAGATCCTTGTGGCACTCCATAGTCTACTGATGTTATCTTTGATTTTTCCCCATTTAAACAGACGAAATGGTAACGGTCTGATAAGTACGATCTAAACCAGCTTAATGCCTGTCCCTGAACACCAGTGTAGTTTTGTAGTCGATCTAAGAGTATTTTATGATCTATAGTGTCGAACGCGGCGCTAAGATCAAGTAGAACTAGTATTGAGATACAGCCTTGGTCAGAGGCTAAGAGTAAATCATTTGTAATTTTAACTAGCGCAGTTTCTGTGCTATGATGCGGTCTGAATCCCGACTGAAATTTTTCGTAGATATCATTTTTTTGCAAGAAAGAGTACAATTGAGCGGACACAATTTTTTCTAGTATTTTAGACATAAATGGAAGATTTGAGATGGGTCTGTAATTTGCTAGGTTATTTGGATCTAATTGCGGTTTCTTAATGAGAGGTTTTATTACTGCCAGCTTGAATATTTTTGGAACGTGACCTAAAAATAAAGACGAGTTAATAATATTGAGAAGAGGCTCTTCCACTACAGGTAACACTTCTTTAAGTAGTTTAGTGGGTATTGGATCTAATAAACATGTTGTTGGTTTAGATGCAATGATTAGTTTATTTAGTTCTTCCTGTCCTATAGTTGTAAAGCGGTGTAGTTGTTCTAGGGGGGCCAAAATTGAGGCCGAGTCATAAGACACCATAGAGGATTGTACATTTACAATTGTGTTTCGGATGCTTTCTATTTTCTCATTGAAGTAATTCATAAAATCATTACTACTATATTGTAACGGAATATTTTGCTCTGGAGATGTCTGATTATTTGTTAGTCTAGCCACGGTGTTAAATAAAAACCTTGGATTATTTTGGTTATTTTCAATTAATTTGCGGATATGTTCAGCCCTGGCTGATTTTAGAGCCCTTTTATAACGTGACATACTGTCTTTCCACGCGATTCTGAAGACATCTAAATTAGTTCGTTTCCATTTACGCTCTAAGTTACGAGTTTCTCTCTTGATAGCATGCGTAGCACTGTTGTACCATGGTGTTTTAGTTTTCTCTCTAACCTTTTTTAATCTAATTGGTGCAACAATATCTAGTGTACTAGAGAAAATGTTGCTCATACTGCTAGTCATTTCCTCTAGTTCATCTGTTTGTTTGGGTTTACTGAGCAGCTGAGATAGATCAGGTAAGCTATTTGAGAATCTATCTATAGTGGTTGGAAGGATTGTTCTGCCTGGTCTATAACGTGGTGCAACATGACAAATTTCAGCAGTGCGTATTATGCAAGTTACCATGTAATGATCAGTGAGATCGTCACTTTGCGGTATAATATCTATATCGGTTGGATCGGTTCCATATGAAATAATTAAATCTAGTGTATGATTTAGCCGATGAGTGGGACCACTGACGTTTTGCTTCACCCCAAAAGAGTTTAATAGATCTGTAAACGCAGCCCCTAACGCATCATTTGTATTATCTACGTGTATGTTAAAGTCGCCAATAATTATTGCTTTATCGACATTGACCAATAGGTCTGAGAGAAAGTCTGCAAAATCTTTTAGGAAATCAGCATATGGCCCTGGGGGTCTATATACGGTAGCCAATGCTAGAGCCAATCACTCTTTTGTGTGTTAAACACAATCTACTTACAACTTAATTATAAAGAAAAACAACAACAACAAAAAATATGATCATAACCTATGACAAAATTCTATTATAAACTAGATTAGTGGATAACTCAGCAGTAAAATTTAGTCTAGAAAAATCACAAGTGCACAATCATTTTATCAAATCTGAACATTTAGTGAAAAAAAACATTATTTACTGGGGAACAAATAAGAGACAATAAGTGTAGCACTAAATCTGGTAAAACGTTACACTTTGCTCTTTGTATTGTTGTAAAATACATTAATGAAAAACAAGATAAAAATCAGAAAGATCAATTATTTTATAGTCTAGGGCTAGGCTACTATAAAATGAAGACATTTTTTTAAATGTATATCACAGCTGTTTAATGAGGCAGCAACATATGATAGATAGGACAGAACAAAAAAGGCTATTAAGAATCTTTCATTGCGCAAAAGTATTATATGATTATGAAAGACTCCAATACAGTACGGCACAAAGCGATTATGCGCATCCCGAGCACAGAATGATGCGCTTGAAGCAACACGGAGTCACAGCGCGCAGCGAGTCGAGTCCGCATTGAAAAGCTCAAAGCACAAAGGAAAGACATATCGATGCGTAGTGTATTATACAGTATCTATCCATGCAATAGTTTATTGAGCCTTTTCTTTTAACAGTTTTAAATTTCAGTTACTGTGCGCGTGAAGAACAATTATAGTGCTCCAGTGTTGTGATCTAACACACACACGATAGAAAGGAACATGATTAAGTTACCGCAATAAAGTCCAGCAAGATAGTAATTTTATGCGAAACCATAGAGCTTTATCTACAGATCAAGTATAATAATATTAACATTGAATCATCTTGGAGAGAGTTTCATCGTTGACTGTGTTGTGACCGAACGTGACGCGCTGTTTGATGTTGAATGGAGAATGACTGACAGTCGCAGCAGAGGGAAAAGTTTTCGTGAACTTGAATATAATGACTTTCTATCTCACATCATACTATAGTATGGCTTCATATAGTATACCATTCTATTCAATTCAATAAAATATTATTCCTGTCAATAGAAATCTGATGTAAACTGAGAATATATAAATATTTCTCCAAATCTGCACACTTTTGAGCTAAAAGCCGTGAGTGACGTTGTTTTGTGAATCACTGTCATGACGACAGCACAGTTATTTATGAATGGGAACGCGATGGGGAAAAAAACAAAGCTTCAGTGCGCCCACGCGCTGGCAACGGTTATGACGCTGCACCTGCGCGAATCCACAAACTAATTGAAGTTCAGAGTCTACTTGGGTGGCTCGCTGTAATTCAAAGCAAGCCCACTATGCCGCACTGGCGCTTTATACATAGAACTTGGACAGGGCCAGGGCACACAGGCCACTGTGGCCGTACAATGATTTTTTTTTTCACGGGGCATGAAGGCCAAAGTGTAGTGTAGGTGTAAGTGTAGGGCCGCGGTATAATTCCCACCCTGGCGTACACCGTTTGTAACACAATAACCATAACGTGTTGTTCATTATAAACGTGGGATTATGAATTATATTGAGAACATCGTACATAGAAAACATGCCGTAATGTTCCCTGAGTGTAAACCTTAGCTGCATTCATCGCGAAGCTAGCGATTTCCAAAGATTAATATAAATATGAATATAAAGGTTAATAAAACGCTACACTCACTTCAGTTCTTCTGGAGGTGCAGGAACACAAATAGTTGGTATCGATTATTTTTTCAGGAGCAGCTTCTTAGCAAAACCAGCTCCTCGTTTATAAAGCAGTCTGGTGTGTGAAATGATTCGCGCAAACATGAAAGCATTTACGTTGATCGTGGGGAATATTCCCTTCGAAAACAAACTCAGTCACTCTGCGTCTTCAGTGGTTCGGATTTAGGAACATTAATGACTGCTGTGTTCCTTATTACACCCAAGAGCAGAACACCACAATCGCTTAGACTCCATTCTGCTCATAGACAGTGCTTGTGCTCCAGAGTACTTTTCGGCACAACACCAGTCCACGCGCGCATGATTGACAGCTCGCTCACGAACGAGGGCGGGTCTGTGTTGAAACGCTGCTGTCAATCAACAATCGTGGGAGGGGCGTGCGAGCGTGTGACGTCACATGGTTGAACGGCTCGATTTTAAACAGGGGAAAACATATAAGGAGATTTAAACAAAATCACTGGATGGATTTTTATTATTATAAGATGGTTGTGTACAGGCACTGCCAACACACATTTCAGTACAATCAACTTATAAAAGTGCATGTACCATTATATGACCCCTTTAAGTACGTTTTAAATCGGATACTTTTGTACTTTTACTCAAGTGATGTTTGAATGGAGGACTTTTTCAAATTCAAATTCAAATTTATTTATAAAGCACTGAATAAAACGTCTCTGGTTACTTACGTAACCTATGTTCTCTGAATAGGGAACGAGACGCTGCGGAAAGCGCAGTGGGATATTCTCTGAATGTGCCGATTGTCTGAAGCCTTATAGAATCACGCCAATTCATTGGCTGATGGCGTCCGCGCAATATGGCTCCGCCCCGACGCTCTTACGTCGCATCATACGTATTCGCGCGCGCGCCATCTGCTCCTCAGATTTCTCTGCCGAAAAGAAACTGTCAGCAGCGCGAGGAGCTTGGCCGCTAACGCAGCGTCTCGTTCCCTATTCAGAGAACATAGGTTACGTAAGTAACCAGAGACGTTCTCTTTCATAGGTTCTCTCAACGCTGCGGAAAGCGCAGTGGGAACGGACTACCAAACTCGCCAAGCTAGAGCGCTTTTATGACTGGTAGATAAAAGAGACAACGACCGAAACGAGTTCAAACAGAAAGAACCTGGGAACCCGGGGTCACGTCAAGATCCAAGCTATAGAACCTTACAAAAGTATGCGGAGAGGACCAGCCTGCCGCAACACAAATATCCTCCAAAAGTGCTCCTCTGAAAAGAGCTTGAGAAGATGCTACACTTCTGGTGGAATGTGCTCTAATGTTAAGAGGTGAAGGCAAGCCACGCACCCCATAAGCCAACGAGATAGCCTCTGTGACCCAGTGAGAAATCCTCTGCTTCGATGCAGCAAGCCCACGGCGGCTAGCACCGAAGCAAACCAGAAGCTGGTTAGATTTCCTCCAACCGCCTGAGCGGTCTACATATATCTTAAGAGAACGAACTGGGCAGAGCAAGTTAAGCTCCCTATCTTCCTCAGATGAAAATGGAGGAGGGTGGAAAGCCTTAAGGTTAACTACCTGAGAGCGGAAACTTGAGGAAAGAACCTTGGGGACATACCCTGGTCTCGGCCTCAAGGAAACTTTGACCAGGCCAGGGGCAAAGTCCAAGCAGGACTCGCTAACAGAAAGAGCTTGTAAGTCTCCCACCCGCTTTAATGAGGACAAAGCTAACAAAAGAGAAACCTTAAGAGTCAGAATCCTATCCGGAGCTGACTCCAAGGGCTCAAAGGGGGCTTTCGTCAAACCCTCTAGGACAACAGAAAGATCCCATGAGGGGACTCTAGGGGAGCGAGCCGGTTTCAGGCGCTTCACCCCATGCATAAAGGCAGAAACTAACCTTAATTTGCCTAGGGGAATCTCATCCGATTCCCTATGCGCTGCAATAGCCGCGACATAAACTCTGAGAGTGGTAGCGGCTGCTCCAGCCGCAAACTTCTCCTGCAGGAATTCCAGTACTGAACCAGCAGGGCAGTTAACTGGGCTCCTATCATGTGCTAAACACCAAGTCTCAAAAACCTTCCATTTGGAAGAATATAATCTCCTTGTAGAAGGAGCTCTAGCACTCGCAATAGTCTCCTGAACGTCAGTTGGGAGACCAGAGCTTAATGCTAACGGCCTCTGATCGGCCAAACATACAGCTTCCACATGTCTGGGCGAGGATGCCATATCCTGCCCTGTAGCTGGGACAGCAGATCTTCCCTGACCGGGATCCTCCAGGGGGGAGACTCCAGTAGAGGAACTAGCTCCGAAAACCATGGCTGAGATGGCCAGAACGGAGCTACCAGGAGGAGGCGGACTCCGCTCTCTCTCACTCTGGCCAAGACCGCCGGGATCAGTTTGATGGGCGGGAAGGCATAGAGTTTCTGCGTTGGCCAAGGGTAAGCGAACGCATCTATCCCCAATGGGGCCGGGGGACTCAGGGAGAACCAAAGAGGGCATTGGGATGACTCTTGAGATGCAAAGAGGTCCACCTCCGCCTCTCCAAAAACCTTCCAGATTAGAGCCATCGTCTGGCGGTTCAACATCCATTCTCCCGATCGGAGTTTCTGTCTCGACAGAAAATCTGCTGCGAGGTTCAGAACCCCTGGGACATGAACCGCTCTTAGAGATAGGAATCTGCTCTGAGACCACAGGAGAAGGTGACGCGCATGCCTGTCTAGGGTGCGCGACCGAGAACCTCCCTGCCGGTTCACATGAGACACCACTGCCATATTGTCCGTTCTGACAATGACATGGTGACCCTCCAAAAGAGGGAGGAAATGAAGCAGAGCCAGAAAAACGGCCCTTAACTCCAGGCAGTTTATGTGCCAGGAGAGAGCCTCTCCGGTCCAGACCCCACACGCTGGTCTGCCCTCGAAAACCGCTCCCCAGCCGGTGAGAGAGGCATCCGTCGTAATCATCTGGCGACGAGATACCGCACCCATGCTGACCCCTTTCCGAAGAAAAAGAGGGTCCCGCCAAACTGACAGGGCTCGAAAGCAACTGCGCGATACCTTCAGTAGGCGAAGGGTTGACCCGGAGGGTCGAACCCCTGAGAGTTTCACCCACCACATGAAGGGTCTCATGTGGAGTAGGCCCAGCGGTAGCACGGAGGAGGCCGCAGCCATAAGGCCCAGCATCCTGCGGCAGGTGCCCACAGACACATGATGGCCTAGTGAAAAACGAGCCAAGCATGTCGTCAAGCTGGAAATCCGTGCAGGGGCCAAACGGGCCTGCATGAGAACGGAATCCATGTTCACCCCCAAGAAAACGGTGCTTTGAGCCGGAGCAAGAACACTCTTCTCCGAGTTCAACCTCAAACCGAGAGACTGGATATGACTCAGAACGACGTCTCTGTGGTGGGCCACTAGCTCCCTGGATTGGGCTAAAATGAGCCAATCGTCCAGGTAATTTAGAACACGGATGCCCTGGAGCCGCAATGGGGCCAGAGCTGCATCCATGCACTTTGTGAATGTCCTTGGAGCTAGAGATAGGCCGAAGGGAAGGACCCTGTACTGGAACGCCCTTTCTCCAACGGCGAACCTGAGGAATTGCCTGTGTCGCTGTACAACCTGGATGTGAAAATAAGCATCCTTTAGGTCTATCGTCACGAACCAATCCCCTGGCCGAATCTGAGATATGATAGCTTTCAGCGTCAACATCTTGAATTTCCCTTTGTAAAGGGCGAAGTTCAGCCGGCGGAGGTCCAGTATGGGACGCAAACCGCCGCCCTTCTTCGGGACCAGGAAGTAACGGCTGTAAAAGCCCCGCTCGGTTTCCCCTGGAGTAATCTCCTCTATTGCTCCTTTGAGAAGGAGGGAAGAAATTTCCTGCTGCAGTACAGAAGCCTGAGCGGCGCTGTCTACTACAGTAGGAAACACCCCGTTGAAACAGGGGGGATTGCGGCAAAACTGAAGAGTGTAGCCGAACCGAATTGTGCGAAGAACCCAGGACGATACCCCTGGTAAGCGTTCCCACTCTGGAAGGAAATGTGACAGAGGAGGAGGGATGTTGTAATGCAGACGACATACCTGAGTAAGGGTGCCGTGTTGACGCTCCTGGGGTAAAGAGGTTGACTGTGCAGGAGGGCCATCGGCGTCCTGGCACGTGATGGGAGGCATCGAGATTGGGGTCATGGTGACCAGGTCCGCCTGCTTCGGAGGAAAACGAAAAGTGCCTCCGAGGATGCGGCCGGTAGTTATAGAGAGCGTGGGGGGTGAGGGGAGAAAGCCGAAAGCGTCTCCTTCCTCCCGCACCAGACTGAGTAGAGAAGGTGAAATATGGCCTGCACTTCGAGACACTCTGAGTGGCGAAGGTGACAGGGCAAGGAAAGGAGAGCTGGGAGGTGGGCAGAAACGCTTGCGCGGTCTGACCCAACCCTGAGGAACCAGAGGAGCTCTCCTTTTTCTGACCGGAGGGTCAGGAACGGCTCTGCGCCGCCGGAGCAGTCGGTTTGTCGGACCGCTTCAACTGGAGGCGCTTGTGAGGCCGTTGACGGGGAAACGGGCGACCGCGGGCTCCCCAAACCGTGGCAGGTGGGGGATGCCCTGGTTCGCTTCTTCTGGAAGAGAACTCCGGTCTATGAGAGGGACGTTCTCTGGGTCGCACCGGGGGGGGAGCAGAAGGTTCCCTAGCCCTCCTGGGCATGAACTGTCTGAACGCGGCCGATTGGGATTTGGAGGAGCGGAATTTCTCAACCACTGTGTTGACCGCCTCACCAAACAACCCTGTTTGAGAAATGGGGGCGTCCAAGAGGAAAACCTTCTCTTTATCACGGATCTCCGTGAGATTAAGCCACAAGTGGCGCTCCACCGCAACAGAACCAGCCATAGAGCGACCTATAGCACGTGCGGTATGCTTGGTGGCTCTTAAGGCTAAATCCGTAGCCTTACGAAGCTCCTTGACCGCTTCAGGGGTCACACCGTCACCCTCGTCCATTTCCTTCAGGACGTCCGCCTGGTAGGCCTGAAGAATGGCCATAGTGTGCAGGGTCATGCCTGCCTGCCCAGCCGCCATGTAGGATTTCCCAATGAGAGAGGAAGTAGTCCTACATGCTTTAGAAGGGAGAAGGGGGCGCGACTTCCAGGACGGCGCAGACGACGGAGCAAGATGGTCGGCTAAAGTTTCCTCAATCGCCGGAATGGCGGAATAGCCCTGTTCCACAGAACCTACCAGGTTGGTGAAATCAGCAGCAGCCGCATTAGTGAGGCGCGAAGAGAAAGGCTGCTTCCAGGATCTGGAGATCTCATGATGCAGATCACTGAAAAATGGCAGCTTCCTCCGTTGAGGCCTAGAATTAGGGCCACTGAGAAGCCTTTCGTCGAGTTTCGACGACTGAGACTCACGTGGCTCGTCGGGCCAATCAATAGTGAGCTTCTCCGTAGCGCGCGAAAGCACGTCAACGAGCTCCGCGTAGGCTTCCGGTCTGAGCGGCGCCATGTGAGGACGTGGTTTACCGAGCTCCTCGCCAATACTAGTAAGAAATATAGAAGCAGCAATTTTATGTAAATACCTTGAGTCACGCTCATTATTGAAGCCAAAACGTCGCACCAGGCTTGACATTTTGACCTAACGCTCGCTGAAAATGTCTAAAAACCCACGGAAAGCGCCTGATACAAGGGTTAGCTCCAAGGCTAGCCCGGAGGCTAACGCGGCACCGGATGCTGTACCTAACGCCGCACTTGACCGCGGACCCGGGCATGAGGCCATCCTCCTAGCAATCGCCGAGCTGAGGACTGAATTGCTCACCAAAGCAGAGGCACAATCCGCTGAAATTCGGAACCAGGTTGACCAGCTGAGAGCAGAAATTAAACTAGCCAACGATAATGCTAACGCCAAGAGTGAAGCCCTAGATAAACGGGTGGTCGCACTCGAGTCTGCAGCTAACAGCCACTCTGATCTGCTTGCTGCTCTGGAGCGGGACATGGCTAACGTGCAGAGGGAGCTTGCTACCCAGAAAGCACGAAATGAGGACTTGGAGGCACGGTCGCGTCGCAATAACCTGCGCATTACTGGGATAAAGGAAAGACGGGAGGACGGGAAGCGCGCGACGGATTTTATATCTCAATGCCTGAAGGAGACGCTTGGCCTCGATAAGCCCCCTTTGCTGGACCGGGCGCACCGTACGCTACGCGTGAGACCGGGTAACAGTGACCCGCCGAGAGGCTTCGTCATCAGATGCCATTATTACCAGGAGAAGGAGGAAATACTAAGGAAAGCTGGGCAGATGAAACAGCTGACGACGGGGGACGGCGATAAGATCCGCATCCAACCAGACTACACGCAGGCAGTGTCCAAGCAGCGGGCAGAGTTCAATGAAGTACGGGGCCTGTTAAGGAGTTGTGAGGGAATCCGCTACGGCCTGTGGTACCCGGCGGAGCTGAGGATAACGACGCCAGATGGTATACGCACAAGCTTTAAAGACCCAAAGCAGGCCAAGGATTTCATAATGGAAAACCTGAAGCGCGCAACCTAAAGATGTGACCGCGTAGATCGAGTGACGTACTTTCCGTGGTTCCTTACATCCGATTCAGAGGTATGTTTGACTGACGTAATCCGGACTACCATCCTGATAAAGACTTTAAGCAAAGGGTATTTTAATATATCCAATCACCAGCTAAAGACCGTCAGCAAAGGCGCAAAAGTACAACAAACTTTTTGTTCTGGCCTGATTTGGCCAACACATAGCGGGTGGATTTAAAATGTACATTTATTAAACCTAGAGCTTCACTGTTCATTTTTGGGCCTAAGGCCTTGTTGGCATGACTGGACGGTTTTGAAACTCTATCGAAAGTTAATGTTGTTCTACTGTGTCCATTATGCACCAGTAGAAATTTAAGAAAAAAAAAAAAGAAAGAAAAGAAAAAAAAAAAAAATGTAACTGTCGTACGCATGACTGGTTGGCTCGGAGATTTTGTTTATGTTGGTTAAGGTTACTCATATAAAGTGTAATATAAACAAGGTGCTAGATTTGACATTTATGGAGTGTGTACTATTTGGTTAACGTTACAGTTAAGATTAGCTGCAACATGTTATTCTGTCATTAATAGTTTTGGTGGGACTCGGTCTCACAAGGTAAGCTTTATGTTGTGCGATAATGTACGACTGGGGGAGTATGCAGCCTTTCGTTTGGGGAGAGGCCAGCAATGGGGTTATGTGAATGATGTGTTTGATTTTGTTTTTTTGTATTTTCTGTTGTTTTTGTGTTTTTTATTATTGGTTTTAATTACACAATGTCTAAATAGAGATCTGTCACTCGTGAAAAGGCTTTACGATCATGTTGTTTATAGGCAGGCGGCGGTCAGGTCATTTCAGATACTAGAATATGGCGACAAATAAGTTTAGTGATTCGGGGCGGGCAAACACTAAATTTACGAACTGGAATATCAAAGGGCTTAATCACCCAGTAAAGCGTAGTAAGGTGTTTTCTCATTTATCAAAACTGCAAACAGACATAGCATTCTTAACCGAGACACACTTGCTTGATAAGGATCACTCCAGACTTAAGAGAGGGGGCTTTTCCCAGATTTTTCACTCCAAATTCAACGCTAAATGCCGTGGTGCGGCCATTCTCATCCACAGGGAAGTGCAATTTGTACAGACAAATACGATTCAAGATAAAGACGGTCGGTTTATTATTGTTCAAGGACATTTATTTAATTTACCAGTAGTACTGGCCTGCGTCTATGCTCCAAACTGGGATAATGCAAAATTTTTCACTGACTTTTTCTCACTCCTTCCAGAATTAAACAGTCACCAATTGGTCCTCGGGGGAGATTTAAACTGTGTTTTGGATCCCACTATGGACCGTTCTAGGGCCATACCGAGAACACTTAGCAAATCAGCAGAGACTATTAACGCTTTTCTCCAAGCATATGGGGTGATTGATGCATGGAGATATAGAAATCCGGTTTCTAGACAGTATTCTTTTTTTTCTCCAGTGCATAATTCGTATTCCAGGATAGACTATTTTTTGCTGGACAAGAAACTCCTACCCCTGCTGAGGTCTAGTGAATATGATAGTGTTGTTATCTCTGACCATAGCCCAGTAACAATGGTGCTCTGCTTTCCAGATAACGAGCCTCCACAACGCAACTGGAGACTTAACCCACATCTTTTGTCTGATGAAGATTTTGTTAACTTCCTATCCGCCCAAATCGACTTCTTTCTAGAAACAAACCAAACACCAGATACGAGCCACTCGAACCTGTGGGAGGCAATGAAAGCATATTTACGTGGTCAGATAATATCTTATAATGTAAGCATGAACAGAAAACGGTCAGCACGTCTTAATGAGCTGAGCTCTTTGATAAAGGATGTGGACCATAAAAATTCTGTAGCTCCATCTGCGGCTCTTTGTAAAGAGAGAACTGGTTTGTTAACAGAACTCGATACTCTCGTATCTGGAGTAGCTGAGGAGCTTTATCTTAAATCTCGTCAAGAATTTTACGAGCATGGGGAACGAGCCAGCAAACTACTAAGCCATCAGCTAAGGCAATCCGCAGAGGCTGGATTTATAGCAGAGATTAACACTCCAGAAGGGATAACCACAGATCAAAAAAGCATAAATAAACAATTCAGAAAATTTTATGAAGACCTCTATGCCACTGAAAATTGTGATAGCACTAAGTTAGCTCAGTTTTTCGATGGTCTCGAGATTCCAACCATAGGCCAACAAGACAGGGCAGATCTCGATAGTAACATTTCAGCAGCCGAAATTGGCCGGGCAATCAAAAAAATGAAGAACGGTAAAGCTCCAGGCCCGGATGGCTTCCCTATTGAATTTTTTAAGAAATTCTCATTTAAGCTAACCCCTCTTTTAAAAAATGTATATACCGAGGCATTGGAGCGTAAGACTCTCCCTCCCACAATGACACAGGCCACTATCTCAGTCCTTCTTAAGAAAGGAAAGGACCCTCTGAAATGTGAGTCATTTCGGCCTGTGAGTCTACTCTGCTGCGATTACAAAATCTTGACCAAGGTTCTGGCTAATAGATTGGAGTCTGTTATGCATACAGTGATACATCCAGATCAGACTGGTTTTATTACTGGGCGGCAGCTTTTTGGCAACATACGGAGGCTTTTTAATATTATTTACTCCCCAGAAACTCCACCTACAGCAGAGGTTTTGCTCTCCCTCGATGCTCACAAAGCATTTGACCGGATTGAGTATGAGTATCCTTTTGCAACTCTGGGGAGGTTTGGTTTTGGACCGGCTTTTTGTTCATGGATAAGGATCCTGTATGCCACCCCGCAGGCCTCCGTCCGTACTAATAAAATAATCTCCAACTATTTTCCTATAGGTAGGGGGACAAGACAGGGCTGTCCATTGAGCCCGCTTCTGTTTGACCTCGCCATTGAACCACTAGCGGTTGCACTTAGGAGTGCCGAGGAGCTCACGGGTATTGTCAGGGGGGGCCAAAATCACAAACTGTCTCTATATGCGGACGACTTGATACTGTACCTGTCCGATCCTTGCACCTCTATTCCTAAGGCATTAGAAATTATCTCTAACTTTGGAGAGATTTCAGGCTACAAAATCAACCTTACTAAGAGTTTGCTCTTCCCTATTAACGACCAGGCTCGACAGATGTCTTTTGAGGCATATCAACTAAAAGAAACTCGTGACACTTTTACTTATCTTGGCGTTTCAGTAACCAGCAAATATAGGGATTTATTCAAGCATAACTTTAAACCAGCCCTGGAAAGGGCCAAACAGGACATTTCCCGTTGGTCAGCGCTGCCTATATCACTTGCTGGCAGGGTTAATTCGGTCAAGATGATAATTATGCCCAGGTTCTTATTTTTGTTTCATACAATACCTATTTTTATCCCTAAGTCTTTTTTCAAAGAGCTTGATAAATCTATATCTACCTTTATCTGGAACAAGACCATCCCACGAATAAGGAGGTCACATCTGGAGAAAAAGAAGGAGGCGGGAGGCTTGGCACTACCAAATTTTTTACAATATTACTGGGCAGCTAATATTTATAAATTAATATATTGGGTCTCTGCATCTAACGAGGGGGGTGGACCTGTATGGGTTGAAATGGAACAACATTCCACTCATCCGGTGTCCCTACCTTCTTTAGTATGTGCGCCATTGCCACTCAGTAAGCAGCGCCTTACAAATAATCTTATTGTGAGTGGCTCACTTCGAATATGGTCCCAATTCAGGACCCACTTTAAACATAGACAGGCTATGTCCTCTCTCCCAATCTCGGCCAACGCACTCTTTCCACCCTCACTCATGGATACAGTATTTAAGTCATGGTTCAGGAGTGGTCTGAAACGGGTGAAGGATCTTTTTAAGGATGGTGTGTTCATGTCATTTGAGCAGCTGGTAAATGAGTATAATATCCCCAGTTCGCATTATTTCAGGTATCAACAGGTGCGTGTCTTTGTTCGGAAACATTTCCCTTCCTTTCCGTTACTCTTGTCGAATAACTGGATAGAGGAGTGGCTGGAGGGGGATCTAAATCAAAGAGGAGGAGTGAGCAGATTATATGAGGATATTCAGATGATCGCCGTCACTTAGTCATATTAGGGCAGGATGGGAGGGAGAAACTAGGATTTAGACTGTCGGACGACTCCTGGCAAAGCGCAATCAAGAGAATACATTCAACTTCGATTTGCATCAGACATGGTTTGCTTCAGTTTAAGGTGCTCCACAGGCTTCATTTATCTAAAAGTAAGCTTGCCAGGATATATCCAGATGTCGACCCGACTTGCTCCCGATGCCGTCAGGCTCCAGCTACCCTCTATCATATGTTCTGGACTTGCCCAAAGTTAACACAGTTTTGGTCTTTAATTTTTGACACTTTTTCTTACATTTGTGACAGAGAGATAAGCCCTGCCCCTGAAATCGCAATATTTGGTGTGACCCCTGCTGGGAGGACAATATCTGGTGCACAATCAGACGCCATTGCGTTTTCATCTCTATTGGCCAGACGTCTTATTTTGTGCAATTGGAAGTCAGATATGCCTCCCACACATAGGCGCTGGGTTGAGGATGTAATGGCACACTTGAAACTTGAGAAGTTGAAACATACGATCAGGGGTTCAACCCAGAGATTTT
The DNA here is from genome assembly GCA_036326025.1 of Chrosomus eos. NCBI lineage: Eukaryota > Metazoa > Chordata > Actinopteri > Cypriniformes > Leuciscidae > Chrosomus > Chrosomus eos. Next base: position 667,222 of record JAZAVI010001355.1, read on the forward strand.
ATATGGTCTGGCAGCCATTTCTGGATTATTTTAACTTACAATTTAATGCTGGAAATATTGGGACATAATTGATTCACAAGCTCTGTAACTCTGTAAAATGTCAGTTTATCTTTTTTTTTTTTTTTTTTTTTTTTTTTTTTTTTTTATTGTCATTTATTATTGTGTAGGTTGGGGTTGTTGTATGGGGACTTGTTAATTGTTTTATAAGTGTTTACGATTTAAAACCCAATAAAATATTTGAATAATAACGAGCTCCGCGTAGGCCGCAGTAGGCCGCGCTTCCTGGCCGCTCGGCGGAATAACCTCGTCGGCGAGAGTAGGCCCGAAATCCTCGGAGTCGGAAGCCTCGGTAAAAAGTATATCCTCCAGCCCGAAAGAAACCGCGTCGCGTGCTCCCGGGCTGGGGCGCAAATAATCGTGTGAAAATTCGACTGGCATGTCTCGCGCGTGCCGAGGGGAGGGAGGGAGAGAAAGAGCGGGGCTCGTCTGCTCGAACTCCGCATCCTCAAGCTCTACATCCGAACCCCAGGTCGCGGATCCTCGAGAGGCCTCGGGAGCGCGACAGGGGGAGACGAATGATTCCCTCTCAAAGACCGCGAGCCGCAATTTGAGGGTTTTGAGCAACAAATTTTCACAGAATTTGCATTTAGACGATCCTATAACTGCCTCACGCGCATGTGAAAAACCCAAACATTTAACGCACTTACTGTGTGGGTCGTCGTTAGCGATGTAACGAGCACATGGCGGAGTACAGCGTCTGTAATCCATGGCAGCTTCACCGTAAGGAGAAACAGAGTTCCGCTTGAACAGTCGCAGAAGCGCCGAGAATAATCCTAGATGTAATTGTAGCTCAGAAAAATCACGAGCGAAGGGCAAACGTGACCGCTTCGTTCTGAAGGCAGAGAAATCTGAGGAGCAGATGGCGCGCGCGAATACGTATGATGCGACGTAAGAGCGTCGGGGCGGAGCCATATTGCGCGGACGCCATCAGCCAATGAATTGGCGTGATTCTATAAGGCTTCAGACAATCGGCACATTCAGAGAATATCCCACTGCGCTTTCCGCAGCGTTGAGAGAACCTATGAAAGAGAACAACACAGTTGACGATTATTTTTCTCACCCCATTGGCAGATAATTAGGGCCCAAGCCCTAAGGGCGAAGGCCCTATTGTTTTCCTAAGGATTATTTATTATTAGGGCCCAAGCCCAAAGGGTGAAGGCCCTATTGTTTTCCTAAGGATTATTAGGGCCCAAGCCCTAAGGGCGAAGGCCCTATTGTTTTCCTAAGGATTATTAGGGCCCAAGCCCAAAGGGCGAAGGCCCTATTGTTTTCCTAAGGATTATTAGGGCCCAAGCCCAAAGGGCGAAGGCCCTATTGTTTTCCTAAGGATTATTTATTATTATTATTATTATTATTTTTTTACTACCTTTTGGACACTTTTGGAGGCCTTAACATGCTCAAAAACTCCTGAAACTTTGCACACATGTCAGAACCCGCGGCCATCAGGGCCGGGCTGAAGATGGTACCCGGGCGTGGCAGGGGGGCTCGACAGCGCCCCCTGGAACGGGGTCCGAAAACATGGTCCATAAATCAAACACGCTTGCATGTAATAATATGAAACTCGGTACACATGTAGATCTCATCGTTTCATATATACTTCACACTCTTACTTTTTACCCCAGCCCAACAGGAAGTGGGCTATTTAGGGTTGTTGGTAAAACACACGCAAAGGAATTTGAAGTACTCCTCCTAGAGAATTCAAACACACGGCACGAAACTCGGTCAGCGTGAAGTCAAGACATTGAGGATGAAAGTTTGCGAGGGGATTTTTGATATCTCGAACGGTTTGGCCGTGGCGAGGAAACAAAATTATGGCGAGAAACGTGAAACAGGAAGTGTGTCATAACTTCAGCATACATTAACTGATCTTGATGAAACTTCAGCAGTGTGTTCGTTGTAAGAGCCCGATCACATGGATGTGACTATTTTGAGTCAAAGTTATAGCGCCACCAACTGGCAGCAGGAAGTGTGTCACTTTCAAAATGCTTTGAAATCACCCTCTTATTTTTACCCGATTTGCTTCAAACTTCATTTGTATAATGTAAATACACGGCAGATGAAGACCTGTGAATGGATTCTTGATATCTTTGAAACTGTTGCTGTGGCAATCCATCAAACTTTAATATTCTTTTTGGATGCTTTTGAGACTCTTAGCATGCCTGAAATTGCTTAAAATTGCATGAAACTCGACAGACAGATCACATTTATTAGCCAGGTGACATGTGCATAGTTTCAGAAACGGGCGTGGTGCAGGGACTCAGTAGCGCCACCTTTTGACAAAAGTGGGGGGGTTAGTTTCATCTAGAGTTACAAAAATCTGTATTTATATAGTTCTCCTCCAGCCAGACAACTTTCTAATTTACAGTCATTAGTAACAACCAAGAGGGAGTCAGATATTTTGGTTTGAATATGGTCATTTCTCTCTGAGCCTACGTCTCTGTGCTTGCTGTCTGTGTGTGTGTGTCTGTGAGTGTGGGGAGGGGGAGGGGGAGTGGGGCTAGATTAACCATTTCACTGCTGTGTGGTTTGGCCTTCATTAAAAAAGAAAATAAATGTCTTAAGCCTTGTATTTTTTAAATACGTTTTTTTAATAAAGGCATATAACAGACATGCTGCATTTAAATTTTTTTTAATAAAACATTGTTTTTTATGTTTTTCAAGCCATTTGATTTATGAGGACTTTTGAAATGTCCTCATAAACCACCCATAAGTTGTAATACCAGTGTAATACACGTCATTATACAAATTTGTGTCCTCATAAATCACATAAACCAACCCACACAAACCAACCCCCCCCCCCACACACACAAAACACACACACACACACACACACACACACACACACACACACACACACACACACACACACACACACACACACACACACCCAAATTGACGGTGGGTGGCAATAGTATATTTAAAAGTGCATAATTGTAATATCTGCAAGGCACCCCTAGTCCAATCTTATTAAATGTATGCTTCATCTTTCATTTTAATTTGTAAATTTGATCAATAAATTCAATTATTTAGAATAATAAGATACTATATGGCTGTTACCCTAGGTAGGGCTGATCAAATTACATCATTTACATTGAAAAATAACAATGCATTAAATGATGTTATGAGATTGTTTTAAATATGAGTCAATTAAAAATCGTTGGAAAGAATGATACTTTTAAACATAACACTGAACCGTCACTAGGTGTCGCCAGGCTACCGTCTTAATGAGCGAGTCATTGATTCATTCGTTCAAACGATTCGTTCGAACGACTGAGTCATTCATGAATGAGACAGGTATGGATTGGTCATTGAATCTAGGGTTTGCGATGTCTACCAATTTGGCATCAGACGATGTGTACAGTGAAACATCGCGATGGACGATGATATCGGAGGAGGGTCGGGGCTAACGTTTTAATTTTTCACTTAAGCAATAAGCCCCGCAAAGCCGTGTTTTACAGTGGATTTAGAACAGCTAAGGGGCGTATGCACAACGCGGAGATATTTTCCTCTACATCTCATCAGCAATTTTGATTTCGGCACGCTCTGAGTCTGCAGCAGCTGACCACTAGGAGCGAATGTACATGATGTACAATGTACACGTGACAGAGCAGCCAGATCCAGACTGTGCTTTCGCGCTGTGGCTGGCGCTGAGCCAGAGACAGACGCGTTCAGTGCTTGTCATATTATATCACAACTATTCAGTGTTTTTAACCACATAATGTTTATTTTAGGTTTCAGACATTTAAATGCATATAACTTATAGCAAAACAATACATTTATAGTTTGTAAAATACACAATGGTGTCTATGGAAGCAGCCATAACAACCCATTCAAACATATTTGCCGACGGATTTTATTCATATCAGACACACAGTGTAAGGAACTATAAAGTTAACTCTATTCTTCTCCCAGTTCACCGGCCATGTATTTCGGGAGAAACTGTTTTTTAAACGACAAAACAAACTCACTTACACACATTTGAGAATCAGAATAGAAGATAGTTAATGACATGGTAACCAGGTTTGTTAATATTTATAAATAAAAGCGCTAACGTTACATGTCTATTTTGGCTGTGGTGAATCACGTGCCAAGCATGACGCGTCACCATGGAAACATGGGGGGGGGGGGGGATCGCGATGCTGGCTTAAAGCAAAGAGGCACAAGAGGCGAAACTCTGATGCTTTTCTGGTAACAGCCACTAGGTGGCGCTTCGGGAGCGCGGCCGCCATTTTGGGATGAATATTCCAACGGGAGTTACTGGACAACAGCACAGATAACAGTTTTTTGAGGTAGTTTTTTCTTGCATTATAGAATATTTCCATTTTATGCAACTTTACACATTTACTACTATTATTAGTTACCAACTCCACTTGGCCTGAAATATATTTTGTACGTTTTAATCCCCTGGATCATGCTACAAACATGATGATCTTATGGAACATTATGCATTGCTGTGTCCGTTATCCTATAATTGCCACAATTTTGTACAGTGGCTGTGTGTTTTTGTTTACATAGTCTTGCTTTAACGGTCATTAATATACAATATAAGAAGTTTACTGTAAAGTAAATAGCAGGATGAAATAGCAGTCTCTTTCTGCACAAAACATGTACCGAAACCGAACCGAGACCGTGGCCAAAAAACCGAGGTACGGACCGTACCGTGGGCTATCTGTACCGTTGCACCCCTAATATATATATATATAATATATATATATATATATATATAATATATATATATATATATATATATATATATATATATATTAGGGATGCACCGATACCACTTTTTCCAGACCGAGTCCGATACCGATACTTTCATTTTTGGTACTCGCCGATACCGATACGGTAACCGATAACTGTATTTTTAATTTTCAGTTAATTTTCAATTCATGCATTTGTAATTTTTAAATGTATTGGTAGAGAAACCAAAATAATATCAATCATATTAGTTGTTTAATAAATTTAAACTTAATTAGTTCAACAAATATATATTTCATGCACTGCATATTTATTACTGCATAAATTAAATATATATGGATCTTTTTGTAAAGTTGATAGAGGTAGCCTATTTAGCCAAGAGCAGAGAGTAATTTATTTGTCCTTTGTTTGATTAACATTAAAACACAGCAGCAGATTTATTAAAGTGCCGCCCCTTTAAGGCCGAACGCACTGACGCCATTTGAATTATACTGTCTACGTTCACTTGAGATATATAACAGACTTTTACTAGGATACTCGCCAATGTGTTTTTACATAGATTTGTGTGAATTCGTCCGTACAAGCGCAATGCGTGAAAGACTTCCATTCAGTATTCGCGCGCTGTCTGGTGGTTTTCGGGGCGCGCGCTGTGGATATTTGAAGTTCATGGAAATTCTTGACCTGCAAATGTCCTGTAATAATGTAGGCAACCACTCGTTAAACATAAGCGAGGTAACAGTTCATGTTTTACTTACATATACGATTTAGTTTTAATCCAAATAACACGTGCTGAGTGAATGATCCGCAATCAACAGCATTCAACAGAAGTGCTCTCTCTCCCTCTCTCTCTCTCTCCTCTCTCTCTCTCTCTCTCTCTCTCTCTCTCGTCAGTTAACGTTAATAATAAGCTACATGCCTCGTTTTACTTGATTTGCCATTGACATCCGACTGAACTACAAACTTTCCACTGACGTCTGTGAAAAAGGGTTGCGCTCGACCAGCTCGCGCGTCTGTGTCGTAGCGCGCTCAATCCTCTCCGTGTTTTTCTCTTATCAGCTTGCGCACCATATAGTTAAATAGACGACGCGTTAATATATTCTGTTTAATATTCCACTGATAAGATACATTTATTTCATATACAGCCTTCTTTTTTTATCCCCATTATAATTTCTGACACTGTACACATGCTGCCTGATATCGGTTGTTGGTATCGGGGCATTTTTACGAGTACGAGTACAAGTACATGAGCTCAGTATCGGGCCCGATACCGATACTGGTATCGGTATCGGTGCATCCCTAATATATATATATATATATATATAAATATAGCTGCGAGCAGCGATGAAGGGCCAAAGCCGACGGTAGCGCCACCCTGGTGCACCAGGGTTGCGGTGCCACCGGCTTGGCCCGTAATCGCTGCTCGCAGCTATATTTAGGGCCCAAGCCCAAAGGCGAAGGCCCTATTGTTTCCTAAGGATTATTTATAATTAGGGCCCAAGCCCAAAGGGCGAAGGCCTATTGTTTTCCTAAGGATTATTAGGGCCCAAGCCCAAAGGGCGAAGGCCCTATTGTTTTCCTAAGGATTATTTATAATTCTTCTTCTTCTTCTAATTATTTTTTACTACCTTTTGGACACTTTTGGAGGCCTTAACATGCTTAAAAACTCCTGAAACTTTGCACACATGTCAGAACCTGCGGCCATCAGGGCCGGGCTGAAGATGGTACCCGGGCGTGGCAGGGGGGCTCGACAGCGCCCCCTGGAACGGGGTCGGAAAACATGGTCCATAAATCAAACACGCTTGCATGTAATAATATGAAACTCGGTACACATGTAGATCTCATCGTTTCATATATACTTCGCACTCTAACTTTTTACCCCAGCCCAACAGGAAGTCGGCTATTTAGGCTTGTTTGGAAAACGCATGCAAAGGAATGTGAAACACTCCTCCTAGAGAATTCAAACACACGGCACGAAACTCGGTCAGCGTGAAGTCAAGACATTGAGGATGAAAGTTTGCGAGGGGATTTTTGATATCTCGAACGGTTTGGCCGTGGCGAGGAAACGAAATTATGGCGAGAAACGTGAAACGGGAAGTGTGTCATAACTACTGCATACATTAACTAATCTTGATGAAACTTCAGCAGTGTGTTCGTTGTAAGAGCCCGATCACATGGATGTGACTATTGTGAGTCAAAGTTATAGCGCCACCAACTGGCAGCAGGAAGTGTGTCACTTTCAAAATGCTTTGAAATCACCCTCTTATTTTTACCCGATTTGCTTCAAACTTCATCTGTATAATGTAAATACACGGCAGATGAAGACCTGTGAGTGGATTCTTGATATCTTTGAAACTGTTGCTGTGGCAATCCATCAAACTTTAATATTCTTTTTGGATGCTTTTGAGACTCTTAGCATGCCTGAAATTGCTTAAAATTGCATGAAACTCGACAGACAGATCATATTTATTAGCCAGGTGACATGTGCATAGTTTCAGAAATGGGCGTGGTGCAGGGACTCAGTAGCGCCACCTTTTGACAAAAGTGGGCGGGTTAGTTTCATCTAGAGTTACAAAAATCTGTATTTATATAGTTCTCCTCCAGCCAGACAACTTTCTAATTTACAGTCATTAGCAATAACCAAGAGGAAGTCAGATATTTTGGTTTGAATATGGTCATTTCTCTCTGAGCCTACGTCTCTGTGACTGCTCTCTGTGTGTGTGTGTCTGTGAGTGTGGGAAGGGGGAGGGGGAGTGGGGCTATGCGCCTGCTCTCTGTGTGTGTGTCTGTGAGTGTGGGAAGGGGGAGGGGGAGTGGGGCTAGATTAACCATTTCACTGCTGTGTGGTTTGGCCTTCATTAAAAAAAGGAAATAAATGTCTTAAGCCTTGTATTTTTTAAATACGTTTTTTTAATAAAGTAAAGGCATATAACAGACATGCTGCATTTAAATTTTTTTAATAAAACATTGTTTTTTATGTTTTTCAAGCCATTTGATTTATGAGGACTTTTGAAATGTCCTCATAAACCACCCATAAGTTGTAATACCAGTGTAATACACGTCATTATACAAATTTGTGTCCTCATAAATCACATAAACCAACCCACACAAACCAACCCACACACACACACACACACACACACACACACACACACACACACACACACACACACACACACACACACACACACACACACACACACACACACACACACACACACACACCAAATTGACGGTGGGTGGCAATGGTATATTTAAAAGTGCATAATTGTAATATCTGCAAGGCACCCCTAGTCCAGTCTTATTAAATGTATGCTTCATCTTTCATTTTAATTTGTAAATTTGATCAATAAATTCAATTATTTAGAATAATAAGATACTATATGGCTGTTACCCTAGGTAGGGCTGATCAAATTACATCATTTACATTGAAAAATAACAATGCATTAAAAGATGTTATGAGATTGTTTTAAATATGAGTCAATTAAAAATCGTTGGAAAGAATGATACTTTTAAACATAACACTGAACCGTCACTAGGTGTCGCCAGGCTACCGTCTTAATGAGCGAGTCATTGATTCATTCGTTCAAACGATTCGTTCGAACGACTGAGTCATTCATGAATGAGACAGGTATGGATTGGTCATTGAATCTAGGGTTTGCGATGTCTACCAATTTGGCATCAGACGATGTGTACAGTGAAACATCGCGATGGACGATGATATCGGGAGGAGGGGCGGGGCTAACGTTTTAATTTTTCACTTAAGCAATAAGCCCCGCAAAGCCTTGTTTTACAGTGGATTTAGAACAGCTAAGGGGCGTAGGCACAACGCGGAGATATTTTCCTCTACATCTCATCAGCCATTTTGATTTCGGCACGCTCTGAGTCTGCAGCAGCTGACCACTAGGAGCGAATGTACATGATGTACAATGTACACGTGACAGAGCAGCCAGATCCAGACTGTGCTTTCGCGCTGTGGCTGGCGCTGAGCCAGAGACAGACGCGTTCAGTGCTTGTCATATTATATCACAACTATTCAGTGTTTTTAACCACATAATGTTTATTTTAGGTTTCAGACATTTAAATGCATATAATTTATAGCAAAACAATACATTTATAGTTTGTAAAATACACAATGGTGTCTATGGAAGCAGCAATAACAACCCATTCAAATATATTTGCCGACGGATTTTATTCATATCAGACACACAGTGTAAGTAACTATAAAGTTAACTCTATTCTTCTCCCAGTTCACCGGCCATGTATTTCGGGAGAAACTGTTTTTTAAACGACAAAACAAACTCACTTACACACATTTGAGAATCAGAATAGAAGATAGTTGATGACATGGTAACCAGGTTTGTTAATATTTATAAATAAAAGCGCTAACGTTACATGTCATACAGCGCTATTTTGGCTGTGGTGAATCACGTGCCAAGCATGACGCGTCACCATGGAAACATGGGGGGGGGGGGGGGGGGTCGCGATGCTGGCTTAACTATGATATCGTCTATCGGCACAACCCTAATTGAATCTTTGAGTAAACCAATTTGTCCAAAATGCTGAATCATTCAGTAATGAGAAAACATGTTGCTGTGAGATGAGCAATGGTTCTGCTGTGATCTTTGTTTAACTATTTTCGCTGCTGAAACAGAAAAACCGTCAATATTGCATCTAAAATGTAAGTGACTTGACGTGTGTGTGTGTGTGTGTGTGTGTGTGTGTGAGAGAGAGTGTGTCTGTTACAGTGAAAAGAGTTTAACCCTTTAAGGCAGTGGATCTCAATCCTGGTCCTAGGGAGCCACTGCTCTGCATAGTTTGTATGTCTCCCTCATTTAACACACCTGATTCAGATCATCAGCTCGTTAGGAAAGAGCTTTATTAACTGAAGTGGGTGTGTCAGATAAAGGAGACATATAAAATGTGCAGAGCAGTGGCACCCATAGGACCAAGATTGAGAACCACTGCTTTAAGGCCTTGTCTTTTTTGGATATATCTTCTTTTTTTTTTATGTGCATACAACCCATATATTTTAAATGTATTGTTTGCTTTAAATTAAATTAAGATTGTATGTTTGGTAATTGAACCTAAATAAATTTACAATTAATGTGCTATATTTCAGATCAATATAATTGTTTTCTTTCATTTTAATCAACACTAACTTTATTCTCTATCTGTATTATAAATAACTTATTTCTGCATAAATTAAAAAATCCCCAATAATCCAGACCAACCAGAGCGCACTAATTCTACAACATCATCAGTGCTGAAGCGGAACTACCAGAGCGGTTCGGCAGATAGCGAGCAGATATTTTGTGTCACGTCGTGCACAATAACGCTAAAGGCACCAGGCTGGCGGTGCCACTGGCTTTATATATATATATATATATATATATATATATATATATATATATATATATATATATATATATATATATATATATATATATATATATAAGCAGTGGCACCGCCAGCCTGGTTAAGTATATAAATATAGCTGCGAGCAGCGATGAAGGGCCAAAGCCGACGGTACCGCCACCCTGGTGCACCAGGGTTGCGGTGCCACCGGCTTGGGCCCGTAATCGCTGCTCGCAGCTATATTTTATAATTCTTATTCTTCTTCTAATTATTTTTTTACTACCTTTTGGACACTTTTGGAGGCCTTAACATGCTCAAAAACTCCTGAAACTTTGCACACATGTCAGAACCTGCGGCCATCAGGGCCGGGCTGAAGATGGTACCCGGGCGTGGCAGGGGGGCTCGACAGCGCCCCCTGGAACGGGGTCGGAAAACATGGTCCATAAATCAAACACGCTTGCATGTAATAATATGAAACTCGGTACACATGTAGATCTCATCGTTTCATATATACTTCGCACTCTAACTTTTTACCCCAGCCCAACAGGAAGTCGGCTATTTAGGCTTGTTTGGAAAACGCATGCAAAGGAATGTGAAACACTCCTCCTAGAGAATTCAAACACCACGGCACGAAACTCGGTCAGCGTGAAGTCAAGACATTGAGGATGAAAGTTTGCGAGGGGATTTTTGATATCTCGAACGGTTTGGGCGTGGCGAGGAAACGAAATTATGGCGAGAAACGTGAAACGGGAAGTGTGTCATAACTACGGCATACATTAACTAATCTTGATGAAACTTCAGCAGTGTGTTCGTTGTAAGAGCCCGATCACATGGATGTGACTATTGTGAGTCAAAGTTATAGCGCCACCAACTGGCAGCAGGAAGTGTGTCACTTTCAAAATGCTTTGAAATCACCCTCTTATTTTTACCCGATTTGCTTCAAACTTCATCTGTATAGTGTAAATACACGGCAGATGAAGACCTGTGAATGGATTCTTGATATCTTTGAAACTGTTGCTGTGGCAATCCATCAAACTTTAATATTCTTTTTGGATGCTTTTGAGACTCTTAGCATGCCTGAAATTGCTTAAAATTGCATGAAACTCGACAGACAGATCATATTTATTAGCCAGGTGACATGTGCATAGTTTCAGAAATGGGCGTGGTGCAGGGACTCAGTAGCGCCACCTTTTGACAAAAGTGGGCGGGTTAGTTTCATCTAGAGTTACAAAAATCTGTATTTATATAGTTCTCCTCCAGCCAGACAACTTTCTAATTTACAGTCATTAGCAATAACCAAGAGGAAGTCAGATATTTTGGTTTGAATATGGTCATTTCTCTCTGAGCCTACGTCTCTGTGACTGCTCTCTGTGTGTGTGTGTCTGTGAGTGTGGGGAGGGGGAGGGGGAGTGGGGCTATGTGCCTGCTCTCTGTGTGTGTGTGTCTGTGAGTGTGGGGAGGGGAGGGGGAGTGGGGTTTGGCCTTCATTAAAAAAGGAAATAAATGTCTTAAGCCTTGTATTTTTTAAATACGTTTTTTTAATAAAGTAAAGGCATATAACAGACATGCTGCATTTAAATTTTTTTAATAAAACATTGTTTTTTATGTTTTTCAAGCCATTTGATTTATGAGGACTTTTGAAATGTCCTCATAAACCACCCATAAGTTGTAATACCAGTGTAATACACGTCATTATACAAATTTGTGTCCTCATAAATCACATAAACCAACCCACACAAACCAACCCACACACATACACACACACACACACACACACACACACACACACACACACACACACACACACACACACACCAAATTGACGGTGGGTGGCAATGGTATATTTAAAAGTGCATAATTGTAATATCTGCAAGGCACCCCTAGTCCAGTCTTATTAAATGTATGCTTCATCTTTCATTTTAATTTGTAAATTTGATCAATAAATTCAATTATTTAGAATAATAAGATACTATATGGCTGTTACCCTAGGTAGGGCTGATCAAATTACATCATTTACATTGAAAAATAACAATGCATTAAAAGATGTTATGAGATTGTTTTAAATATGAGTCAATTAAAAATCGTTGGAAAGAATGATACTTTTAAACATAACACTGAACCGTCACTAGGTGTCGCCAGGCTACCGTCTTAATGAGCGAGTCATTGATTCATTCGTTCAAACGATTCGTTCGAACGACTGAGTCATTCATGAATGAGACAGGTATGGATTGGTCATTGAATCTAGGGTTTGCGATGTCTACCAATTTGGCATCAGACGATGTGTACAGTGAAACATCGCGATGGACGATGATATCGGGAGGAGGGGCGGGGCTAACGTTTTAATTTTTCACTTAAGCAATAAGCCCCGCAAAGCCGTGTTTTACAGTGGATTTAGAACAGCTAAGGGGCGTAGGCACAACGCGGAGATATTTTCCTCTACATCTCATCAGCCATTTTGATTTCGGCACGCTCTGAGTCTGCAGCAGCTGACCACTAGGAGCGAATGTACATGATGTACAATGTACACGTGACAGAGCAGCCAGATCCAGACTGTGCTTTCGCGCTGTGGCTGGCGCTGAGCCAGAGACAGACGCGTTCAGTGCTTGTCATATTATATCACAACTATTCAGTGTTTTTAACCACATAATGTTTATTTTAGGTTTCAGACATTTAAATGCATATAATTTATAGCAAAACAATACATTTATAGTTTGTAAAATACACAATGGTGTCTATGGAAGCAGCAATAACAACCCATTCAAATATATTTGCCGACGGATTTTATTCATATCAGACACACAGTGTAAGGAACTATAAAGTTAACTCTATTCTTCTCCCAGTTCACCGGCCATGTATTTCGGGAGAAACTGTTTTTTAAACGACAAAACAAACTCACTTACACACATTTGAGAATCAGAATAGAAGATAGTTGATGACATGGTAACCAGGTTTGTTAATATTTATAAATAAAAGCGCTAACGTTACATGTCATACAGCGCTATTTTGGCTGTGGTGAATCACGTGCCAAGCATGACGCGTCACCATGGAAACATGGGGGGGGGGGGGGGGGGTCGCGATGCTGGCTTAACTATGATATCGTCTATCGGCACAACCCTAATTGAATCTTTGAGTAAACCAATTTGTCCAAAATGCTGAATCATTCAGTAATGCGAAAACATGTTGCTGTGAGATGAGCAATGGTTCTGCTGTGATCTTTGTTTAACTATTTTCGCTGCTGAAACAGAAAAACCGTCAATATTGCATCTAAAATGTAAGTGACTTGACGTGTGTGTGTGTGTGTGTGTGGTGTGTGTGTGTGTGTGTGTGTGTGTGTGTGTGTGTGTGTGTGTGTGTGTGTGTGAGAGAGAGTGTGTCTGTTACAGTGAAAAGAGTTTAACCCTTTAAGGCAGTGGATCTCAATCCTGGTCCTAGGGAGCCACTGCTCTGCATAGTTTGTATGTCTCCCTCATTTAACACACCTGATTCAGATCATCAGCTCGTTAGGAAAGAGCTTTATTAACTGAAGTGGGTGTGTCAGATAAAGGAGACATATAAAATGTGCAGAGCAGTGGCACCCATAGGACCAAGATTGAGAACCACTGCTTTAAGGCCTTGTCTTTTTTGGATATATCTTCTTTTTTTTTTATGTGCATACAACCCATATATTTTAAATGTATTGTTTGCTTTAAATTAAATTAAGATTGTATGTTTGGTAATTGAACCTAAATAAATTTACAATTAATGTGCTATATTTCAGATCAATATAATTGTTTTCTTTCATTTTAATCAACACTAACTTTATTCTCTATCTGTATTATAAATAACTTATTTCTGCATAAATTAAAAAATCCCCAATAATCCAGACCAACCAGAGCGCACTAATTCTACAACATCATCAGTGCTGAAGCGGAACTACCAGAGCGGTTCGGCAGATAGCGAGCAGATATTTTGTGTCACGTCGTGCACAATAACGCTAAAGGCACCAGGCTGGCGGTGCCACTGGCTTTATATATATATATATATATATATATATATATATATATATATATATATATATATATATATATAATAATATATATAATATAGCTGCGAGCAGCGATGAAGGGCCAAAGCCGACGGTACCGCCACCCTGGTGCACCAGGGTTGCGGTGCCACCGGCTTGGGCCCGTAATCGCTGCTCGCAGCTATATTTTATAATTCTTTTTTCTTCAATCTATTTTTCTACTTACTTTTAATCACTTTTGACTAGCCTTTGGACACTTTTGAGGGCCCTAACATGCTCAAAAACTCCTGAAACTTTGCACACATGTCAGAACCTGCGGCCATCAGGGCCGGGCTGAAGATGGTACCCGGGCGTGGCAGGGGGGCTCGACAGCGCCCCCTGGAACGGGGTCGGAAAACATGGTCCATAAATCAAACACGCTTGCATGTAATAATATGAAACTCGGTACACATGTAGATCTCATCGTTTCATATATACTTCGCACTCTAACTTTTTACCCCAGCCCAACAGGAAGTCGGCTATTTAGGCTTGTTTGGAAAACGCATGCAAAGGAATGTGAAACACTCCTCCTAGAGAATTCAAACACACGGCACGAAACTCGGTCAGCGTGAAGTCAAGACATTGAGGATGAAAGTTTGCGAGGGGATTTTTGATATCTCGAACGGTTTGGGCGTGGCGAGGAAACGAAATTATGGCGAGAAACGTGAAACGGGAAGTGTGTCATAACTACGGCATACATTAACTAATCTTGATGAAACTTCAGCAGTGTGTTCGTTGTAAGAGCCCGATCACATGGATGTGACTATTGTGAGTCAAAGTTATAGCGCCACCAACTGGCAGCAGGAAGTGTGTCACTTTCAAAATGCTTTGAAATCACCCTCTTATTTTTACCCGATTTGCTTCAAACTTCATCTGTATAGTGTAAATACACGGCAGATGAAGACCTGTGAATGGATTCTTGATATCTTTGAAACTGTTGCTGTGGCAATCCATCAAACTTTAATATTCTTTTTGGATGCTTTTGAGACTCTTAGCATGCCTGAAATTGCTTAAAATTGCATGAAACTCGACAGACAGATCATATTTATTAGCCAGGTGACATGTGCATAGTTTCAGAAATGGGCGTGGTGCAGGGACTCAGTAGCGCCACCTTTTGACAAAAGTGGGCGGGTTAGTTTCATCTAGAGTTACAAAAATCTGTATTTATATAGTTCTCCTCCAGCCAGACAACTTTCTAATTTACAGTCATTAGCAATAACCAAGAGGAAGTCAGATATTTTGGTTTGAATATGGTCATTTCTCTCTGAGCCTACGTCTCTGTGACTGCTCTCTGTGTGTGTGTGTCTGTGAGTGTGGGGAGGGGGAGGGGGAGTGGGGCTATGTGCCTGCTCTCTGTGTGTGTGTGTCTGTGAGTGTGGGGAGGGGAGGGGGAGTGGGGTTTGGCCTTCATTAAAAAAGGAAATAAATGTCTTAAGCCTTGTATTTTTTAAATACGTTTTTTTAATAAAGTAAAGGCATATAACAGACATGCTGCATTTAAATTTTTTTAATAAAACATTGTTTTTTATGTTTTTCAAGCCATTTGATTTATGAGGACTTTTGAAATGTCCTCATAAACCACCCATAAGTTGTAATACCAGTGTAATACACGTCATTATACAAATTTGTGTCCTCATAAATCACATAAACCAACCCACACAAACCAACCCACACACATACACACACACACACACACACACACACACACACACACACACACACACACACACACCAAATTGACGGTGGGTGGCAATGGTATATTTAAAAGTGCATAATTGTAATATCTGCAAGGCACCCCTAGTCCAGTCTTATTAAATGTATGCTTCATCTTTCATTTTAATTTGTAAATTTGATCAATAAATTCAATTATTTAGAATAATAAGATACTATATGGCTGTTACCCTAGGTAGGGCTGATCAAATTACATCATTTACATTGAAAAATAACAATGCATTAAAAGATGTTATGAGATTGTTTTAAATATGAGTCAATTAAAAATCGTTGGAAAGAATGATACTTTTAAACATAACACTGAACCGTCACTAGGTGTCGCCAGGCTACCGTCTTAATGAGCGAGTCATTGATTCATTCGTTCAAACGATTCGTTCGAACGACTGAGTCATTCATGAATGAGACAGGTATGGATTGGTCATTGAATCTAGGGTTTGCGATGTCTACCAATTTGGCATCAGACGATGTGTACAGTGAAACATCGCGATGGACGATGATATCGGGAGGAGGGGCGGGGCTAACGTTTTAATTTTTCACTTAAGCAATAAGCCCCGCAAAGCCGTGTTTTACAGTGGATTTAGAACAGCTAAGGGGCGTAGGCACAACGCGGAGATATTTTCCTCTACATCTCATCAGCCATTTTGATTTCGGCACGCTCTGAGTCTGCAGCAGCTGACCACTAGGAGCGAATGTACATGATGTACAATGTACACGTGACAGAGCAGCCAGATCCAGACTGTGCTTTCGCGCTGTGGCTGGCGCTGAGCCAGAGACAGACGCGTTCAGTGCTTGTCATATTATATCACAACTATTCAGTGTTTTTAACCACATAATGTTTATTTTAGGTTTCAGACATTTAAATGCATATAATTTATAGCAAAACAATACATTTATAGTTTGTAAAATACACAATGGTGTCTATGGAAGCAGCAATAACAACCCATTCAAATATATTTGCCGACGGATTTTATTCATATCAGACACACAGTGTAAGGAACTATAAAGTTAACTCTATTCTTCTCCCAGTTCACCGGCCATGTATTTCGGGAGAAACTGTTTTTTAAACGACAAAACAAACTCACTTACACACATTTGAGAATCAGAATAGAAGATAGTTGATGACATGGTAACCAGGTTTGTTAATATTTATAAATAAAAGCGCTAACGTTACATGTCATACAGCGCTATTTTGGCTGTGGTGAATCACGTGCCAAGCATGACGCGTCACCATGGAAACATGGGGGGGGGGGGGGGGGGTCGCGATGCTGGCTTAACTATGATATCGTCTATCGGCACAACCCTAATTGAATCTTTGAGTAAACCAATTTGTCCAAAATGCTGAATCATTCAGTAATGCGAAAACATGTTGCTGTGAGATGAGCAATGGTTCTGCTGTGATCTTTGTTTAACTATTTTCGCTGCTGAAACAGAAAAAACCGTCAATATTGCATCTAAAATGTAAGTGACTTGACGTGTGTGGTGTGTGTGTGGTGTGTGTGTGTGTGTGTGTGTGTGTGTGTGTGTGTGTGTGTGTGTGTGTTGGTGTGTGTGAGAGAGAGTGTGTCTGTTACAGTGAAAAGAGTTTAACCCTTTAAGGCAGTGGATCTCAATCCTGGTCCTAGGGAGCCACTGCTCTGCATAGTTTGTATGTCTCCCTCATTTAACACACCTGATTCAGATCATCAGCTCGTTAGGAAAGAGCTTTATTAACTGAAGTGGGTGTGTCAGATAAAGGAGACATATAAAATGTGCAGAGCAGTGGCACCCATAGGACCAAGATTGAGAACCACTGCTTTAAGGCCTTGTCTTTTTTGGATATATCTTCTTTTTTTTTTATGTGCATACAACCCATATATTTTAAATGTATTGTTTGCTTTAAATTAAATTAAGATTGTATGTTTGGTAATTGAACCTAAATAAATTTACAATTAATGTGCTATATTTCAGATCAATATAATTGTTTTCTTTCATTTTAATCAACACTAACTTTATTCTCTATCTGTATTATAAATAACTTATTTCTGCATAAATTAAAAAATCCCCAATAATCCAGACCAACCAGAGCGCACTAATTCTACAACATCATCAGTGCTGAAGCGGAACTACCAGAGCCGTTCGGCAGATAGCGAGCAGATATTTTGTGTCACGTCGTGCACAATAACGCTAAAGGCACCAGGCTGGCGGTGCCACTGGCTTTATATATATATATATATATATTATATATATAAAATATATATATATATATAATATATATATATATATATAAATATAGCTGCGAGCAGCGATGAAGGGCCAAAGCCGACGGTACCGCCACCCTGGTGCACCATTTAGGTTCACCGGCTTGGGCCCGTAATCGCTGCTCGCAGCTATATTTTATTATTATTATTCCTCTAATTATTTTTTTACTACCTTTTGGACACTTTTGGAGGCCTTAACATGCTCAAAAACTCCTGAAACTTTGCACACATGTCAGAACCCGCGGCCATCAGGGCCGGGCTGAAGATGGTACCCGGGCGTGGCAGGGGGGCTCGACAGCGCCCCCTGGAACGGGGTCCGAAAACATGGTCCATAAATCAAACACGCTTGCATGTAATAATATGAAACTCGGTACACATGTAGATCTCATCGTTTCATATATACTTCGCACTCTAACTTTTTACCCCAGCCCAACAGGAAGTCGGCTATTTAGGCTTGTTTGGAAAACGCATGCAATGGAATGTGAAACACTCCTCCTAGAGAATTCAAACACACGGCACGAAACTCGGTCAGCGTGAAGTCAAGCATTGAGGATGAAAGTTTGCGAGGGGATTTTTGATATCTCGAACGGTTTGGCCGTGGCGAGGAAACGAAATTATGGCGAGAAACGTGAAACAGGAAGTGTGTCATAACTACTGCATACATTAACTAATCTTGATGAAACTTCAGCAGTGTGTTCGTTGTAAGAGCCCGATCACATGGATGTGACTATTGTGAGTCAAAGTTATAGCGCCACCAACTGGCAGCAGGAAGTGTGTCACTTTCAAAATGCTTTTAAATCACCCTCTTATTTTTACCCGATTTGCTTCAAACTTCATGTGCATAATGTAGACACATGCCAGATGTAGACCTGTGAAAGGATTATTGATATCTTAGACACTGTTGCCATGGCAATGCATCAAACATTAATATTCCTTTTTTTAAGCTTTTTCATGCTTTTTTATGCTTTCGGGCACTTTTGGGATTCTTAACGTGCTCGAAAACTCTTGAAACTTTGCACACAGGACAAAACCCGCGGCCATCAGGGCCAGGCTGAAGCTGGTACCCGGGCGTGGCAGGGGGGCTCGACAGCGCCCCCTTGAACGGGTCCGACAATTTGGTCCATATATCCAACACGCTTTACCCTATTTGCTTCAAACTTGATGTGTATAATGTAGACACAAGCCAGATGTAGACCTGTGAAAGGATTGTTGATATCTTAGATGCTGTTGCCGTGACAACGCATCAAACTTTAATATTCTTTTTGGATACTTTTGAGATTCTTAGCGCACTTTTGGGGCCCTTAACATGCTCAAAAACTCTTGAAACTTTGCACACGGGTCAGAAACCGCGGCCATCAGGGCCGGGCTGAAGCTGGTACCCGGGCGTGGCAGGGGGGCTCGACAGCGCCCCCTGGAACGGGGTCCGAAAACTTGGTCCATAAATCAAACAGGCTTTACCCGATTTGCTTCAAACTTGATGTGTATAATGTAGACACATGCCAGATGTAGACCTGTGAAAGGATTGTTGATATCTTAGATGCTGTTGCCGTGACAACGCATCAAACTTTAATATTCTTTTTGGATACTTTTGAGATTTTAGCACACTTTTGGGGCCCTTAACATGCTCAAAAACTCTTGAAACTTTGCACACGGGTCAGAAACCGCGGCCATCAGGGCCGGGCTGAAGCTGGTACCCGGGCGTGGCAGGGGGGCTCAACAGCGCCCCCTGGAACGGGGTCCGAAAACTTGGTCCATAAATCAAACACGCTTGCATGTAATAATATGAAACTTGGTACACATATAGATCTCATCGATTCATATATCCTTTGTACTTTTACTTTTTACCCCAGCCCAACAGGAAGTCGGCTATTATGGTTTGTTTGAAAGCGTATGCCCCTGGAATTCGATATACTACTCCTAGAGAATTCAACCAATCGCCACGAAACTCAGTCAGCATGAAGTCAAGACATTGAGGATGAAAAATTGCCAGGGGATTTTTGATATCTCGAACGGTTTGGCCGTGGCGAGGAAACGAATTTATGGCGAATAATGGAAACAGGAAGTGTGTTATAACTTCTGCATACATTAACTGATCTTGATGAAACTTCAGCAGTGTGTTCGCTGTAAGAGTCCGATCACATGGATGTGACTATTGTGAGTCAAAGTTATAGCGCCACCAACTGGCAGCAGGAAGTGTGTCACTTCCTAAAGGCTTTGAAATCACCCTCTTATTTTTACCCGATTTGCTTCAAACTTCATCTGTATAATGTAAATACACTGCAGATGAAGACCTGTGAAGGGATTCTTGATATCTTTGAAACTGTTGCTGTGGCAACGCATCAAACTTTAATATTCTTGTTTGATGCTTTTGATGCTCTGAGTCAATATGGCAAGCCGTTTTAACATTTAATCATTTTAACCTAGTAGTCTCTTTTTTCATGCTACTAGTACTTATTTTTTAGATACTAGTATCTATTCCATTAAGTAATAGTACTTATTCATTAGCGACTAGTGCTTATTCTGTTTAGAATATATCAAAGTGCTTATTCAATTTGTATGCTTATTTATATTTTCAGAGCAGAAAATCCGATTTTTCTGCTTATTCAATATTGCATCTAAAATGTGACTTGACGTGTTTGTGTGTGTTGTGTTGTGTGTGTGTGTTGTGTGTGTTGTGTGTGGTGTGTGTGTGTGTGTGTGTGTGTGTGTGTGTGTGTTGGTGTGTGTGTGTGTGTGTGTGTGTGTGTGTGTGTGTGTGTGGTGTGTGTGTGTGTTTGTGTGTGTGTGTGAGAGAGAGATTGTGTCTGTTACAGTGACAAGAGTTTTTAAGCCTTGTCTTTTTGGATATATATATATTTTTTATAAAAAAAAAATGTGCATACAACCCATGTATTTCAAATGTATTGTTTGCTTTAAATTAAATTAAGATTGTATGTTTGGTAATTGAACCTAAATAAATGAAAATGAATGTGCTATATTTCAGATCAATATATTTGTTTTCCTTCATTTTAAGCAACACTAACTTTATTCTCATCTGAATTATAAATAACTTATTTCTGTATAAAATAAAAAATCCCGAATAATCCAGACCAACCAGAGCACACTATTTCTACAACATCATCAGTGCTGAAGCGGGACTACCAGAGCCGTTCGGCAGATAGCGAGCAGATATTTTGTGTCACGTCGTGCACAATAACCCTAAAGGCACCAGGGTGGCGATGCCACCGGCTTTATATATATATATATATATATATATATATATATATATATATATATATATATATATATATATAAATATAAATAAATATAGCTGCGAGCAGCGATGAAGGGCCAAAGCCGGCGGTACCGCCACCCTGGTGCACCAGGGTTGCGGTGCCACCGGCTTGGGCCCGTAATCGCTGCTCGCAGCTATATTTTATTATTATTCTTCTAATTATTTTTTTACTACCTTTTGGACACTTTTGGAGGCCTTAACATGCTCAAAAACTCCTGAAACTTTGCACACATGTCAGAACCCGCGGCCATCAGGGCCGGGCTGAAGATGGTACCGGGCGTGGCAGGGGGGCTCGACAGCGCCCCCTGGAACGGGGTCCGAAAACATGGTCCATAAATCAAACACGCTTGCATGTAATAATATGAAACTCGGTACACATGTAGATCTCATCGTTTCATATATACTTCGCACTCTAACTTTTTACCCCAGCCCAACAGGAAGTCGGCTATTTAGGCTTGTTTGGAAAACGCATGCAATGGAATGTGAAACACTCCTCCTAGAGAATTCAAACACACAGGCACGAAACTCGGTCAGCGTGAAGTCAAGACATTGAGGATGAAAGTTTGCGAGGGGATTTTTGATATCTCGAACGGTTTGGCCGTGGCGAGGAAACGAAATTATGGCGAGAAACGTGAAACAGGAAGTGTGTCATAACTACTGCATACATTAACTAATCTTGATGAAACTTCAGCAGTGTGTTCGTTGTAAGAGCCCGATCACATGGATGTGACTATTGTGAGTCAAAGTTATAGCGCCACCAACTGGCAGCAGGAAGTGTGTCACTTTCAAAATGCTTTTAAATCACCCTCTTATTTTTACCCGATTTGCTTCAAACTTCATGTGCATAATGTAGACACATGCCAGATGTAGACCTGTGAAAGGATTATTGATATCTTAGACACTGTTGCCATGGCAATGCATCAAACATTAATATTCCTTTTTTTAAGCTTTTTCATGCTTTTTTATGCTTTCGGGCACTTTTGGGGTTCTTAACGTGCTCGAAAACTCTTGAAACTTTGCACACAGGACAAAACCCGCGGCCATCAGGGCCAGGCTGAAGCTGGTACCCGGGCGTGGCAGGGGGGCTCGACAGCGCCCCCTTGAACGGGTCCGACAATTTGGTCCATATATCCAACACGCTTTACCCGATTTGCTTCAAACTTGATGTGTATAATGTAGACACAAGCCAGATGTAGACCAGTGAAAGGATTGTTGATATCTTAGATGCTGTTGCCGTGACAACGCATCAAACTTTAATATTCTTTTTGGATACTTTTGAGATTCTTAGCGCACTTTTGGGGCCCTTAACATGCTCAAAAACTCTTGAAACTTTGCACACAGGTCAGAAACCGCGGCCATCAGGGCCGGGCTGAAGCTGGTACCCGGGCGTGGCAGGGGGGCTCGACAGCGCCCCCTGGAACGGGATCCGAAAACTTGGTCCATAAATCAAACAGGCTTTACCCGATTTGCTTCAAACTTGATGTGTATAATGTAGACACACGCCAGATGTAGACCTGTGAAAGGATTGTTGATATCTTAGATGCTGTTGCCGTGACAACGCATCAAACTTTAATATTCTTTTTGGATACTTTTGAGACTCTCAGCGCACCTTTGGGGCCCTTAACATGCTCAAAAACTCTTGAATCTTTGCACACGGGTCAGAAACCGCGGCCATCAGGGCCGGGCTGAAGCTGGTACCCGGGCGTGGCAGGGGGGCTCGACAGCGCCCCCTGGAACGGGGTCCGAAAACTTGGTCCATAAATCAAACACGCTTGCATGTAATAATATGAAACTTGGTACACATATAGATCTCATCGATTCATATATCCTTTGTACTTTTACTTTTTACCCCAGCCCAACAGGAAGTCGGCTATTATGGTTTGTTTGAAAGCGTATGCCCCTGGAATTCGATATACTACTCCTAGAGTATTCAACCAATCGCCACGAAACTCAGTCAGCATGAAGTCAAGACATTGAGGATGAAAAATTGCCAGGGGATTTTTGATATCTCGAAAGGTTTGGCCGTGGCGAGGAAACGAATTTATGGCGAATAATGGAAACAGGAAGTGTGTTATAACTTCTGCATACATTAACTGATCTTGATGAAACTTCAGCAGTGTGTTCGGTGTAAGTGTCCGATCACATGGATGTGACTATTGTGAGTCAAAGTTATAGCGCCACCAACTGGCAGCAGGAAGTGTGTCACTTCCTAAATGCTTTGAAATCACCTCTTATTTTTACCCGATTTGCTTCAAACTTTATGTGTATAATGTAAACACACGGCAGATGTAGACCTGAGAAAGGATTATTGATATCTTAGATACTGTTGCCGTGACAACGCATCAAACTTTAATATTATTTTTGGATGCTTTTGAGACTCTCAGCGCACTTTTGGGGCCCTTAACGTGCTCAAAAACTCTTGAAACTTTGCACACGGGTCAGAACACGTGGTCATCAGGGCCGGGCTGAAGCTGGTATCCGGGCGTGGCAGGGGGGCTCGACAGCGCCCCCTGGAACGGGGTCCAAAATATTGGTCCATAAATCAAACACGCTTGCATGTAATAATATGAAACTCGCTACACGTATAGATCTCATCGGTTCATATATCCTTTGTACTTTTACTTTTTACCCCAGCCCAACAGGAAGTCGGCTATTATCGTTTGTTTGGAAGCGTATGCCCCTGGAATTCGATATACTAATCCTAGAGAATTCAACCAATCGCCACGAAACTTGGTGTGCACGAAGTCAAGACATTGAGGATGAAAAAATGCCAGGGGATTTTTGATAACTCGAACGGTTTGGCCGTGGCGAGGAAACGAATTTATGGCGAATAATGAAAACAGGAAGTGTGTTATAACTTCTGCATACATTAACTGATCTTGATGAAACTTCAGCAGTGTGTTCGCTGTAAGAGCCCGATCACATGGATGCGACTATTGTGAGTCAAAGTTATAGCGCCACCAACTGGCAGCAGGAAGTGTGTCACTTCCTAAATGCTTTGAAATCACCCTCTTATTTTTACCCAATTTGCTTCAAACTTTATGTGTATAATGTAAACACACGGCAGATGTAGACCTGTGAAAGGATTATTGATATCTTAGATACTGTTGCCGTGGCAACACATCAAACTTTACCATTCTTTTAGAATCTCTTCGGGTGAAACTCAAAATCATAAATAGGGCTATACTGCCCTCTTGTGTCAAATTGTGTCCTATTGTTCTCTTGATTTTAAAGCTTATTTGCCCTTTCTAGTCATCCCCAATTTTGGCTAGTGATGCATTCCTGACATATCCAAAATAAAAAGGTTTCTGCTCATAAGTCATTCTGAATAGACACATAATAACACATACATATTTAGAAAGCCAACCCTTGAGAGTCCAATTCAAGGCTCAAAATAAAACAGACTGTTATTAAATATTGATTATTGATCAAATTTAGGAATTTAAAATGAAAGATGAAGCATAGGCTACTGTTACCCTAGGTAGGGCTGATCAAATTAAATCATTTACACTGAAAAATTACAATTGCATAAAATAATGTTATGAAATTGATTTAAATGTACAAATAAGAAACAGTGGAAAGAAGTATACTAGGCTACTTATAAACATAACACTAAACTGCCAATAGGTGGCGGCAGGCGGCCGTATTAATGAGTGAGTCATTTATTCATTCATTCAAACGATTCGTTTAAACGGTTGATTCATTCAAGAATGAGACAGATGTTTAAGAATGGGTCATTGAATCTTTGACTCAACTGAACCGATTCGAGTCAAAATGCTGAATCATTCAGTAATGAAAACAATGAGTGTTCCTGCGAGATGTGCCGTGGTTCTGCTGTGATTTTTGTTTGGAACTATTTTCGCTGCTGGAACAGAAGAAAAACAGCCAATATTACATCTAAAATGTAAGTGACTAAATTGTAACTGTTTATTGAACTGTTGTAGGAAATTAATGTCACATTTTGATATGGTATTCAGGAAAAATAATTGAGGCTGCTTAACACATATGTTAAAATATAGAAACTCCACATTTAGATTTTTAGAGGCAGTTACAGTATGTTGTTAACTGAGTGTGTGTGTGTGTGTGTGTGTGTGTGTGTGTGTGTGCTGCGCTCATATAGATTTCTCCTCGAGTGGCTGCGCGAGCGTCAACAGCGCAACCTATTTATTATCCACAATCGATCGCAACAACATACAATAAATGTAATAAAATCAGAATCATTCTCTCGGTTTAGTGATTCCCTAGTTATGTATTTTGTTTGTTATTGATGCTCTAATCAGGCTACTTGACTTGTACGTTCGGGCAAGTAAAATTCTCTTTTACTTGTCCTTCAAAAATCCATTTGTGCCGGACAAGCGGACAAGTTAGACAGGCTCTGGAGATACGAAACGCGGCAGGTTAACGTGGAGTGTTTTGGATTGCATAAAATAATAAAAGAAACGAACAAATACATGGCGAAAGAAGTGGAGCAGAAGAGGAGATTGGGGATGATTTTTAATGAAACTAGGGAGGCGGATGGAGGTTAGGCTACTCTTTAACGTATCATGTGGTGTGTGCGTGCATGAATGCATACACTTGTATGTGTGTGTATATGAATAAAAGTGTCCTAAATGACAAAAAAACAAAAAAGACTTTTATATGTATTATAGTTCAGTTTGACGAACGAGACGATGAACGATGTAGCTGCCTCGTTTGTTTTGCTGGAGGACAACAGGCATCTTGCATCGTGTGCTATCTTTTTTTTATTACAAAATATGCATAGGCTACAACCCATATATTTTAAATGTATTGTTTGCTTTAATTTACGATTGTATGTTTGGTAATTGAACCTACATGAATTTTAAATTAATGTGCTATATTTCAGATCAATATGTTTGTTTCCCTTCATTTTAATCAACACTAACTTTATTCTCATCTGAATTATAAATAACTTATTTCTGTATAAAATAAAAAATCCAGAATAATCCAGACCAACCAGAGTGCACTATTTCTACAACATCATCAGAAGTGGAACTACCAGAGCCGTTGGCCAGATAGCGAGCAGATATTTTGATATTTTGTGTCACGTCATGCACAATAACCCTAAAGGCACCAAGGTGGCGGTGCCACCGGCTTATATATATATATATATATATATATATATATATATATATATTTATATATATATATATATATTTATAATATATATATATATATATATATATATATTATATATATATATATATATATAGCTGCGAGCAGCGATGAAGGGCCAAAGCCGGCGGTACCGCCACCCTGGTGCACCAGGGTTGCGGTGCCACCGGCTTGGGCCCGTAATCGCTGCTCGCAGCTATATTTTATTATTATTTTAATATATTTTATTATTATTACTACCTTTTGGACACTTTTGGAGGCCTTAACATGCTCAAAAACTCCTGAAACTTTGTACACATGTCAGAACCCGCGGCCATCAGGGCCGGGCTGAAGATGGTACCCGGGCGTGGCAGGGGGGCTCGACAGCGCCCCCTGGAACGGGGTCCGAAAACATGGTCCATAAATCAAACACGCTTGCATGTAATAATATGAAACTCGGTACACATGTAGATCTCATCGTTTCATATATACTTCTCACTCTAACTTTTTACCCCAGCCCAACAGGTAGTCGGCTATTAAGGGTTGTTTGAAAAACGCATGCAATGGAATGTGAAACACTCCTCCTAGAGAATTCAAACACACGGCACGAAACTCGGTGTGCATGAAGTCAAGACACTGAGGATGAAAAATTGCCAGGGGATTTTTGATATCTCGAACGGTTTGGCCGTGGCGAGGAAACGAAATTATGGCGAGGAACGTGAAACAGGAAGTGTGTTATAACTACTGCATACATTAACTAATCTTGATGAAACTTCAGCAGTTTGTTCGTTGTAAGAGCCCGATCACATGGATGTGACTATTGTGAGTCAAAGTTATAGCGCCACCAAATGGCAGCAGGAAGTGTGTCACTTTCAAAATGCTTTTAAATCACCCTCTTATTTTTACCCGATTTGCTTCAAACTTCATGTGCATAATGTAGACACATGCCAGATGTAGACCTGTGAAAGGATTATTGATATCTTAGACACTGTTGCCATGGCAATGCATCAAACATTAATATTCCTTTTTTTAAGCTTTTTCATGCTTTTTTATGCTTTCGGGCACTTTTGGGGTTCTTAACGTGCTCGAAAACTCTTGAAACTTTGCACACAGGACAAAACCCGCGGCCATCAGGGCCAGGCTGAAGCTGGTACCCGGGCGTGGCAGGGGGGCTCGACAGCGCCCCCTTGAACGGGTCCGACAATTTGGTCCATATATCCAACACGCTTTACCCTATTTGCTTCAAACTTGATGTGTATAATGTAGACACAAGCCAGATGTAGACCTGTGAAAGGATTGTTGATATCTTAGATGCTGTTGCCGTGACAACGCATCAAACTTTAATATTCTTTTTGGATACTTTTGAGATTCTTAGCGCACTTTTGGGGCCCTTAACATGCTCAAAAACTCTTGAAACTTTGCACACGGGTCAGAAACCGCGGCCATCAGGGCCGGGCTGAAGCTGGTACCCGGGCGTGGCAGGGGGGCTCGACAGCGCCCCCTGGAACGGGGTCCGAAAACTTGGTCCATAAATCAAACAGGCTTTACCCGATTTGCTTCAAACTTGATGTGTATAATGTAGACACACGCCAGATGTAGACCTGTGAAAGGATTGTTGATATCTTAGATGCTGTTGCCGTGACAATGCATCAAACTTTAATATTCTTTTTGGATACTTTTGAGACTCTCAGCGCACCTTTGGGGCCCTTAACGTGCTCAAAAACTCTTGAATCTTTGCACACGGGTCAGAACCCGCGGCCATCAGGGCCGGGCTGAAGCTGGTACCCGGGCGTGGCAGGGGGGCTCGACAGCGCCCCCTGGAACGGGGTCCGAAAACTTGGTCCATAAATCAAACACGCTTGCATGTAATAATATGAAACTTGGTACACATATAGATCTCATCGATTCATATATCCTTTGTACTTTTACTTTTTACCCCAGCCCAACAGGAAGTCGGCTATTATGGTTTGTTTGAAAGCGTATGCCCCTGGAATTCGATATACTACTCCTAGAGAATTCAACCAATCGCCACGAAACTCAGTCAGCATGAAGTCAAGACATTGAGGATGAAAAATTGCCAGGGGATTTTTGATATCTCGAACGGTTTGGCCGTGGCGAGGAAACGAATTTATGGCGAATAATGGAAACGGGAAGTGTGTTATAACTTCTGCATACATTAACTGATCTTGATGAAACTTCAGCAGTGTGTTCGCTGTAAGAGTCCGATCACATGGATGTGACTATTGTGAGTCAAAGTTATAGCGCCACCAACTGGCAGCAGGAAGTGTGTCACTTCCTAAAGGCTTTGAAATCACCCTCTTATTTTTACCCGATTTGCTTCAAACTTCATCTGTATAATGTAAATACACTGCAGATGAAGACCTGTGAAGGGATTCTTGATATCTTTGAAACTGTTGCTGTGGCAACGCATCAAACTTTAATATTCTTGTTTGATGCTTTTGATGCTCTGAGTCAATATGGCAAGCCGTTTTAACATTTAATCATTTTAACCTACTAGTCTCTTTTTTCATGCTACTAGTACTTATTTTTTAGATACTAGTATCTATTCCATTAAGTAATAGTACTTATTCATTAGCGACTAGTGCTTATTCTTTAGTACTAGTGCCTATTCTTTAGATATTCTTTTGAATACGTATTAGTAGCTAATGAATAAGTACTAGTATCTTTTAACCTCTTAACCTTCGCCAGAGCGAGGGCGCTCTGAGCGTTTTTTTTTTTAAATCGTTCAAAGTTACTATCAGATTCAATGTTAATACCTTGACAAACTATACATCATTAAAAAGATATAAGACTGAAGGTTTAGTATTTGACCACTTTTGTATTCTGAGAATCTTATAGTGACAGTTATGTCTTAATTTGTGTCTGGAGTTATATAATCAAAAAATGAGTCGATACCTTTGATATGAATTATGAGCGTCAGCCGCTTCCATTCAGAAAAAAACTCCAGTGAGATCGTCACGACAGAGCTTGACAAAACAACGTCCATCAGGGCTTTTAGCTCAAAAGTGTACAGATTTGGAGAAATATTGATAGATTCTCATAGGTTTACATCAGATTTATATAGACAGGAATCATATTTATTGAATATCTACCCAAATGCGTCGATTTAATCATTATGAGCGCTGGAGACTCTGATGTACTGTGTTTTCAATACATACTGGCAGCCTGAGGGCGCCCTGTGCACATATGGACTCCAAATATGGAACACGAAGAAGAATCATATCATGTGACATTTCAGGAAGTCCATCACGACGTAAACACTAACAGAGATCGCTGTAACATGCAGATAAAGATGTTTTGAAGACAATAAACATGATTGCAATGATATTTGGTTTACCTGTGTTCTTCGAGCCATGTCAGGTATTTTCATAATAATAGATTATATTTATAATGTAATGCTAATCGATATAGACTTTATCATTGTGAAGAATACTATAAAATACTATATTTTCTGTCCGATTTTTTTATCTGAAGCCAAATCAGAGCACAGAAGGTTATTTAAAACACTCGACTTGTGCTATAAAGTAAGTTTTAGAGCACAAACATGGTTTTAATCTCATAAATTGTCGTGTATTGATGGTGTGCTAAGCTAACATGCTAGCTAGCCCTTGGTGCACCTGCTACCTAGCTGTTATATTTATGAATATTTCTAAATAGGACTGCTTGCTGAAATGTTTCTTTTTTCAAGAAGGTAATTTTATATAGTTTCGAATGTAAGGTGAGAACTTTGAGAACTTTCCCTAAAAGAGATTAGGGGTTGAAACAGTGTGAATAGCCAGTCCTTAATAATTAGAATGCAGACAAAAGAAAGCATATTTAGAGCAATAACCAGAGGCTGGAGAGGTGTGAATGTGTGCAGGGGAGACTGACACTGAATGGAGATCGTTTAGACCAAAACACAATAGAGAAAATAGACTGAATAGATGCTTAGAAGATGACAATAAACATCAGTTTGCTTTTTAGAGTCTAATCAAAATAAAGTCGTTTGACATGATCTTGAAAAACATTTAACTAAATAAAGAGTTTTAGACATATCATCTTCAGATTTTAAATATAACATGGTCAGACATGTGGCTTTAGCTGCAGTGCATTTCTAGATTGCTACAGGGCCAACTTCAATTTTATTTTCATGAAAATATTTCATAAAAATAAATTTCTAATAACTTGACAAAACTTTGAAGCTATTTATAACATTTATTTTTCATTATGACAATAATTATTTCTACATTTGCAATAAACTGCCAGGTGTCAGCTTTCAAATGAGATCATACTTGTGCTTTTAGAACAAATGGTTCATGAACTGTATCTGTTTCAGTTTGGGTATGCCATTTCTGGGGATTTTTCAAAATTGGGGGTGAAGCTTAACAGGTTAATAGTTACTATTACCTAAAATGTCATTTTCTCTCTCTCTCTCTCTCTCTCTGAGCCAATATGGCAAGCTGTTTTAACATTTAAAGGGGTCATATAATGCCATTTTTGTACAAGTTAATATGAATCTTTAGGGTCTAAATGAAAACTTTGTAATATACTTTTATTAAAAATTCTCATTAGTATTTTAAGAAAACACTAATTTTACCTGCTCAAAAACAGCTCTGTTTTCAGCACGCCGTTTAAGTGCATGTGCCTTTAAATGATAATGAGCTTCGCTGACTCCGCCCCTCTGTTCTGTGGGCGCATTGACACAACGCACGTGGAGTTATTATGAGGGTTTATTATAGCAGCGGGATTCTCTCTGAGGACACATTTGTGCAACCGTATCAGTTTGATCCGGAGTTGGATCCGAAACAAGATGACGGCCCCGAAGAAGTTCGACAATTAAGGCTCGAACAGGACGTTTCTGAATGGTTGGTTAACATTCATTTCAATAGATCACTTTGATCTATTTTTGTATGTAATGGCAGGGTAACGTTAGAGTTGTGAGATACAAACGCTATGTGTTTAACGTTACTAATGTAAGTTATAGGTTAGTTCGTTGACAGATTTATGTTGAAAAACTTTTTGTTGTTGTAAATGTGCTTGTCAGTGATGCGTGACGTTATCTCAGTGTTAGTACAACTATCGTGACTGAAACTGACTTGAGGTCATGTCAGTAATGATTCTAGCAGTAGTTGAAGGATACCTAAGAATTTGTTGTATGTTTATGTTTAGTGCAGTACGAAAATGTTTTATGTTTTAATAAAACTTTTAAGTACATCTATAGTATTGTAACTGCATTGATATTCCGGGTAATATTCCTGTTACGTTAACTGTAACACCTGCGTACACAGTTTTTAATAACACAATAACTATAACGCGTTTTTCATTATAAACGTGGGATTATGAATTATATTGAGAACGTCGTATGTTACATAGAATAGATGCCTTAATGCACCCTGAGTGTAAACATTAGCCACAATCACCATGAAGCGTGCAAGGGATTTGCAAAGATTAATATATAAAGGTTAATAAAACGTTACACTCACTTCAGTTCTTCTGGATGTGCAGGAACACGAATAGTTGGTACTGATTCCTTTTTCAGTAGCAGCTTCTTAGCAAAACCTGATTTATATTGACCATCGCCTCGTTTAAAAAGCAGTCTGGTGAGAAATGATTTGCGCAAACATGAGCGCATTGACGTTGCTCGTCGAGAATATTCCCTTCATAAACAAAACTCAGCCACTGCCTCTTCAGCGGTTCGGATTTAGGAACATTAAAATGACTGCTGTGTTCCTTATTACACCCAAGAACAGAACACCACAATCGCTTAGGCGCCATTCTGCTCCAGTATATCAACAATGACGAACTATGATTGACATCTCACTCACGAGCGAGGGCGGGTCTGTGTTGAAACGCTGCTGTCAATCAACCATCGTGGGAGGGGCATGCGAGCTTGTGACGTCACAGGCTCGAACGGCTCGATTTAAGACAGGGGAAAACATATAAGGAGATTAAAACAAAACCACTGGATGAATTTTTATCATTATATGATGGTTGTGTACAGGCACTGCCAACACACATTTCAGTACAATCAACTTGTAAAAGTGCATGTACCATTATATGACCCCTTTAATCATTTTAACATACTAGTCTCCATTTTCATGCTACTAGTACTTATTTTTTAGATATTAGTATCTATTCCATTAAGTACTAGTACTTATTCATTAGCGACTAGTGCTTATTCTGTTTAGAATATTCAAAGTGCTTATTCAATTTGTATGCTTATTTATATTTTCAGAGCAGAAAATCCTATTTTTCTGCTTATTCAATATTGCATCTAAAATGTAAGTGACTTGACGTGTGTGTGTGTGTGTGTGTGTGTGTGTGTGTGTGTGTGTGTGTGTGTGTGTGTGTGTGTGTGTGTGTGTGTGTGTGTGTGTGTGTGTGTGTGTGTGTGTGTGTGTGTGTGTGTGTGAGAGAGAGAGAGAGATTGTGTCTGTTACAGTGACAAGAGTTTTTAAGCCTTGTCTTTTTGGATATATATATTTTTTTATTTAAAAAAATGTGCATACAACCCATGTATTTTAAATGTATTGTTTGCTTTAAATTAAATTAAGATTGTATATTTGGTAATTGAACCTAAATAAATGTAAAATGAATGTGCTATATTTCAGATCAATATATTTGTTTTCCTTCATTTTAATCAACACTAACTTTATTCTCATCTGAATTATAAATAACTTATTTCTGTATAAAATAATAAATCCCGAATAATCCAGACCAACCAGAGCACACTATTTCTACAACATCATCAGTGCTGAAGCGGGACTACCAGAGCCGTTCGGCAGATAGCGAGCAGATATTTTGTCACGTCGTGCACAATAACCCTAAAGAGACCAGGGTGGCGGTGCCACCGGCTTTATATATATATATATATATATATATATATATATATATATATATATATATATATATATATATATATATAAATATAGCTGCGAGCAGCGATGAAGGGCCAAAGCCGGCGGTACCGCCACCCTGGTGCACCAGGGTTGCGGTGCCACCGGCTTGGGCCGGTAATCGCTGCTCGCAGCTATATTTATTATTATTTTTTTTTTATTTTTTTTTTACTACCTTTTGGACACTTTTGGAGGCCTTAACATGCTCAAAAACTCCTGAAACTTTGCACACATGTCAGAACCCGCGGCCATCAGGGCCGGGCTGAAGATGGTACCCGGGCGTGGCAGGGGGGCTCGATAGCGCCCCCTGGAACGGGGTCCGAAAACATGGTCCATAAATCAAACACGCTTGCATGTAATAATATGAAACTCGGTACACATGTAGATCTCATCGTTTCATATATACTTCGCACTCTAACTTTTTACCCCAGCCCAACAGGAAGTCGGCTATTAAGGGTTGTTTGGAAAACGCATGCAATTGAATGTGAAACACTCCTCCTAGAGAATTCAAACACAAGGCACGAAACTCGGTGTGCATGAAGTCAAGACACTGAGGATGAAAAATTGCCAGGGGATTTTTGATATCTCGAACGGTTTGGCCGTGGCGAGGAAACGAAGTTATGGCGAGAAACGTGAAACAGGAAGTGTGTTATAACTACTGCATACATTAACTAATCTTGATGAAACTTCAGCAGTTTGTTCGTTGTAAGAGCCCGATCACATGGATGTGACTATTGTGAGTCAAAGTTATAGTGCCACCAACTGGCAGCAGGAAGTGTGTCACTTTCAAAATGCTTTTAAATCACCCTCTTATTTTTACCCGATTTGCTTCAAACTTCATGTGCATAATGTAGACACATGCCAGATGTAGACCTGTGAAAGGATTATTGATATCTTAGACACTGTTGCCATGGCAATGCATCAAACATTAATATTCCTTTTTTTAAGCTTTTTCATGCTTTTTTATGCTTTCGGGCACTTTTGGGTTTCTTAACGTGCTCGAAAACTCTTGAAACTTTGCACACAGGACAAAACCCGCGGCCATCAGGGCCAGGCTGAAGCTGGTACCCGGGCGTGGCAGGGGGGCTCGACAGCGCCTCCTTGAACGGGTCCGACAATTTGGTCCATATATCCAACACGCTTTACCCTATTTGCTTCAAACTTGATGTGTATAATGTAGACACAAGCCAGATGTAGACCTGTGAAAGGATTGTTGATATCTTAGATGCTGTTGCCGTGACAACGCATCAAACTTTAATATTCTTTTTGGATACTTTTGAGATTCTTAGCGCACTTTTGGGGCCCTTAACATGCTCAAAAACTCTTGAAACTTTGCACACGGGTCAGAAACCGCGGCCATCAGGGCCGGGCTGAAGCTGGTACCCGGGCGTGGCAGGGGGGCTCGACAGCGCCCCCTGGAACGGGGTCCGAAAACTTGGTCCATAAATCAAACAGGCTTTACCCGATTTGCTTCAAACTTGATGTGTATAATGTAGACACACGCCAGATGTAGACCTGTGAAAGGATTGTTGATATCTTAGATGCTGTTGCCGTGACAATGCATCAAACTTTAATATTCTTTTTGGATACTTTTGAGACTCTCAGCGCACCTTTGGGGCCCTTAACGTGCTCAAAAACTCTTGAATCTTTGCACACGGGTCAGAACCCGCGGCCATCAGGGCCGGGCTGAAGCTGGTAACCGGGCGTGGCAGGGGGGCTCGACAGCGCCCCTGGAACGGGGTCCGAAAACTTGGTCCATAAATCAAACACGCTTGCATGTAATAATATGAAACTTGGTACACATATAGATCTCATCGATTCATATATCCTTTGTACTTTTACTTTTTACCCCAGCCCAACAGGAAGTCGGCTATTATGGTTTGTTTGAAAGCGTATGCCCCTGGAATTCGATATACTACTCCTAGAGAATTCAACCAATCGCCACGAAACTCAGTCAGCATGAAGTCAAGACATTGAGGATGAAAAATTGCCAGGGGATTTTTGATATCTCGAACGGTTTGGCCGTGGCGAGGAAACGAATTTATGGCGAATAATGGAAACGGGAAGTGTGTTATAACTTCTGCATACATTAACTGATCTTGATGAAACTTCAGCAGTGTGTTCGCTGTAAGAGTCCGATCACATGGATGTGACTATTGTGAGTCAAAGTTATAGCGCCACCAACTGGCAGCAGGAAGTGTGTCACTTTCAAAATGCTTTGAAATCACCCTCTTATTTTTACCCAATTTGCTTCAAACTTCATCTGTATAATGTTAATACACGGCAGATGAAGACCTGTGAATGGATTCTTGATATCTTTGAAACTGTTGCCGTGGCAACGCATCAAACTTTACCATTCTTTTAGAATCTCTTCGGGTGATAGTTTTAACTCAAAATCATAAATAGGGCTATACTGCCCTCTTGTGTCCTATTGTTCTCTTGATTTTAAAGCTTATTTACCCTTTCTAGACATCCCCAATTTTGGCTAGTGATGCATTCCTGACATATCCAAAATAAAAAGGTTTCTGCTCATAAGTCATTCTGAATAGACACATAATAACACATACATATTTAGAAAGCCAACCCTTGAGAGTCCAATTCAAGGCTCAAAATGAAAATGAAGGCTCAATATATATATATATATAAGCTTAAACATAAAAACAAAAACAACAAATATTTGAATTTATTGATCAAATTTAGGAATTTAAAATGAAAGATGAAGCATAGGCTACTGTTACCCTAGGTAGGGCTGATCAAATTAAATCATTTACACTGAAAAATTACAATTGCATAAAATAATGTTATGAAATTGATTTAAATGTACAAATAAGAAACAGTGGAAAGAAGTATACTAGGCTACTTATAAACATAACACTAAACTGCCAATAGGTGGCGGCAGGCGGCCGTATTAATGAGTGAGTCATTTATTTATTCATTCAAACGATTCGTTTAAACGGTTGATTCATTCAAGAATGAGACAGATGTTTAAGAATGGGTCATTGAATCTTTGACTCAACTGAACCGATTCGGGTCAAAATGCTGAATCATTCAGTAATGAAAACAATGAGTGTTCCTGTGAGATGCGCTGTGGTTCTGCTGTGATTTTTGTTTGGAACTATTTTCGCTGCTGGAACAGAAGACAAACAGCCAATATTACATCTAAAATGTAAGTGACTAAATTTTAACTGTTTATTGAACTGTTGTAGGAAATCAATGTCACATTTTGATATTGTATTCAGGAAAAATAATTGTGCAAAAAAAATTTGCACACGCGTCAGAACTGGCGAAAATTTACATCTGATATGTGTTTCAAAATTGGGCGGGGCAAAATGGCTCGATAGCGCCACCTATAAAGGTTCAACGGAGTGCGCCTCGCGTTACGTTTCACGTACGTGTACGAAATTCGGTACATGCATGTAATGGCCCAATACCTACAAAAAAGTCTCTTGGAGCGTAGCCCTAAACACAACAGGAAGTCAGCCATTTTGAACTTCCTTTCAGATTTTTGTGCAGTTTTTGCCATTTTCAGGCCTCGTACTTTAACGAACTCCTCCTACAGTTTTAATCTGATCATCTTCAAATTTGGTGAGTGTAATCTTAAGGCCTTTGCGACGTTAAATTGCGAAGATCTTGAGTTTTCGTCGAAGGGCGTGTCCTCGGCGGCCTGACAAATTTTGATGTTTCGCCATGAAACAGGAAGTTGCTGTAACTCAGGCAAACAATGTCCAATCTGCCCCAAACTTCACACGTTTGATAAGAGTCCTGTCCCGAACACATGTCCATGCTCATATTCAGTTACAGTCACAGCGCCACCTGCTGGCAACAGGAAGTGACATGTTTAACACTGTTGTGGACTCCTGATAACATATAAAAAAGTGCCAGCAAGTGTTAAACATGCTAACAACATACTTGAAACATGCTAAAACATGCTAGCAAGCACTTAGCTAAGTGCTAAAGCATGCTATTACTGCAATTCAATAGGAATTTGCTGTAACTCAGGTATGGAATGTCCAATCTGCCCCAAACTTCACACGTTTGATAAGAGTCATGGCCTGAACACATCTACATGACAATATTCAGTTATAGTAATAGCGCCACCTACTGGCAACAGGAAGTGACAGGTTTAACACGTTGATGCCCTTCTAGCAACAGGCTAAAAATGCCATTGAGTTCTAAACATACAAGAAACATGTTAAAACATCCTAGCAATACTTAGCTAAGTCCTAAAGCATGCTAATTCAATGAAACAAGACGTTGTTGTTACTCAAAAAGGCAACGTCCCATCTGCGCCAAACTTCACACGTTTGATTAGAGTTTTCTCCTAAACACATGTCCATGCTCATATTCAGACATAGTCATAGCGCCGCCTGCTGGCAACAGGAAGTGATGTTTTTACACTGTTCTGGACTCCAAATAGGTACATACATGTAATGGCCCAATACCTACAAAAAAGTCTCTTGGAGCGTATCCGTAAACACAACAGGAAGTCAGCCATTTTGAACTTCCTCTCAGATTTTTGTGCAGTTTTTGCCATTTTCAGGCGTCGTACTTTGACGAACTCCTCCTACAGTTTTAATCTGATCATCTTCAAATTTGGTGAGTGTAATCTTAAGACCTTTGTGACGTTAAATTGCGAAGATCTTGAGTTTTCGTCGAAGGGCGTGTCCTCAGTGGCCTGACAAAATTTGATATTTCGCCATGAAACAGGAAGTTGCTGTAACTCAGGCAAACAATGTCCAATCTGCCCTAAACTTCACACGTTTGATAAGAGTTCTGTCCTGAACACATATCCATCCTCAAATTCAGCTACATTCATAGCGCCACCTGCTGGCAACAGGAAGTGACATGTTTAACACTTTTGTGGACTCCTAATAACATATAAAAAAGTGCCAGCAAGTGCTAAACATGCTATCAACATACTTGAAACATGCTAAAACATGCTAGCAAACACTTAGCTAAGTGCTAAAGCATGCTATTACTGCAATTAAATAGTAATTTGCTGTAACTTCGAACCCCGAAACCCCGAAACTTCACACATTTGATAAGAGTCCTGCCCTGAACACATCTACATGAGAATATTCAGTTATAGTAATAGCGCCACCTACTGGCAACAGGAAGTGACATGTTTAACACTGTGATGCAGTACTAGCAACATATTAAATATGCCATTGAATTATAAACATGTTATAAACATGTTAAAACATGCTAGTAATTCTTAGCTAGGTGCTAAAGCATGCTAATGAAATGAAACAGGAAGTTGTTGTTACTTAAGAAGACAATGTCCAAACTGCCGAAACTTCACACATTTGATAAGAGTCCTGCCCTGAACACATCTACATTACAATTTTCAGCTATAGTAATAGCGCCACCTACTGGCAACAGGAAGTGACATGTTTAACAGTGTGATGCAGTACTGGCAACATAGTAAATATGCCATTGAGTTATAAACATGTTATAAACATGTTAAAACATGCTAGCAATTCTTAGCTAAGTGCTAAAGCATGCTAATGAAATGAAACAAGAAGTTGTTGTTACTTAAGAAGACAATGTCCAATCTGCCCCAAAATTCACACATTTGATAAGAGTCCTGCCCTGAACACATCTACATTACAATTTTCAGCTATAGTAATAGCGCCACCTACTGGCAACAGGAAGTGACATGTTTAATAGTGTGATGCAGTACTGGCAACATAGTAAATATGCCATTGAGTTATAAACATGTTATAAACATGTTAAACATGCTAGCAATTCTTAGCTAAGTGCTAAAGCATGCTAATGAAATGAAACAGGAAGTTGTTTTTACTTAAGAAGGCAATGTCCAATCTGCCCCAAACTTCACACATTTGATAAGAGTCCTGCCCTGAACACATCTACATGACAATATACAGTTATAGTAATAGCGCCACCTACTGGCAACAGGAAGTGACATGTTTAATAGTGTGATGCAGTACTGACAACATAGTAAATATGCCATTGAGTTATAAACATGTTATAAACATATAAAGAGTGCAGTGTCATGTTGCATGCAGTATTTGTCCTGAAAAGGCTACTGAATAAATGTCTGTAATTTAAGGTCATTCCTATTTATTTGTATACATTTTAATCATTAACTTTAAAAGCACACTCTTTTTATTACTAAAATAACAGTAAAGGGTAAAAAAAAATGAATTCCCAAAAAATAAAAAAGGAAAAAAAACGGAATTTGGGAAAAAATAAAACTGATTTCATAGGGCCCTAAATATTGCACACTTGTTTTTCATTCTCTAAAACCACTTTAAATTAGACATTCAAAGCCAGAAACTCTCAAAGCCACACTGTAAGTGTTCAGCAAATGGTACAGGAATCGATATGGGAATCGATAAGGAATCGCATCGATAAGCAGACTCGACAATGGCATCGATATCGATAATTTCTTAACGATGCCCATCCCTAGTCCCGCCTCTCGACTGTCAAAAATAAAATTGTTCGAGTGAGCAAAAGCAGCAGGCGAGAGCAGATCAAGCGCGAGAGCGTGTGGAATGATCAATCGCGCCCGCGAGGGCGTGTGGAATGATCATGCGCGCGCGCGAGGGCTTGTATTGCGTGCAGAGGAGATGTCACGAGCGCGCGCAGGGTATGAATGAGCTCGCGAGTCCCCGTTTCCTCGCGTGTGGATCTGTTATCCTCTCGCGAAAGTCATTTACCGCGCTCGTTTATTATTGGCATTGATTTGCCGCCATACTTGTCTCTTTAAATGCAAATGAGCTTTCCAGAAGAGGGCGGAGCCTGCTAGAACATCTCTGTTTGGTTTTCTCTATCACGATCAATCTCGTGACATTGCAGTTCTTCATCATCATGAAAGTTTATTATCTGCATGCATTTTAAAACCATATGAGCCAAATGTCGGTTCACTTTCACGTCTTATTGCGCTTAAACTGTTAAATGCACACAAGGTTCTGTCAAAAACCACAGAAAGTTCACATAAATTAAAGTATAAAAGTGTATTAAAGTGAAGCAGCGCAATATTCAGTACCTACTACATATGCTGTTATAAACAGGGGCGTGGAACTGGGGGGATAAAGGGTACAGAGTACCCAGGGCCCGAGGCAGGGGGGGGGGGGCCTTAGAAGTCGCGGAGTCGCGGACTTTCACACCTGAGAAAGACAAAGACCCTATCATAATGGCCCTATTAGGTGCTATCAGGCCATATCATTATGAGGAGCCTTGCACAAAGAATGAGAAGATTTAAAAAAGAATGGCTTTTAGATTGTTTGGATTTATTTACAACATAACATAATCCAAAGA
The DNA here is from genome assembly GCA_036326025.1 of Chrosomus eos. Lineage (NCBI taxonomy): Eukaryota > Metazoa > Chordata > Actinopteri > Cypriniformes > Leuciscidae > Chrosomus > Chrosomus eos. The sequence goes on from JAZAVI010001355.1 coordinate 707,911, forward strand.
TACACAACAAAGGTCAAAAAAGCACATTAGTAAACACACTGATCTAAAGACAGAGGCTTGCACAGTCACAAAGCATTGTCCCATTCCTGAAACAGTGTACATACCTGTCATTCAAGGTGTTTTTTTTCATGTACAGTCTCCTGTGAATATTGAAGTCAGCAGGACTCATCAGTGGCATCTCGTCCCTGTAAAAAAAAAAATAAACACCTGTGAACATGCTGATATCAAGAGAAACTACATGGCTGCACGACTTTGGGCATGCATTGTAGATTTTTCTGGTTAAAATTGCGATTTAATTAACACCACACACACACACACACACACACACACACACACACACACACACACACACACACACACACACACACACACACACACACACACACACACACACACACACACACACACACAGCTTAGAATAAGTGAACACACCCATGCTAAAATTGACTAAAAAGAGGAATAAAAAATCTTAATGCCTTAACACTAAGTATAAACAAAATTTAACTAACATCTGTAAAATTGTAGGTAAATATGTACTTACTCTTTCTGATTTCGGACTGTGTTGCTTTTGCATTTACACACATTTACAACTGATATATGCAAGCATGCATCGTCAATGATAATAATGAGGCAGCATTTAAACTAGTCAAAATATAATCTAAACATCTAGTAGGCCTATTTTCTAAAATAACTTCTAAATTCTAGCTTTCATAATGATCTAAACATATCATTTACACATACACATTTCCTAACTGGGGTTTACAGTGCATAGCATATGCACTAAATACAAAAACAAAAAAAAATTTTTGCCGTTGAAATGGTAGGCCTACGAGATATTAAATTCATGGTATAGATATGCACTTTCATTAGATCGTGTTGAATATATCAAATGTCAATACTCTGGATGGCAAGTGAAAAATAGTCCAGTATAATATGTATGCTACATGTTTATATTGAATAGCTTGTCAACTAATGGAAGTAAGACTAAATACTTACTCATCCGAAATTCTATTCACGGCTGGATCAAGTCGCTCTTCAAAATGCAAACGGTCGTCAGTCTCGCTCTTCTTCTGATGAAAATGTACATTCTTCGTGCTAGTATCCAGGACGAGTTGAAGAGCTTCCACACCGGTGTATCGCCATGATCTTTCCAACGTGCAGGTGATGTGAACTGAATGATGAAACTTGAAGCCTTTAATGCATTTGCTTGGGGGCGTTTACCTGTTTTCCATAGATGGCTTAACACATTATCTTGTGAATAGCGTGCTCCAGGAGTAGGCGTGAACGAATTAAAGTCAATGAGCTCGTAATGAGCTCGACTGGAATCACTCTATTTTCATACCGATTGCAGAAGCTGAGAATATTTGTTTTTAATATAAATTACTTTATTTAAAAGATGTGATCTCTTGCTTTATGCCCGTGGGTATGTTTACCTGTTTGACTGAATTTTCGTGGAGTTACAGATGATTTCCGAACGCGTTTCAAATTGGAGTACGCTGACAGAGAGAGGGCAGAACTCGCATCATGTTCATTTTTCTTTATTTGGCAAAAAGCAAAACACTTTATTTTTATTGTGAGTATTAGGGTTGTGACGGTGAGGATTTTTTCACACCGGTTAATCGACGTGTGACAACACCGGTAATACCGGTATCACCGGCGGGGGCTTTTAAAGGTTTTAAATCGCTAATTTAAAGGCAAATGTAAAATGCGCGCGTTTGCACGGGCATGCATAACGGTGGTCGTGTGGAGCAACACTGTTTTGTTATTGTGCGCTGAATTACCACTAATTTGAAAACGAAACTAGCTTATAAAAAGCTGGTGCAGCAGTGTGCACTTCACTTTCACTTATACATTAGCGTCAATTCAACCTTTGCAGGGAGTTTGATGCGATCTGACAAATCAAAACCACCATTTTAGTCCGACAAAGCAGTTAGGAGAGTTAACGTTAGTAGTTTAGAAGCCTAGTCTAGATTAGTAGATTGACGTCGGTGGATTTGAACTTGTTTACTGAGGCAATCTTTCACGACACATTAGAGCCACAAAACGGTAGGCCTATTTATTGTTTAATTTTCTTTGACTGGCCAAATTTGAAAGTTGAGACTTTGTTTCATATTAAATATTACCTGCTCGGTCCTGTCTGTCAGCACGTTGTCAGTGTCCTTATAGGCTACGTGAGTTGCACGTATAAAATTTTAATGAACAACCTCGATCCATCAGGAAACGCCATATGGTCGCTGAATATCACTGCACTTCATGAAGAGTTTTTCTTTTGCGTGAAGAAGCCGTTTCGATGTGTTAAGGAGTGCATTCATGATTATTAGGCTACCGGTATAATAATACTCTTGGCTCCGGGTCTGAGGGAGTCATTTACTCCAGCCGATGCTGACAGAGACGCGATCGACACGCGTCCCATTTTCTCACAAATCTCTATGTCAATTTAAGATTGTATTTAAATCATTTAGGACTTTCTTTTGAGGACACTCGACAAAACTGACATTTTGGCATAAGTTGTGTCTGTTATGGCTTGTTCAAGCCCGGGGTCGCGCCTGTGTGTGTAGGCAGGACAGCGCGCTCTCTTTAGTCTTGTCGCGCTTAATATCATTCACATTAATAAGAGCGTGATCATACAGCGGTAGTCAACGGGTGACAGAAAAAACAGATACTGCGTAATTGCGTTAATTGTATAAATATTTGCCTTCCTTTTTTTGCGGTGTCGCGGTGGACAAGTGATGAAACCGGTGTGGCGCCTGAACACCGGTAACACCGGTAACACCGACTACCGTGGCAAGCCTAGTGAGTATATAAAAAAAAATAAAAAACTGAACAGGATCGATTGATGTATAACACGAAAATGAAAGATCAAAATTAACAGAGTAGTTTGAGTTTATTTTACATTGCTAAAAAAAAAAAATGAGCAAAACGCGCGGGCGCGTTTCTGGTCCCCTGAGGGTTAAAACAACCCAGTATTTTTTAGAGTGTCCCATGCAGCACTCTGTTGTATTTGAAAATTGCTAAATTAGATATTATAATACAAATATTCTTTAACAGGTAAAAAAATTCGAATTATAGAACAGTTTAAAATTTATTGGAAATATAAGGGTGATCAACACAGAACATGAGCATGAACACCATTGTTGTTGTTTTTCATGTTGTTGCAGTGTGGTTGCTAAAATTCACAGCGCCCCGGACAACATTTTTATGGATGGGCCCCCTCTCCCCCGCCCCCATGTGTAAAGGCAACACCGTAAGAGGTTCCCCATCCTATTGTTGTGTGTCTGAATAATCCAAACTCAAAAGATATAAGCCCTACATAAACAGTCTCTCTCTGTCTCTTACACTTTTATTGCTTAAGACAACACCTCTCTTCTCTCCGCTTACCTATTCTGAGACATGCAAACCATCCCAGCTTTCCTGTTCTCATTCCCATTTTTGCTCTTATCCTCAGTGTGTCCCCTCTGAATAGCTGATGATATAACAGCTGATTGGTGCGTTCCTGCTCATTTTACATTCTTTACAAACATCTGTGTCAGGGGAGCAAACTCCCGACTGATCTAGAATGAAGGTACAATACAGTTGTACAATGCACTGTAAATAAACACTGATCACATCCACCTGGACTAATTCATTCCGATCATGAGAAAGAGAAGGCTCTTCTTTCAGCCAAAGGTTCACTTCTACAAACAAACTACATTGAGTGGTCTTAAAATAAAATATATGTGTAATGTAGAATATTATAGAAATACTTAGGGTTAGGTGGAAGACTGGATCATTTTAAAGGCTTGTTAGAGGACAACATAATTTCGTTAGGAGTTCAGGGTGTGGGTCTAGAACGTATGGTGCAGGTTTAGGGGTTTAGATAGAAGTTTGGGGGAAATTTTAGAATGTTGGGTGTCAATTCCAAATAACTTCATTTTTTTTTTTTTCAAATTATGCATGAAGTTTATTTACTCAATTTGAAAGCAATGGGTTTCCTCACTTTTTAAAGTTAAGTCAACTAATCACTTTTTATAGTGTAGAAGTTTCAGTGAAAGTTTAGAATGATGCATGGGTGTAGGTTTAGAATTTTGGGTGTTGGGTGTTGGAGTAGATAAATGTTTGGGTTTAGAATGTTGGGTGTAGGTTTAGAATGATGGGTGTAGGTTTAGAATATTGGGTGTGGGTTTAAAATGTTGGGTGTTGGAGTAGATACATGTTTGGGTTTAGAATGTTGGGTGTAGGTTTAGAATGATGGGTGTAGGTTTAGAATATTGGGTGTAGGTTTAAAATGTTGGGTGTTGGAGTAGATAAATGTTTGGGTTTAGAACGATGGGTGTAGGTATAGAATGTTGGGTGTAGGTTTAGACTGTTGGGTGTTAGAGTAGATAAATGTTTGGGTTTAGAACGATGGGTGTAGGTATAGAATGTTGGGTGTAGGTATAGAATGTTGGGTGTAGGTTTAGACTGTTGGGTGTTTAGAGTAGATAAATGTTTGGGTTTAGAATGTTGGGTGTAGGTTTAGAATGATGGGTGTAGGTTTAGAATGATGGGTGTAGGTTTAGAATGTTGGGTGTAGGTTTAGAGTGTTGAGTGTTGGGTGTTGGAGTAGATAAATGTTTGGGTTTAGAATGTTGGGTGTAGGTTTAGAATGATGGGTGTAGGTTTAGAATGTTGGGTGTAGGTTTAGAATGTTGGGTGTTGGAGTAGATTAATGTTTGGGTTTAGAATGTTGGGTGTAGGTTTAGGTTTAGAATAATGGGTGTAGGTTTAGAATGTTGGAGTAGATTAATGTTTGGGTTTAGAATGTTGGGTGTTGAAGTAGATTAATGTTTGGGTTTAGAATGTTGGGTGTAGGTTTAGAATGATGGGTGTAGGTTTAGAATGATGGTGTAGGTTTAGATGTTGATGTTGGAGTAGATTAATTTTGGTTAGAATGTGGTGTAGGTTTAGAATGTTGGGTGTTGAGTAGATAAATGTTTGGTTTAGAATGTTGGTGTAGGTTAGAATGTTGGTGTTGGAGTAGATAATGTTTGGTTTAGAATGTTGGGCGTAGGTTTAGAATGTTGGGTGTGTTGAATGTGGTGTTGGTAATAAATTTGGGTTTAGAATGTGGGTGTAGTTAGAATGTTGGGTTAGGTTAGAATATTGGTTTGAAGTAATAAATGTTGGTTTAAGTTGGTGTAGGTTTGAGTGGTGTAGGTTTAGAATGTTGGTGTTGGGTAGATACATGTTGGTTTAGAATGTTGGGTGTATGTTTAGAATGATAGTGTAGGTTAAATGTTGGTTAGGTTAGAATGTTGATGTAGTTGATGTTGGGTGTTGGATAGATAAATGTTGGGTTTAGAATGTTGGTGTAGTTTAGAATGAGGGTGTAGGTTTAGAATGTTGGTGTAGTTAGAGTGTTGGTTTGGGTGTTGAGTAATAAATGTTTGGTTAGAATGTGGTGTAGTTTAGAAGATGGTGAGGTTTAGAAGTTGGTTAGGTTAGAATGTGTAGGTTTAGAATGTTGGTGTTGGAGTATATTAATGTTTGGGTTAGAATGTTGGTGTAGGTTTAGGTTTAGAATAATGGTGTAGGTTTAGAATGTTGAGTAATAATGTTGGGTTTGAATGTGGTGTAGGTTTAGAATGATGGGTGTAGGTTTAGAAGATGGTGTAGGTTAGATGTGGATGTTGAGTAGATTAATGTTTGGGTTTAGAATGTTGGGTGTGGTTTAGAATGTGGGGTAGGTTTAGAATGTTGGGTGTTGGAGTAGATAAATGTTTGGGTTTAGAATGTTGGGTGTAGGTTAGATGTTGGGTAGGTTAGAATATTGGGTGTTGGAGTAGATAATGTTTGGGTTTAGAATGTTGGTGTAGGTTTAGAATGATGGTGTAGTTTAGATGTTGGGGTGAGTGATACTGTTGGTTTAGAAGTTGGGGTATGTTTAGATGTAGGTGTAGTTTAGAATGTTGGTGTAGGTTAGAATGTTGGGTGTTGGAGTAATAAATGTTTGGTTAGAATTTGGGGTGGTTTAGAATGATGGGTGTAGTTTAGAGTGTGGTGTTGGGTGTTGGAGTAGATAAATGTTTGGGTTTAGAAGTTGGTGTAGTTTAGAATGATGGTGTAGTTTAGAATGTGGTGAGTTAATGTGAGTTAGAATGTTGGGTAGTTTAGAATGTTGGTGTTGGAGTATATTAATGTTTGGTTTAGAATGTTGGGTGTAGGTTAGTTGAATAATGGTGTAGTTAGAAGTTGGAGAGATTAATGTTTGGGTTTAGAATGTTGGGTTTGAAGTAGATTAATTTTGGGTTTAGAATGTTGGGTGTAGGTTAGATGATGGTGTAGGTTTAGAATATGGTGTAGGTTAGAATGTTGGTGTTGGAGTAGATTAATGTTTGGTTTAGAACATGGGTGTAGTATAGAATGTGGTGTAGTTAGACTGTTGGGTGTTAGAGTAGATAAATGTTTGGGTTAGACGATGGTGTAGGTATAGAATGTTGGTGTAGTATAGAATGTTGGGTGTAGTTTAGACTGTTGGTGTTAGAGTAGATAAATGTTTGGTTTAGAATGTTGGTGTAGTTTAGAATGATGGGGTGTTTAGAATGATGGTGTAGGTTTAGAATGTTGGGTGTAGTTTAGAGTGTTGAGTGTGTGTTGGAGTAGATAAATGTTTGGGTTTAGAATGTTGGGTGTAGTTTAGAATGATGGGTGTAGGTTTAGAATGTTGGTGTAGGTTTAGAATGTTGGGTGTTGAGTAGATTAATGTTTGGGTTTAGAATGTTGGGTGTAGGTTTAGTTTAGAATAATGGGTGTAGGTTTAGAATGTTGAGTAATTAATGTTTGGGTTTAGAATGTTGGTGTTGAGTAGATTATGTTTGGGTTTAGAATGTTGGGTGTAGGTTTAGAATGATGGTGTAGTTTAGAATGATGGTGTAGGTTTAGAATGTTGGATGTTGGAGTAGATTAATGTTTGGGTTTAGAATGTTGGGTGTAGTTTAGAATGTTGGGTGTTGGAGTAGATAAATGTTTGGGTTTAGAATGTTGGGTGTAGGTTTAGAATGTTGGGTGTGGAGTAGATAATGTTTGGGTTAGAATGTTGGGCGTAGGTTTAGAATGTTGGGTGTAGGTTTAGAATGTTGGTGTTGGAGTAGATAAATGTTTGGGTTTAGAATGTTGGTGTAGGTTTAGAATGTTGGGTGTAGGTTTAGAATATTGGTGTTGAAGTAGATAAATGTTTGGGTTTAGATGTTGGTGTAGGTTTAGAATGATGGGTGTAGGTTTAGAATGTTGGGTGTTGGAGTAGATACATGTTTGGGTTTAGAATGTTGGGTGTATGTTTAGAATGATAGGTGTAGGTTAGAATGTTGGGTGTAGTTTAGAATGTTGGTGTAGGTTAGAATGTTTGGGTGTTGGAGTAGATAAATGTTTGGTTTAGAATGTTGGTGTAGGTTTAGAATGATGGGTGTAGGTTTAGAATGTTGGGTGTAGGTTTAGAGTGTTGAGTGTTGGGTGTTGGAGTAGATAAATGTTTGGGTTTAGAATGTTGGGTGTAGGTTTTTAGAATGATGGGTGTAGGTTTAGAATATTGGGTGTGGGTTTAAAATGTTGGGTGTTGGGAGTAGATACATGTTTGGGTTTAGAATGTTGGGTGTAGGTTTAGAATGATGGGTGTAGGTTTAGAATATTGGGTGTAGGTTTAAAATGTTGGTGTTGGAGTAGATAAATGTTTGGGTTTAGAAACGATGGGTGTAGGTTTTAGAATGTTGGGTGTAGGTTTAGACTGTTGGGTGTTAGAGTAATAAATGTTTGGGTTTAGAACGAATGGGTTTGTAGGTTATAGAATGTTGGGTGTAGGTATAGAATGTTGGGTGTAGGTTTTAGACTGTTGGGTGTTAGAGTAGATAAATGTTTGGGTTTAGAATGTTGGGTGTTAGGTTTAGAATGATGGGTGTAGGTTTAGAATGATGGGTGTAGGTTTAGAATGTTGGGTGTAGGTTTAGAGTGTTTGAGGTGTTGGGTGTTGGAGTAGATAAATGTTTGGGTTTAGAATGTTGGGTGTAGGTTTAGAATGATGGTGGTTAGGTTTAGAATGTTGGGTGTAGGTTTAGAATGTTGGGTGTTGGAGTAGATTAATGTTTGGGTTTAGAATGTTGGGTGTAGGTTTAGGTTTAGAATAATGGGTGTAGGTTTAGAATGTTGGAGTAGATTAATGTTTGGGTTTAGAATGTTGGGTGTTGAAGTAGATTAATGTTTGGGTTTAGAATGTTGGGTGTAGGTTTAGAATGATGGGTGTAGGTTTAGAAGTTGGGTGTAGGTTTAGAATGTTGGGTGTTGGGAGTAGATTAATTTTGGGGTTTAGAATGTTGGGTGTAGGTTTTGGTTTAGAATATATGGGTGTAGGTTTAGAATGTTGGAGTAGATTAATGTTTGGGTTTAGAATGTTGGGTGTAGGTTTGTATGTTGGGTGTTGGTGTTAGATAAATGTTTGGGGGTTTAGAATGTTGGGTGTAGGTTTAGAATGATGGGTGTAGGTTTAGAATGTTGGATGTTGGAGTAGATTAATGTTTGGGTTTAGAATGTTGGGTGTAGGTTTAGAATGTTGGGTGTTGGAGTAGATAAATTGTTTGGGTTTAGATGTTGGGTGTAGGTTTTAGAATGTTGGGTGTAGGTTTAGAATGTTGGGTGTTGGAGTAGATAATGTTTGGGTTTAGAATGTTGGGCGTATGGTTTAGAATGTTGGGTGTAGGTTTAGATGTTGGGTGTTGGAGTAGATAAATGTTTGGGTTTAGAATGTTGGGTGTACCAAAAAATGGGCCAAGCCAAAAATGGCAAAATATTTAGTGGTCTTTTAATGGTCTTATGCATTTTAATTTCCAAACCACTGGTCAGGAAAATAGAAATTCCTCAAATACTGTAGATAAAGTAACTTAGCACAGAATAACCTTTACCAACTTGCAAACAGCTTTTTGCCGGAAGAAGAGGAGTCAATGTTAATGGCTTCAAACAGTTCATGAAAAATGTCTCTCAGTTGGCTTGAGTTTAATGTTATAACCAAATATTCACTATAGACTCTGACCAAAGGTTAAAACATGAGCTTGATGGACTTGTTTCTCAAGACACTTCTTGGTTGCCTTTGCAATTTGAGCAGGAGCATTGTCTTGTTGAAAAAAAAAAACACATCAGATCATTCCTCCTTAGATAACTTTTTGTGAATTTGTGGGAAGCAAGCCATTCTGCAATATTCTCCTGTACTCCAAAGCATTATATAAATTTTCACAATGAAGCAGCAGCTAAAATGTCACTCTTCTTGCATGCTTCACTGTGATGGAAAAGCATGATATTTCTCAGTATCTTTCCGGAGCATCACCATGCAACTCGTTTCATTGTGGTTCATGATTCCACACACAATTACCCATATTCTGCCACAATTTGGCTTACTTTAAATTTGGCTTACTTCCTGACCAAAAAATTTGTGGTTAAGACAATTAAAAGCTAAGTGTTTAACCATTTTGGGCTTGGTCCGTTAGTTTGAGTGAAAGTTTAGAATGTTGGGTGTAGGTTTAGGGGTGTAGTTAGAAGTTTGGGTTTAGAATGTTGGGTGTAGTTAGAAGTTTGGGTTTAGAATGTTGGGTGTAGTTAGAAGTTTGGGTTTAGAATGTTGGGTGTAGGTCTCTAGGGAGTAGATAAATGTTTAGGTTTAGAATGTTGGGTGTAGGTCTAGGAGTGTAGCTAGAAGTTTGGTTTTAGAATGTTGAGTGTAGTTAGAAGTTTGGGTTTAGAATGTTGAGTGTAGTTAGAAGTTTGGGTTTAGAATGCTGGGTGTAGGTTTAGAAGTGTAGTTAGAAGTTTGCAGGAAAGTTTAGAATTCTGGGTGTAGATTAATAGGTCTAGTGAAGTTAAAAGTTTGGGTGAAAGTTAAGAATGTTAAGTGTAGGTTAATTGATTAGGGTGCAGGTTTAGGGAGTATATACAATTTTCAGTTTAGATTGTTGGGTGTAGGTTAAAGGTGCTCTAAGCGATGTTGGGTGACGTCACTTCTTGTTGACGTTCGAAGTACTTTCAAACAAATGGACGCTAGCTAGACCCTCCCTCCTCCTAATCTGTGCACTAACCCCCCAAACCCCACCCCCAAATCCTTCTTGTCGGTTATTGGCTGGAACAGTCTGTTATGTTTCGTGGTGCGGGTTAGCCCAGTTTGTTTTTGTTGCTGTTTTTGGAGCCTGGGGTGTCTTTTTTTTACATTGTGTTCAGGGGACAGGCAGCTAGCGGATAGTGAGGAGATGTTTGCTGTATGTGACAAAAAAAAAAGTGTAACATCACTTAGACTTAGAGCACCTTTAACTGTTCGGGTTACAGTTTTGAGGGTGTAGACTAAGAGTTTAGGGTGTAAATCTAGGCCATGGGTTGCCAACCCTGATCCTGGTGTCTATTACTATTGCTTTTTTTAGTCCGCCAAAAAGTTTGACGCGCAACTCCTCCCGCAGCTTTTGTCACAGACCCACAAATGAGGCATCAAATCGTGCGGATTATTCCAGAATGGTGTGCTATGAGTTTTATAAGCGATCGGGGGTACGATGTTCACCCCAGGGGCGAAAAAGCGGCCGAAAAATCCCATAGACTTAACATTGCGACAAACTTTGACGACTAAGCGAGGATTTCGCAGAAACGTGCGGTTTACCACATTTTAAGAGGCTGGCAGGCTCTGTAGGAACATACCTCACAATGCGGTAAAAGTTTCACCCCTGGGGGGCAGGAGCTGCCCAAATTTGCCCCATTGAAAATTATCTAGTATAACATCAGGAAAAAGTTTGGCGCACTTCTCCTCCCGCAGCTTTGGTCACAGACCCATGATGTATCTGGAAACCTTGTCTCCTAGTGTGACATTTTTGTCAAGCCACCGTAACATTACCTGCTGCACCAAGTCTTTCCGGAAGTCTTGTTTTGTTGGCTCATACAGTTTCCTTACAACCCACTGATTGGATTGCCTTGAATGGAAGACGTTGTATTTATCTTTTCCTGTAAATTAGAAGAAGAAATGGCTCACTAATGGCGCTTTTCCACTGCATGGTACGGCACTGTTCATTACGGCACGCTTTGGCGCTTTTCCACTGCATGGTACGGTACGGTATGGCTCGCTTCAGCTCTTTAAATGGTACCACCTCTGTTGAGGTTCAGAGAACCTCTAGAAAAAAAACTAGAAAACATAAAACAGTATTCCCAAATAAATAAATTTGCCAACAGCACGGCCAAAACAGTGTAATGTGTGAAAGACATAATTATCCACTATAATATTTCCTAGTAATAATGCCCGGTGGTTGGAAAGAGTAAAGTAATTCATTGGTTTTCTCTTGTGAACTCAAAACCTCTAAAGGTCTAACCCAGTGATAGCATGGCATGACAGGGTGGTTTATACAGTATTCCAATATATATAGATGATCAATGTTTTGAAACTAGCAATACATATATTATGACTTCAATATAGTCCGTTAGTACATATAGTCATTTCATTCAAGAGCAGAATGTTGTTGAATAGTAACTATCTGTGTTAGTACAGTTGTAATAGATGTTGCTGAATAGTAGGTCATACAGAAAATAATAATACACAATTCGCAACTAGCCTACTTTTATTTGTGTAAACTCACAATAACAAGAAAACGTTGTGCCTTTGTAAAATAAAATAAAACATTCTGGCGCGGTTTCATGATCACCGTGAACTGGAGCGCGAGAACTGAAACAATAGGCTATATTTTGTTAAAATATATAAACAAAATATATAGGCAAAAGTAACCTATATTGTGAAAGAATGGAATATAAACTATAAGAAGGGCCTTCTCTCCATTCTGCCTCTTGTCTGATAACCTTGACAACTGTCAATGCGTGAACATGTTTACATTTAAGTCAGTGAAGCCAAATAAATTTTTCAGTCAGTGAAGCCAAATAATTGGGTGACAAAAAGCATGTATATAGACTATTAGTTTTACAGGCCAACAAATACAGTGTTGGGAAAACTCTTATTTTGAAAAACAATGAATGCATATCTTGCCAATCAGATTTAGCACCACCCACAGGGGAAAATCAAGTGGTTTTTCCGATTTCAGTGCAAGAACGGGAAAACCAAAAATCAAGTCATAATTGCGTTTTTCTAAAAAAGAAGATTTGTTTTGTAAGTTTTGTTTTGACTCAGATGGGGTAACAGTAGATGGAGGAAGCTGACATTGTTTAGCATATATAGTCAAAAAATATAAAGCTGGTGTGCACATCCCGGGCTCAGGTGCAGGACAACTGAGTGAAATAAACAAAATAAGAAAGTGTGAAGTCCGCACACTGAAAACTACTGCTCCAGAAATTGAGCCTGATGAAGACCTGAGGGTCGAAATGTTGCTTTTATTAATATAATAAAAATTTCTGGAGCAGTAGTTTTCAGTGTGCAGACTTCACACTTTCTTATTTAGCATATATAGTGCCATATAAAGAGGAGCTGGAAGGTCCGAACTCTGTGATAGGTTCTGTTGGTAGCAGTGCTTGCCTTCTCTTTGATATAAACACAAGTCAATATGCCAAACCCTTGTTGCCTGTTGTCCCACAGAAAGAGTCGGTGCACAGAAGGGGGGAGAGTGACCTCTGCTGGTTGAGCTTCCACATAGCAAGAAGGGCTATAAATATGTTACAAAACTAAAATGTGAATTAAATAATAGAAACTTATAAATAAATAGGCTACCTGCTATCCTAAGATACATAATGAGTTCACTTGTTACAGGTCACCAATGGTCTTACAAATGTTTAATTCTCCCTAACAGCCAGTTATTATTTTATTAGTTTTAATTTTTATTTCATTTAACTAAAGTGTTTTTTTTTTTTTTTTTTGTACTAAAAAACGTTATATAAGTTCAGTTTTAGTCTACAATCACCTCGCTAACTATAGTTACTTTTATTTTGAAAGTGTTACCGGTTACTTTCGCCTCCAAAAAAGAAATAGACCACGTGACTTCCGTTTTTGGTTTATAAACAAAAAATGAATTGACTGAAGTTCAAAGACTCTCTTCATTCTTTGTTCAAAAAGGAATAACGATAAAATGATCGCCAAAAACGAAACACGGGCCGTTTTTAAGTGGTTTTTCGTTTTTTTTTTTTTATTCTGACACCAAAAATGGTTATTTGGTTTTTTGTTTTGAAACAAAAAACAGAAAAACGGTATTTTCGTTTTATAATTACAAACGAATTATGGATTATCCAGATATCCCCAAACGACCAAGGTACGTTTTAACCGTTTGATTTTTTGGTATAATTAACAAAGGAAAAAAAACAGAAACAGACTGTTTTTCCGTTTTTGTTTTTTTATTTTGACCTGAAATGAAAAAACAACATTCAGTTTGATTTTTCGTTTTTTTTTTATCAAAACAAACAAACGAAATTCAGCGTAATGTCTTGTTTTCCATTATTACTGACAAAACAAATGTATTACTCAATATTTCCTTTCATTGGTGGGTGGGACTTTATCAACCCCTCGCTTCTGATTGGATAGTGTTCTCCATCAGTTATGTCTGTGCTTCAGGCTACTTTTCAAAATTAAGGTTCTACCAAAGAATTTCCATTACTGCTGTGGAGCTTCCTCTTTGCCTTCATACGATGCAATGTCTCCACAAAAATATAGCTACACTTAGATAACAGTTTATTAATGAAAACTAATTAAATAATGCAATAAATCCCCATCATGATTAAGATTAACAGTTTATGAGAGGAGGCGATTCAACAGTATGATCAGTTTGGAGCAGAGTCCGTAACCATGGATGCTTCAAGGCGGTGTGCTAGAGTGAGTTGCCAGGGGGACTGACCTGGGTGCTGAAGGCGCCACCGCCGTTTGCTGTGGCCGGAGCCTGCTGGCATCTGCCTTGATGGGGAGGAGCAGGGAACGGGGAATCCTGCCGACTGCCCGAACCCGGAGGAGCCGTCACCGTCCACCAGGCGGTAGAGGAGTGCCGAGCTGTCCACCGAGGGCTATCCACAGCGCCACCACCAGGCACCGCGGAGAAGATCGCCCAGCTGGTGGAGGGCAAGATGGCAGTAGTGGCAGTGGGAACTGGACCAAATTATAATTTTTTTCTCTCTCCTCATGCTTCTGTCTCCTTTTCTCTCGTCTCGCTGTCCATATCCCCAGGTACCACAGCCGCCCCGGAGGAAGGGGAGGGGGGTGGAATAGAGCGCCATCTTGGAAGTACCCCCCAGCCTGCGATTCGAGGGGCGATGGGATATGTGGCGAGCAGGATGAGGCCGAGGGGCGCGTTGCGCAGGTGTCGCTTAGTAATCACGCCACCGGCCTCACACCTTTATCTCACGGCCCTCTGCCTCGTCCTGCTTACCACAGCGAAATTCAAATTCGTCAACTCAGTTCTGACGTAATGTCTCCACTAACTCCGGGAACTATTGTTAAATACGTAACAGAGACGTTCTCCAAGCATGTGCGAATTTCTAGTCTGTTTTTAGAGACTTAAAGAGTTACAGTATTTTTTTAACTGATTACACACCATGACTGTGTCAATCAGTCATGATAACATTTCAGAAACAGTATACCGCTGAAAGCTGTTTTTTTATTTTAAAGCATCAGGACAGGATCTATTAAAACTGGAATATATCTACATTCACTAGGACATTATTAAGGCTTTACAAAGTGAAGAATCATGTACATACATAGTAAGTCAAAGAAAGGTTTTTATGCACTACACTAACAGAGCAACAGCCAACTATGTACAGAGCAACAGCAAACATACATTTTAAAGAGATATTAACACATGATTGCTCAGTTAAAGCTGCAGTCTGCAGTTTTTCCTCTTTGTCGCCATGTCTGTTTGAAATCTGTAATTGCAGTTATTCGCGGAATTATTAACTTTGCGTGAGTTGTACATCAGCACGAAACAGCGCGGATGAACACAATGTTTTGAGACTGTGCGTCTGTCAGTCACCGCGCCGGTGTGGATACTGGCATTAAAATCACACATTCTACTTTTGGAAGTACAGTATGACCATGACAACATACGAATTTTCATCAGAAAATGTCATCTGAACAAGTAAGAAACGTCCACTTTTTCTGATCAACTAAGGGGGAAATAAAGCATTGCAGTAAATGGCGCTGATTAAATATAACGATCGCTTATCATATAATGTCAAACCTTTCAAATTATACTTTTTTCTCAAATTGTTAATGTTAACATCAGCATTGAGTGACTACATTTAATGTGTATTATGGCTACCTGTAGTTCAGTTTCCATTTCTGTGCAGTCTAATTTCAAATTGTCATACCAATAAATTAATGTTTCTTTACTTGTTTTCTTTGAAATAAAACAAAAAACACCTATCTGTAATCCGATGCATATTTAAAACTGGAATATATCTAATTTCGGAGTAGGCAGGTTTGGTTTTCTTGGAATAGAGGTGAATTGCTCCCTCTCATAACTAGAACAAAATAATTCATATTTACTCAATAGCAAAACGAAAAAAAGCCATAACAAAGGAAACTCCGTCACTGTGTGAATTAAGCGAACAATTGTGCTACTGTTAAACGATTGAACTATTGAAATGTCTTTTACCTGTCCAACAGAAAAAAAAGCCGTCTCTGAGTCCGTTTTGAACCCCTTCAAATCACGGAGTTCACCTTTCAAAAGCCCTGCCGATGTTTATCCTTGTTTTCGCATGGGCCGGTTGGAGTCTCTTTTTTTCTCTACCCACTCCGAAGTCCGAATTCTTTTGGGTTTTACAACTGGACTGGTAAATCTGCAGTTGTCACTGGTGATTGTCGTTTGAACCTTTCTGGATCCGCCATAAGTTTAATTATTTAAAGTGCTGTGAGAAAAGGCTAAAAATGTCCACCTCCAACATCCTCACACGCAATTTAGTCTACTACCCGAGACTCTTCTTTATGTGTTCATATGTGATGTAATAGCCGCGTTTCCACTGCCGGGCCAGAGCTAACAGCGAGCCGAGCCAGTGGCCTCGGGCCTCAAGCACCGGGCTCGCGTTTCCACTGCCGGGCCAGTAGCCCTGCAGCGCTGCCCTAAACCCCGCCCCTAACACGCCTTTCTGGATCAAACGTCATACAATACAACCCAACCCATTTCAGCGGGTTGGGTTGTATTGTATTGCCGATTGTCTCACAAGTCGCCACTAACAGAGAGACGGTGACCCAGCACACCGTCCATCAAGTCGAACCATGGAAAGTCCCTTCTCTGAGCTCCGCTTTGTCCATTGTGCGTTTTAATCGCCTTTTACAATACTGCGTCCGCGACTTTTTAATTTTTTTCCTGAACTTAAAGCGTTGCTCGCTGAATGCTTAGCTTAGAAAGTTCAGCATCGATGTATTTTATAACGTCCTCGTTTCTTTACACGCCGTCATTCTTCTGCCCAGAATGCTCAGAAGAGCTTTGGTATCTTCGACAGACCAGTACAGGCGATTCTCCATTTCGAGCAGCTATTTTTTTGCGCGATATAAAAAAAGTGAAATGTGCATCTTGCTTCAGATCATAACGTTCCATAACACCGATAAACTCCGCCTTTTACCTTGAGCACGCCTCTAGCCCGAGCTGGCCCGCTTTGACCCAAGGTATTCGACGGGCCAGAAATCCTGGCCGTTGGCCCCGAGTAGGCCCCGATCAAGCCCCGGAAGTGACAGCGGAAACGCGACTGGCCCTGGCACGCACTAGCACGGCTCGGCCCTGGCCCGGCAGTGGAAACGCGGCTAATGACTCAATATAGCCTACTAGCCGAGACGCTTATTTATTTTTGCAGATGTGACGTAATGACTCAATATAGTCTACTAGCCGAGACTCTTCTTTATGTGTTCAGATGTGACGTGATGACTCAAAGAAGAGTCTCGGCTAGTAAACTATATTATGTGTACAGATGTGACGTAATGACTCAATATAGTCTACTAACTGAGACTCTTCTTTATGTGTACAGATGTGACGTAATGACTCAATATAGTCTACTAGCCGAGACTCTTCTTTATGTGTACAGATGTGACGTAATGACTCAATATAATCTACTAGCCGAGACTCTTCTTTATGTGTACAGATGTGACGTAATGACTCAATATAGTCTACTAGGCCGGGACGCCTTCTTTATGTGTACAGATGTGACGTAATGACTCAATATAGTCTACTAGGCCGGGATGCCTTCTTTATGTGTACAGATGTGACGTAATGACTCAATATAGTCTACTAGCCGAGACTCTTCTTTATGTGTACAGATGAGACGTAATTAAAGACATGCTCGAATTTCCCGCAGAAATCCACCAGTACCACTGGAATTAAAATCATTATTACAAGCTTACCGTTTTGAATCGAGCAAAGGCAAGCAGATATTTTTGAACACTGGCTGGTTATGTTTTTTTTGTTATTATTATTTTGGATAATTTTTAACCCAAAAAAGTTATGGACGGGAGCTTTAAACAGTAAAATGTTGTAAAATAAGATTATGAGAAAATTTTCAATGTATCTCCTTCAGAAGCACTGTAATGTTTCTAAGACACACGTTTGATCTTCATGCTGATGGATTTCATACTGACAGCGTAATTCTTCCAGGTTGACCAAACAACACCATTGGCGTGATGCGTGTCGTCTTCTCCCCATAAATACACACCGTTGGGGATTGTATAGTGACAGGCTGCATACCAAAATGCCCCGAGATACTGTTTGGCACAGCTCTTCTCATAGGGGTCTTTGTCAAAGGTGGAGAACCTCTGATCATTGTGGCCAGATAAAGAGTCGCCTGCAAAGAAGAAGAGCATCATTGAGGACAGTAACTAAACTGGAATGTCACAAATTAATATTCATGAGGATGTACAAAAGTGTTGTACAGCTCCTCCATCCTTGAACAATGAAACATGCAGCTGATATCCGACACATTCACAATCCACAGAGACGGATGAGTACATAGCAAAACCCTTCCTTCCTTCAAAGTCCTCCAGATCCACTCTTGTGACTTATTTCTTGTGCAATTCCCCACTTGAAAAGGACAGTCCCTCCACATGAAGATCTTAACTGGATTTCACTCAATAAACAGCCATGGGATCAGTTGAGGAGCTGGGCCAAAGGAACTTGATGCTCATTCAGAGTGGCAGCAAGGGCCAGAGTTTCTACATCTTCCAGAGAGCGAGTGGCCAATTATGTCATCAAAAGATGTGTCTGTGACAGCTCAAGAAAGCATTAACAATATGCAAAAGAAGTCATTCGTGGCAGCACTCACAAGAGCCCAAGCGAAAAGAAGTCTCCAAGTCTTGTGGGACGACTTCCTGCTGGTGCAGCTGTCCTAAACTTGGTGGATGAGAGGCGGTTTAGTAGCCTAAAGTGTCTAATCAAGATCCACTCTTGTGACTTATTTCTTGTGCAATTCCCCACTTGAAAAGGACAGTCCCTCCACATGAAGATCTTAACTGGATTTCACTCAATAAACAGCCATGGGATCAGTTGAGGAGCTGGGCCAAAGGAACTTGATGCTCATTCAGAGTGGCAGCAAGGGCCAGAGTTTCTACATCTTCCAGAGAGCGAGTGGCCAATTATGTCATCAAAAGATGTGTCTGTGACAGCTCAAGAAAGCATTAACAATATGCAAAAGAAGTCATTCGTGGCAGCACTCACAAGAGCCCAAGCGAAAAGAAGTCTTCCAAGTCTTGTGGGACGACTTCCTGCTGGTGCAGCTGTCCTAAACTTGGTGGATGAGAGGCGGTTTAGTAGCCTAAAGTGTCTAATCAAGATCCACTCTTGTGACTTATTTCTTGTGCAATTCCCCACTTGAAAAGGACAGTCCCTCCACATGAAGATCTTAACTGGATTTCACTCAATAAACAGCCATGGGATCAGTTGAGGAGCTGGGCCAAAGGAACTTGATGCTCATTCAGAGTGGCAGCAAGGGCCAGAGTTTCTACATCTTCCAGAGAGCGAGTGGCCAATTATGTCATCAAAAGATGTGTCTGTGACAGCTCAAGAAAGCATTAACAATATGCAAAAGAAGTCATTCGTGGCAGCACTCACAAGAGCCCAAGCGAAAAGAAGTCTTCCAAGTCTTGTGGGACGACTTCCTGCTGGTGCAGCTGTCCTAAACTTGGTGGATGAGAGGCGGTTTAGTAGCCTAAAGTGTCTAATCAAGACTGTCGCTTTTATCTGGAGAGCCGCAAAAAAGTTTACATCTGCAACAAAGTCCATTGAGAACCCAAAGTGGGAGGCGATTCCCACAAAAGGAGTTATCACCGCCACAGAACGTCAAGAAGCAAGAAGAGACATCTATCTTGCTGCTCAAGAGGGGGAGACGTTCCCAGCTACCACTATGGACCGCTTGGTTGTGTACAGAGAGCCAGAATCTGGGTTACTAGTTTGCAGTGGGAGAATCCATGGCTTCAGGGAGGATAGCGCTGCAGTTCCCCTTCTGCCTTTCAATGCATGGGTCTCTACTTTATTGGCACGGGAGGCGCACAATGAGGGTCATGAAAGTGTGGCTGCAACCTTGCTGAAAATGAGGAGGAAAGCCTGGGTCATCCAAGGGAGGAAGATTGCCCAAAAAGTAGTGGAGAACTGCCTTTTCTGCAAAAAATCAAGAGCAAGAAGGTGCAAACAAGTAATGGCTGACCTACCTCCTGAAAGAACCACACCTGCAGCCCCGTTCGAGTTCACTACAGTCGACCTCTTCGGACCGTATCTTGTCAAAGATGACATCAAGAAACGGGTCTCAATAAAAGTATGGGGTATCGTCTTCAGCTGTATGGCCAGCAGGGCAATTCATGCAGACTTGGTCAACACAATGTCGACAGAGAGCTTTTTGATGGCTTACCAACGCTTTACTGCGATAAGAGGGCACCCAAGAAAGATCTGGTCCGACCCGGGGACAAACTTCATCAGGGCCAAACCTGTCCTAAAAGAGCTGTACCAGTTCCTGGATGCTCAGAATATAACTTCAATAGAAGAGATATCGGCTCAAAAAGGTACCAAATGGGAGTGGACAATTCACCCTGCTGACTCACCTCACCGCAATGGGGCTACTGAAGCCGCTGTCCGCATTCTCAAGAAGGCACTCCAGAGCCTGGGCAACAACACTGGCCTCAGCTACAGCGAGCTTCAGACAACACTACAACTTGCTGCAAACCTTGTCAACGAATGCCCAATAGACGCCAGGGTGCAGAGCCATGAAGAAAGCGTGCAGTATGTGTCACCCAACACACTTCTCCTGGGCCGAGCCTCTCCAAGCGGTGAGATCAGAACATTTGACTTTGCAAACTACCCTTACAAGAGACTCAGAGAGATGCAGAACCAAGTCAACAAGTTCTGGAGGTCTTGGAGCCAGCTTGCTGGCCCAAACTTATTTCTGAGAAGTAAATGGCACACTTTGCATCGCAACGTTGCTGTCGGAGATATTGTCTGGTTGTGTGACCAAAATGCAGTGAGGGGCCAATTCAAGCTAGGTCGGGTGGTGAGTATCAATCCAGATGCTAAGGGCATTGTTCGAGACGTGAACGTCAAAGTGGTCCAAAGTTCCTGCCTTCCTGTCACAAGACCCACACTAAACCGGCCATCTGCCAAAGTCCTGAAAGAAGCCAAACCACCCAAACCACGGTTCTGCACAGGGATGTTAGAGAGAGAATATAGGGCACTATTTGTCACTTTGAGTGATTTATTGCCCTTTGATTGACCACGCCCCTTTTTCCCACGCTTAGCCCCGCCCCTTTCCCCCACGCTTAGCTCCGCCCCCTTTTCCCACGCTTAGTCCCGCCCCCCTCCCACCCACTTCCGGAGAGGTCATGTGACCGTGGGAATTCCCACGGTACGGAACCCCTCCCATCCGAACCGGTTCCGGAACCCCTCCCATCTGACCACATTTGAAGATGTACTTTTTTTTTTTTTCACAATTACATAGTGCTTAAAGATGTATAAAAGATTGTATAAAGTTTAAAATACATATGTCTTTAGCGTTCATACACTTGTAAAATGTTAAAACATTAATGAAAAAGTTTAAATTGTGTTTTCTTAACGTTATCGAAATTTTCTAGCATTAAAACATCTAAAACAGTGTGTAATGCAATTTTATATCAAACAATAGATCTATTTTCTATCATACGTTTTCTAAAATTAAAACATCAAACAATATTAAAGCATATTAAAGCTTTATGTTAAAAATCACAGTATCAAAAACACATGCATATTAAAAAACTGACTTACGTTTTTTACATCCACGCTTTGTTGTTGAAAGAAGAACAAAAGTAATCCTGTTTAAAGATTTAATCCACCAGCAAAGATACATCCAGCACCAGCGGGATTGTCCAAAGGTATTAATCCATCTCCAAAGGTATATCAAACTCCAAAACTTTAGGGTTTTAATTCCAAAAGCTGTGTAAATGTAATTCCCCGGGAGCTCCGTGAAACACGTCTACACTCTTACATCCCAAAAGTTAGACTGACATCTGTGAGGTCTACAAAGCAGCCTGACATAGACTCCACCCCCTTTTCCCACGCTTAGTCCCGCCCCCTCCCACCCACTTCCGGAGAGGTCATGTGACCGTGAGAATTCCCACGGTACGGAACCCCTCCCATCCGAACCGGTTCCGGTCTGGGCACGTGTTGTACACCTGTTACGGGCATCTGTCTTGATCAATGTAAAAAATGTTCAAAATAATGGAAAAACATTCAAAACAATACATTTTCAATCTTTTATGAAGGATGACAGAAAACAGAGATAGGTTTAGTGTTTTTTATTAAAGAAAAGGGTCATAACACGTAGTGATTAAAACCATTAAATCCATTTATATCATTAAAACATAGTAATGTTCCATTTTACATAAAACATCTGTTTTAAAAAAGTGTTTTCAATCACAATAATAACTAAAACAGCGTGCATTAAAATTATATCAAGTAAATAGTTATGTTTTCTTAAAACATCTAACATCGCTTGTATTAAAATTACATCAAACAAATAGATCTAATATGTCTTCAGTGTTCACACACACTTGTAAGTTGTTTAAACTGCATTTCTTAAAGTTATCAAAATGTTTTAGTTCATAAAACATCTAACATCGGTTGTATTAAAACTATTTCTATCATACATTTACAACTATTTTCTATCATACATTTAAAAAAGTTGTTTTTTTTCACAATAACACAGTGTTTAAAACTATTAAAACAATTTATATCATTAAGATACTATTGTCTTTAGTGTTCATACACGGTGCTAATATTAAAATTATATCAAGTAAATAGTTATGTTTTCTTAAAACATCTAACATCGCTTGTATTAAAATTACATCAAACAAATAGATCTAATATGTCTTCAGTGTTCACACACACATTTGTAAGTTGTTTAAACTGCATTTCTTAAAGTTATCAAAATGTTTTAGTTCATAAAACATCTAAAATGTTAAAACGTTAAAAGATCAACATCCAGTTATTTACAGAAAAGTAAGACGAGTTAAAAGTTTTTTTTTTTTTTTCCATTACAAAAGATACATTTAACCTTCATTATTTTTGTCAAACGTGTTACATTTTACATAAAACACGTCATAATATTAAAACTACAATGTGTTAAAAATATAGTTTTTAGCGGTCACCATACATTTGTAAAATGTTAAAACGTTTAGACATAAAAAATAAATAATTAATACATTTAAAAATATAATACGATAATTAAATAAATAAAAGTTTTAAATTGTGCTTTCTTAAAATTATCAAAATGTTTTAGCATTAAAAACATCTAAAACAAGATGTATTAAAATTACATTATACAAATAGAACTAATCACTATATTTGAAGATGTACTTTTTTCACAATTACACGTTGTTTAAAAGTATTAAAACATTTTATATCATTAAAACATATATGACTTTAGTGTTCATACACTTGTAAGTTGTTAAAACATTAATGTAAAAGTTTAAATTGTGTTTTCTTAACGTTATCGAAATTTTCTAGCATTAAAACATCTAAAACAATGTGTAATGCAATTTTATATCAAACAATAGATCTATTTTCTATCATATGTTTTCTAAAATTAAAACATCAAACAAATAGACCTAACATGTCTTCAGTGTTAAAAATCACAATATCAAAAACACATGCATACATTTTTTAAAAAACTGACTTACGTTTTTTACATCCACGCTTTGTTGTTGAAAGAAGAACAAAAGTAATCCAGTTTAATCCAACACCATCGATATATCCAAAGGTATTAATCCATCACTATAAAGGTATATCCAAAGGTTTAGAGATTTTAACTCCAAAAGTTGTGTAAATGTAATTTCCCGGGAGCTCCACGAAACACGTCCATTCACTGGCATCCCAAAAGTTAGACTGACATCTGTGAAGTCTACAAAGTAGCCTGACTCAGACTCCACCCCTAGACCCGTCCCACATCTCGACCCTCCCACGACAGGTGATGAAGAGGTGTGGGAAAGGATGACAAAGAGTTCCCACGCGCACACACGCACACCGCGCACACACACACACACACACACACACACACACACACACACACACACACACACACACAATGAAAGAATAGACATCCGCACCCCATGCGTTGCGCATGCGCGCGCACACACATACATAATGAAAGAAGAGACGCCCCGTGCTCCGTTTGAAAAGACGCAAACTCGACGTAGGCCTACATTCTCTTGTAATTTTCGTGGAGCTAAAGTTAAATCCATCATAGCTTCATCAAGGCATCTCTCAGGAGTCTTTGGGTCTGACTCTGCAGTAGCGTAGCCTAAATTCCAAGAGAATGTAGGCCTACGTCGAGTTTGCGTCTTTTCAAACGGAGCACGGGGCGTCTCTTCTTTCATTATGTATGTGTGTGCGCGCGCATGCGCAACGCATGGGGTGCGGATGTCTATTCTTTCATTGTGTGTGTGTGTGTGTGTGTGTGTGTGTGTGTGTGTGTGTGTGTGTGTGTGTGTGTGTGCGCGTGTGCGTGTGTGCGCGTGGGAACTCTTTGTCATCCTTTCCCACACCTCTTCATCACCTGTCGTGGGAGGGTCGAGATGTGGGACGGGTCTAGGGGTGGAGTCTGAGTCAGGCTACTTTGTAGACTTCACAGATGTCAGTCTAACTTTTGGGATGCCAGTGAATGGACGTGTTTCGTGGAGCTCCCGGGAAATTACATTTACACAACTTTTGGAGTTAAAATCTCTAAACCTTTGGATATACCTTTATAGTGATGGATTAATACCTTTGGATATATCGATGGTGTTGGATTAAACTGGATTACTTTTGTTCTTCTTTCAACAACAAAGCGTGGATGTAAAAAACGTAAGTCAGTTTTTTAAAAAATGTATGCATGTGTTTTTGATATTGTGATTTTTAACACTGAAGACATGTTAGGTCTATTTGTTTGATGTTTTAATTTTAGAAAACATATGATAGAAAATAGATCTATTGTTTGATATAAAATTGCATTACACATTGTTTTAGATGTTTTAATGCTAGAAAATTTCGATAACGTTAAGAAAACACAATTTAAACTTTTACATTAATGTTTTAACAACTTACAAGTGTATGAACACTAAAGTCATATATGTTTTAATGATATAAAATGTTTTAATACTTTTAAACAACGTGTAATTGTGAAAAAAGTACATCTTCAAATATAGTGATTAGTTCTATTTGTATAATGTAATTTTAATACATCTTGTTTTAGATGTTTTTAATGCTAAAACATTTTGATAATTTTAAGAAAGCACAATTTAAAACTTTTATTTATTTAATTATCGTATTATATTTTTAAATGTATTAATTATTTATTTTTTATGTCTAAACGTTTTAACATTTTACAAATGTATGGTGACCGCTAAAAACTATATTTTTAACACATTGTAGTTTTAATATTATGACGTGTTTTATGTAAAATGTAACACGTTTGACAAAAATAATGAAGGTTAAATGTATCTTTTGTAATGGAAAAAAAAAAAAAAAACTTTTAACTCGTCTTACTTTTCTGTAAATAACTGGATGTTGATCTTTTAACGTTTTAACATTTTAGATGTTTTATGAACTAAAACATTTTGATAACTTTAAGAAATGCAGTTTAAACAACTTACAAATGTGTGTGTGAACACTGAAGACATATTAGATCTATTTGTTTGATGTAATTTTAATACAAGCGATGTTAGATGTTTTAAGAAAACATAACTATTTACTTGATATAATTTTAATATTAGCACCGTGTATGAACACTAAAGACAATAGTATCTTAATGATATAAATTGTTTTAATAGTTTTAAACACTGTGTTATTGTGAAAAAACAACTTTTTTAAATGTATGATAGAAAATAGTTGTAAATGTATGATAGAAATAGTTTTAATACAACCGATGTTAGATGTTTTATGAACTAAAACATTTTGATAACTTTAAGAAATGCAGTTTAAACAACTTACAAGTGTGTGTGAACACTGAAGACATATTAGATCTATTTGTTTGATGTAATTTTAATACAAGCGATGTTAGATGTTTTAAGAAAACATAACTATTTACTTGATATAATTTTAATGCACGCTGTTTTAGTTATTATTGTGATTGAAAACACTTTTTTAAAACAGATGTTTTATGTAAAATGGAACATTACTATGTTTTAATGATATAAATGGATTTAATGGTTTTAATCACTACGTGTTATGACCCTTTTCTTTAATAAAAAACACTAAACCTATCTCTGTTTTCTGTCATCCTTCATAAAAGATTGAAAATGTATTGTTTTGAATGTTTTTCCATTATTTTGAACATTTTTTACATTGATCAAGACAGATGCCCGTAACAGGTGTACAACACGTGCCCAGACCGGAACCGGTTCGGATGGGAGGGGTTCCGTACCGTGGGAATTCTCACGGTCACATGACCTCTCCGGAAGTGGGTGGGAGGGGGCGGGACTAAGCGTGGGAAAAGGGGGTGGAGTCTATGTCAGGCTGCTTTGTAGACCTCACAGATGTCAGTCTAACTTTTGGGATGTAAGAGTGTAGACGTGTTTCACGGAGCTCCCGGGGAATTACATTTACACAGCTTTTGGAATTAAAACCCTAAAGTTTTGGAGTTTGATATACCTTTGGAGATGGATTAATACCTTTGGACAATCCCGCTGGTGCTGGATGTATCTTTGCTGGTGGATTAAATCTTTAAACAGGATTACTTTTGTTCTTCTTTCAACAACAAAGCGTGGATGTAAAAAACGTAAGTCAGTTTTTTAATATGCATGTGTTTTTGATACTGTGATTTTTAACATAAAGCTTTAATATGCTTTAATATTGTTTGATGTTTTAATTTTAGAAAACGTATGATAGAAAATAGATCTATTGTTTGATATAAAATTGCATTACACACTGTTTTAGATGTTTTAATGCTAGAAAATTTCGATAACGTTAAGAAAACACAATTTAAACTTTTTCATTAATGTTTTAACATTTTACAAGTGTATGAACGCTAAAGACATATGTATTTTAAACTTTATACAATCTTTTATACATCTTTAAGCACTATGTAATTGTGAAAAAAAAAAAAAAAGTACATCTTCAAATGTGGTCAGATGGGAGGGGTTCCGGAACCGGTTCGGATGGGAGGGGTTCCGTACCGTGGGAATTCCCACGGTCACATGACCTCTCCGGAAGTGGGTGGGAGGGGGGCGGGACTAAGCGTGGGAAAAGGGGGCGGAGCTAAGCGTGGGGGAAAGGGGCGGGGCTAAGCGTGGGAAAAAGGGGCGTGGTCAATCAAAGGGCAATAAATCACTCAAAGTGACAAATAGTGCCCTAAGACTTTTTAAAATGTAAATAGACCTATTGTTTGATGTAATTTTAAAACAAACGGTTTTAGATGTTTTAAGAAAACATAACTATTGACTTGATATAATTTGAATACACGCTGTTTTAATATTAACACATTTTTATAACTTTAAGAAAACACAATTTTAACTTTCTCATTGATGTTTTAAGTGTAATAACGCTAAAGATATGTGTATTTTAACTTTATACATCTTTAAACACTAGGTAATTGTGAAAAAAGTACATCTTCAAATATAGTAATTAGCTATATTTGTATGATATCATTTTAAAAACATATTGTTTTAGATGTTTTTAATGCTAAAACATTTTGATAAATTTAAGAAAACACAATTTAAAACTTATTTATTTAATTATTTAATTATTTTTTAATTTCATTAATTATTTATTTTTATGTCTAAACGTTTTTAACATTTTACAAGTGTATGGTGACCGCCAAAAACACACTTTTATACAGTACATAGTTTTAAACATGATTTTTAACACAATGTAGTTTTAATATCTACATAGTTTAATATGTTTTAATTTAAAAAATGTGTAATAACACTAAATATACTAAAACTACTACTTTTGTTCAAATATATGTTGGAAAATAGATCTATTGCTTAATATAAAATTTGAATACAACCTGTTTTAGATGCTTTATTAAGAAAACATAACTAATCTTTGTAACTGTGATATACACTTTAATATATGTAAATTTAATCTAAATTAAGCTTTGGTACCGAAATTGGTACAGAGAACCGTGAATTTTTACTGGTATTGGTACCGAATACTGAAATTTTGGTACCGTGACAACACTAATGTAAATTACAGTCACAATGCATCAGAAGTAACTGTAAGTCCAGCATGTCACCAGAGAGATATTATGGTGAGAGATATTTAGGTATGATAGTATGGTTTAGATTATTTATTTTGACATCTAAATATAAGCAATGTACCTATTGTATATAGGCCTAACCCCGCACGTCAGCTTTAAAACAGTAATCTACATTCTGAATAAACCATTGTTACGTCTGTAACATACATATTCTTTGAGGTTGGGGAACACTGTTTCCAATCACAGTTAAACAAAAACAAATAAACATACAGCAAGAAACACTGAGATAACACAAAACAGATCTAAGAACTCAATATGTTACATTGTCATTCTACAAATAATGTATTTACTGTTTTCAGTTACACCCCTCCCCCTCACAATGGTTCATTCCACCTGCACTGTCCGAGCTACGATCGCTAGTGTAGCGTCTCTCGCTTATTGCACTTGCAATGCAGTGTAGACAGTGTGACACACGCAGGCATGTCACATAAAGTCAGTGCATCAAAAACGGAAAGAAAAGAAGGAAAAGAGAAGACAGAGAACGCCAAAGTCGACAGTATGTGTCACAGTTTTTCAAAAAGAAAGGTAGCTTGCCTGTATTCCAAAACTTTCAGAGTTACTTATTTTTGTTGCTACATGACCCGCTTTTATCTAGCTAGCTTAGTAAAATAATTACTGAATTATGATTTACATCCAACAATAACAACATCTCTATTGTCTTGGGGGTTATCATGTCTCGTAGACGATAGGTGTGTTCGACATTGACTGCGGCTGGATGTAAGCGATCGGCGAGAGTAGCCGCGTGCAGGCGGGGAGGAGCTGCAAACGGAGACGTGAAGTCGGACACTTTCTGGTTCCCGTAGTGACAGCTCACGTGGTGTTTGTATAGCCTACTTTACCACAGCTGAAGTGAAATAAATGCAATGTTTACAAAATACACAAATGTTTCAGAGACATTTTCATTCAATACTTTATGTAGCCTACTGCTTCATACAGCGTCTGTTTGAAAAAGAATAAAAGTTCAACATAAGTCTACAGCTACTATCAATGAAGTGTAATCAACGTTTTTTAATCAGTTTTATTTTGATAAACATAACACAATACATCTCGACTACATGAAAAGAGTGTTTACTGTTATAAAAAACTGATTTGTGAGCTTTAGTGGAACTAAATGTGTGAGAATAAACACGAAACGCACGTGATCGTCGTCATGCAGTGAGTCCAGCGAATCGTGGAACAGCTGTGTCGTCATCAGAGCTCCTGCAGCCGCTCTTCAGAAGCTGCGCTGGCTGAGTCCTCCGGCTACTCTCGAATCGCTCTCGCGCTACTTTGATGGCATACGTCACAGTCACGTGGCGTCGGCGCTGTATCAAGTCGGACAGAATTTCTAACCGGCATGCACTGCTTCAAGTCAGCCGCCGATCGGTTTGCGCAGAGCTGCATGAAGTCGAACAAGCCTACAGATTCAGCGGCTGCTGGCTGCACACACACACCTCCTCCTCCCCCACGTCCCCCCCGTCCTCGTCTCAGCCAAACAAAGTGAGCCTGAGCGCGAAACTTCACGAAGATTGAAGCCTCTAAACACATCTTATCTACTGTGTTCACCACATGATGATAACTTTACAAAACTAAAAGTTATCTACACGCTTCAAAAATTACAAAATCAGTTTGCCGTGTATGTGTCCCGTGTTCTGTGAAGTCACAGTGCTGCTGCTATCGATGTTGTCAAACTTGACGTTCTTAATGTAAATAAAATGCCCCAGAAAAAATTATATCAAATTGAATAAAACATGTGTCTATAGTAACCATTTGCTATAAGGAGTTTACAAAATAGATATTTTAATATTTTATAATAGGCCAATAAAAATAATATGGTTATTATTACGTGTGTTTGACTTATACAGATGCAGAGTCAGCAATTGAGATAATAAATGTTCTCCCTTTTATGTAAACAAGTAGCCTACATATTTCTACATTTTTCTCTTGTTTGTTTGTACACATCTTTAGACAATTTATTTATGCAATGTGCTAAGTACCCATTTTAAAGTATACAGGGCATTTTTATTGGGTTAAATTTTATCTGTAAAAAATGTAGGAGGCCCCATTTTAATATTTTATAATAGGCCAATAAAAATAATATGGTTATTATTACGTGTGTTTGACTTATACAGATGCAGAGTCAGCAATTGAGATAATAAATGTTCTCCCTTTTATGTAAACAAGTAGCCTACATATTTCTACATTTTTCTCTTGTTTGTTTGTACACATCTTTAAGGCTCGTACACACCGGGACGAATATCGGCTCGCGTTATTCGTCAGCGTTTTTCAACGCGTTTTTTGTGTTCACACCCAAGCGTTTTTCGCTGACGATGAGCCGAGAGAACATGCAAATTCATTCCCTGACATTAGATGGCGCTTAATGTAAAACAGAAATACCCCGGTCCACAAAGTGCTTCTGACACTCGCTTGTCACTCAGAAGAAGAGAGCAAGTTTGTCATATAGTTCTTTATTCTCGTTGGTGTCTCTTTATAAAGCCACAAACAAGACCAGCAGCTCTACATTCATCTTGCCTTGCATCTTCCTCGTCTCATTTCTTCCCTGCGTGTAGACGCTGTATATCTTCTTCACCGTCACGTATGTGTGCTCGGCAAGACCGTTTTGTGTTTGAGCGCCCCCAAGTTGTGTTTTACTGTAACTTCAGAAGCTCCAGACACGTGAGCAAAAGCGCCAAACTCATTGGTCGGATAGTTTTTGACGCGGCGCGTCAAACAAAAAAAACGAACCCGAGGCGTTTAAAAAAAAATGACGCTTTTACGCGTGGCGTTTTACGCGTCGGTGTGAACACTCACATTGGCGCCCTTTGTTTAGTCACGAGGCGTTAAACGTCGGCGAATAACGCGCGCGAAATTCGTCCCGGTGTGAACAGGCCTTTAGACAATTTATTTATGCAATGTGCTAAGTACCTATTTTAAAGTATACAGGACATTTTTATTGGGTTAAATTTTATCTGTAAAAAATGTAGGAGGCCCCAGAAACTTTGTTTTCCATAGGGCCCAGAATTTCTGGAGGCACCCCAGCGTGTAAACACTTGGCATTGTTTAAACTCAATTTAAACAGCTTGTCTATTATTCAAAAGATGCTGTGAGGTATGGGTATAATACAAACCATTTGTCCATTTTTTTTAAATGCAGCTAAACAAAAGAATGAAGATCATTTAATTATTATTATTTAATACCTCCTAATGGTCTGGATTAGGGTTGCATGTTGTTTTTATGATCTCAGACATGGCCACAAAATATTTTTTAAAAACAATTTATTTAAACAATATATTGAGAGATAAACAGTATATTCATACATTGAAACGTTATACAATATATTCATACATTGAAATGTTAAACAATAAGTAAAAGTAAAACAATAGTAATGACATTAAAGTTTGTCTAACAGAAAATACAATTTTTGCAGGCTGTGTTGTCTTCCTCTAGGATGTAGCTGAGTAGAGTTTCAACGATTTCGCAGACGGCACAGAGTTTCTCATTTTTTGAAAACAGTGACGCACATAGATCTGTTACAAACGTACACATACAGAGAACTCCAAACTCGTCCCTACAATCAAACACCACACCCAGAACTTTTCTGAGGATTACACAGATCGGCTCGTTGGCATTAAGACAGACGATCGTAACATCACGCCATGAATTTGTTAGGCCTCTTACAATCATTTCATTTTTGAGTTTTGTTACACGTCTAGTATCTCCCGTACAGTCCTTATTCGAATCACACACAGCATCGATGATCTTATGCATCAAGTCAACCATCTGGGGTCTAAAATAATCTTCAAACATAGAGTCTATGGTATCTCTTAAACGGCACTCTTTGCTCATGGCACAGTCAAACACCGTAGGCTTGTTTGCAGCATCTTCAGAACTCAATGGGCAGTTATGCTCCATCGTGCTTTTAGTCCAAAGTTTTTAGATTTTTAGAACTCAACTTCATGGATGGTGTAAACTTTATCCCCTATCCGATGTTGAAAGATTCGGATAGTTCCTGGAATGTCATGTGATTGAGTCGTTGCAGCACGATCATCCAAGTCTTGTGCATTAACATTCTGAAGTTGTGGGTTATGGGTCAGATCCTCCATAGTGATGTCAGTCGAAGAAGCACAATGCGTGTCATGCTCAGGTATATAAGAATGTTGAAGCGTTCTTTGGTTGTCCATGTAACAATCAGACAATGTTCCTTCAACCTTTGATCGCTGAGATGTTGTAGTAGTATACATGTCTATGCTGGAACTCGTACTGTCCTGTTAGGTCAGCTCTGTCAGGAGGTCACCGGCTCTGTGTCTCTCTGTGAGACAAGCCGTGAACGGTGTCATCTGCTATCTGAGCAAGATGATGGAGGGGGCGTATCCGTCATGACGTCGTAAACAGAGGGTGTAACTATTGTTTAGTGACTTAGTGATTTTCACTCCAATTACAACATTTTGATTAAACATTACAAGATCAAAACATATGCATGGGTGGATTGTTCGCAATAAGAGTTGTAACAAGCATTTAGAAAGTAGATAGGAAGTAAAAGAAAAACTTTTACCATGTATTAATATGTTAAACTTCAGGTATAAACCTTTAGAGCATTCAAATGTATTTAGTTAAAATTAAAACAAGATATAACACATAAAACACATCATTACCGAATTCATTGTTTAATAACTTCAATAGTTATTAAGCACCAGCTGATTAAAGTTTTTTTCTTCAAACAATGTGACAGAAGTAATTTTATGATAAATCATCGTACACGGCTGCGATGTGTTTTGTTGCATGCACAGAATTTGAGGGTCACTTATAGATTTCAATTTAAGACATGTTTCACGATCCTTGTAAATGTTTTCTTTAGGTGTACATTAGGTGATGAGGGGAATTCCGGCGATAGCTGTGAGAGAGACGTACGCAAGACATTTCTACGGCTGATGACATTCTAAGAAAGCATAGTTGTTTTCAAGGTTTGTTTTTCAAAGGAAAATAGACTTCTGCTTTTGCAACACACAAATTTATAAATGTTCAAAATCGTTTGTCTTTGACTACTTCTAATCATGGTTTTAGGTCTGTAAAAATACAGAATAAAAAATAGACTTCTGCTTTTGCAATACACAAATTTATAAATGTTCAAAATCTTATAAATGTTCAAAAACTTATATTCCATACTTTGAAGCATCATGGTTTTAGGTCTGTAAAAATACAGAATTAAAAAGAAGTAACAACTTTCTCTAACATGTTCTGATAATGTAGTAAAATGTACGAATACCAACCATAACTTTATACAACTTTTTTAAAACTTTTAAATGTGTTGGTGAACTTTTCAAATATATGTGAAAAACGAAACTTTCTTTAATTAAAAACAAGTCCCTGATCTTACCACAGACAATACATTGTAGGAGTGTGTTTGTGTGTGAGTGCGAACTTCGCTTGTTCAATGTAAATAATAGTTCAAATCAAGTGTTGTTAACTAAGGAATATGTGTGTGCGTGCAACTAATTGTAAACACATGTGCATATTTTATTGTATAATACGTTCATAAGAGAGAATTTAGATAATGAGGCATTCCATCTAATGTCTACAATGTTAATTATGTTTGCACGTTGATCGTTACGTGATCTACCCGTGTTATATGTACAGTGTTATGTCGTGCATGTCATGTTTATCCTGTTCGAAGGACCGTGTAAAAACTCCGGTTCACATTTAACTTCTCTGCTTCAGTGTATTTAAATGGATACAGGATGTCCAACAAAAAAGGATGGATGCAAAGGATATACAAAGGAAGTAGGTTATATTTCACTGATTCTTGGGAATTTGGATAAAACAGGTTTTAATTTTGAAAATAAAAAGTTAGTTCATTTACAAAATCTGAAGGTATATCATTATAGACCAAGGTCTTGGCTGTTCAGCAATGTACCGGTGCAACCTCCTCATTTTGTATTTTTTTCATAAACTAGGAGTTTTTTTCAGTTATTACTTTGTTTTTGTCAACACCGTCAGACTCAATAAAAAGCTAATTATTTTTTATTTATTTGGTCTAATATGTATTTAGAGTTTTTAAATCATTATCTGGCATTCTTAGTACACATATATGCTGTTAAATGTTGAATATTCACTTTTGTTCATTTTTTTATACTGTTTCACGTGTACTCCCTTAAAAGATCTAACATCATACAACATTTACTTTAAGCCTAAAGACATAAAGTAATATGCTTTTATTTCACAAACATATTTTTGTATTAAAAGAGACTATTACTTTAATAACTCAACTGCACTAAAGAAACATATTGTACGCATATTCATTTTAAACAAATAAAACTCCCTCTGACGGTGGTGACTTTAGAACTGACGGTGGAGACACTAATCTGACGGTGGTGACAGTGGCCTCATTACAACATATAATTCCAAACTTTATACCACTCAAGTCAATGGCTTCTTGCTTAACAACTTTAACTATTTGGTCCAAAAAATAACAATCCTGAGCACTGAGATAAACGTTTGTCAAGTACAATTAAGCAATATCATTATTAAAAGTACCCCATCCCCATATCATCAAAAATTAAATCATCATAGTAAAAAATAAAGTCATTACCAGTAGGAATAATGTACAATGCATCACTGACAAAATATTAAACTGTCATCTAGTGTTCTTCTGAAAACTGGACTGTAAACTCTATGTTGGACATAAAGAACAGATAACAAACTGTGGCAAACATTCAAAAAGAAATATATGGGTTCAATTAGCAATAGGCTATCATTAATAAAAGTACCCCGTTGAGTGAGGATATCCATGCACATCCTCAATCGACTATAGAATCTTCACAGCTGATAATCACTCCACCTTTCGCTTTAAACTGCGCAATGCGCAACTTCATTATCTTTGAACTTGGAATGTTCGGAGCAACCAAGCTGGTTGTTTGGAGCTAATTTTTAGTGCAGACGAAAATCTAAATGAACGTTAGAAAACACAATTTAATTGCTTTAAACGTGTTACGATGCAAGTTGAACTGCTATATAAAAGCAATATAGCACTCGAGTTCGTGAGGATGTTCATGGGTATCCTCACTCTCACTCGCGCTATATTGCTTAATAGTAGCATGCAGTGTAGGCCTGTATGGAAGAAATATAGGTAGAATTATGTAAATAAAAATATAAAAGAGGTTAATGACACATTACAGGTAATATTGGTATTTATTGTGATAAACAATTATATTCTAGCCTTTGTTGAGGACCATTTGGAGGTTTTTGTCACCACCATCAGACTGAACGTCACCACCGTCAGACAGAAAACCTGACGGTGGTGACGTCTGACGGTGGTGACAAAAAGCTACTCTTTCACATGATATGCATGAGTTGTTCACATTAGCCATCTTGTTTACCCTCTGTTGCTAGCTACTTCAGACCACTTCTTAAAAAGTATACATTTATGTCATAATCTACTCTAATATTTTTTATACAAAAGAGACGGTGTTGACATGTTATGGTTGTGACAGTAGCAGTGTCCAAAAATATGATCAAGTTTAAGAGAAAATAGAAAACTTAGGAGAGCTTGAGGATCTTGAAGCATGCAGTAGAGCTGAAGGTTTGAAAATGGGGTCCTCAGGAGTGTAGTTGACCTTTTAGTTGCTTGATTTTATTGCTTTTTATAAATATCTGACGGTGGTGACGAATATGTGGGACACATTTTGAGCAACCATGAAATAATAGGAAATA
Organism: Chrosomus eos; assembly: GCA_036326025.1. Classification (NCBI taxonomy): domain Eukaryota; kingdom Metazoa; phylum Chordata; class Actinopteri; order Cypriniformes; family Leuciscidae; genus Chrosomus; species Chrosomus eos. Next base: position 743,218 of record JAZAVI010001355.1, read on the forward strand.
TTGTTCAAAACTCACTGTTTGTAGTTTTTAATACATATTACAATGTACTCTTTCATGTGGTAAAGATATTATTCAATTCAATTATTACTTTTTGTTTTTTTAATCAAGTTGAAATGATTATCTCCTATCCAAGGACAACTGATTTTGTAGGCAACCGGCCAGCATATCATTAAATTAATAATAAATAAAAAAATAAACCTTTAAAAGAACCTTACATATGTGCAAAGGACCCCCTGATTATAACATTGATTCTTTTTATTCATGAAAATGTTATAGATTTCCAACAGAATTAGCACTTTTCTTAGTGGGACATGTTTTTGCCAAAGTTTCAAGAATCAGTGATTTATTATTTATTACATTAAATACATTTATACATATACCTTATAACCTAATACGTGGGTATTTATTAACATGGTCCACGAGCAGTCTGTATATTCCTCATTTGTTAATCCGTCTCCTCAGTCTTTCCATACCGATCCATAACGTGGTAAAAATAAAATCCATTATCTCACTCTGTGAAAACCAAATCGAAGGTGCTCTGTTGTATTCCATGTAAACCTTCTATCGTTATATCCACATTGGTCAATCAGCCTTCACGTAGTCCTTGTCAAAATCATATGTACACGCACATCCTCCAGACAAGTGAAAAATATATTCCACACGTTCCGCCGGTTCATTTTGTGAATCATGATCCTTGTAATTTTCGCGGAGCTAAAGTTAAATCCATCATAGCTTCATAAAGGCATCTCCCGCGAGTCTTTGGGTCTGACTCTGTAGTAGCGTAGCCTAAATTCCAAGAGAATGTAGGCCTACGTCGAGTTTGCGGCTTTTCAAACGGAGCACAGGGGCGTCTCTTCTTTCATTATGTGGGAGTGCTTGTGTGACGTATGCGTGTGCGTGTGTGCGCGTGGGAACAGAGTTCCCACGCCTCATCACCTGTTGTGGGAGGGTCTAGGGGTGGAGTCTGTGTCAGGTTAGTTTGTAGTCAGTCTTGGGATTGTCTCTGGGGTGTTCGGACGTGTTTCGCAGAGCTCCCGGGAAATTACATTTACACAGCTTTTGGAATTAAAATCTCTAAACCTCTGGAGTTGGAAATACCAATGCTGTTGGATTAATACCTTTGGTGACGGATTAAATCTTTGGTGATGGATTAAACTTTAAACAGTATAACAAAACAGGATGTAAAAACGTAAGTGAGTTTTTTAATATGCATGTGTTTTTGATATTGTGATTTTTAACATAAAGTTTTGATATGCTTTAATATTTGTTTAATAGAAAATAGATCTATTGTTTGATATAAAATTGCACTACACATTGTTTTAGAAGTTTTAATGCTAAAGCGTTTTGATAACTTTTAGAAACTGCATTTTAACCTTTTACAAATGTGTAATAAACATTAAAGATATGTGTATTTTAACTTTATACAACATTTTAATATTTTTAAACGATGTGTAATTGTGGAAAGTGCAACTTCAAATATAGTAATTAGATGTATTTGCATAATATAATTTTAAGAAAACAACTATTTACTTGATATAATTTTAATATTAGCACAGTGTATGAACACTAAAGACAATAGTATCTTAATGATATAAGTTGTTTTAATAGTTTTAAGCACTGTGTGATATTGTGAAAAACACAACTTTTTTAAATGTATGATAGAAAATAGTCGTAAATGTATGATAGAAATAGTTTTAATACAAGCGATGTTAGATGTTTTAAGAAAACATAAATATTTGCATGATATAATTTTAATACACACGGTTTTAGATGTTTTTAATGCTAACACATTTTGATAACTTTAAGAAAACACTTTTAAACTTTTTTCATGTGTATGAACACTAAAGACAATAGTATCTTAATGATATAAATTGTTTTAATAGTTTTTAAGCACCGTGTGTTATTGTGAAAAACACATCTTCTTTAAATGTAGATAGAAAATAGTTGTAAATGTATGATAGAAATAGTTTTAATACAACCGTCTTTAGATGTTTTAAGTAAAAAACTATTTACATGATATAATTTTAATACACACGGTTTTAGATGTTTTTAATGCTAACGCATTTTGATAACTTTAAGAAAACACTTTTAAACTTTTTCATGTGTATGAACACTAAAGACAATAGTATCTTAAACTTTATACATCTTTAAGCACCGTGCGTTATTGTGAAAAACACACCTTCTTTAAATGTAGATAGAACTATTGTTTGATGTAATTTTAATACAACCGTCTTTAGATGTTTTAAGTAAAAAACTATTTACATGATATAATTTAAACACCCGCTGTTTTAGTTATTATTGTGATTGCAAACACTTTTTTAAAGCATATGGTTTATGTAAAATGGAACATTTTACTAAATAATGTGTAAAGGTAAAGGTCTACACAGTGTTTTAATGATATAAAAATGACTTAATGGTTTTTAATCACTGAGTGTTATGTGAAAAGTACACCTTTTTTAAATGTGTGATAAAAATAGAACTATTGTTTTAGATGTATTTGCATAATATAATTTTAATACACGTGGTTTTAGACGTTTTAAGAAAACAACTATTTACTTGATATAATTTTAATATTAGCGCCGTGTATGAACACTAAAGACAATAGTATCTTAATGATATAAGTTATTTTAATAGTTTTAAACACTGTGTTATTGTGAAAAAACACAACTTTTTTAAATGTATGATAGAAAATAGTTGTAAATGTTTGATAGAAATAGTTTTAATACAACCGATGTTAGATGTTTTAAGAGCTAAAACACTTTGATAACTTTAAGAAATGCAGTTTAAACAACTTACAAGTGTGTGTGAACACTGAAGACATATTAGATCTATTTGTTTGATGTAATTTTAATACAAGCGATGTTAGATGTTTTAAGAAAACATAACTATTTACCTGATATAATTTTAATACAAGCGATGTTAGATGTTTTAAGAAAACATAACTATTTACCTGATATAATTTTAATACACGCTGTTTTAGTTATTATTATGATTGAAAACACTTTTATTAAAACAAATGTTTTATGTAAAATGGAACATTACTATGTTTTAATGATATAAATGGATTTAATGGTTTTAAATCACTACATGTTAATATAAAAAACACTAAACCTATCTCTGTTTTCTGCTATCCTTCTTAAAAGGATTGAAAATGTATTGTTTTGAATGTTTTTCCATCATTTTGAACATTTTTTACATTGATCAAGTCAGATACACGTAACAGGTGAAATGTATGATAGAAAATAGTTGTAAATGTATGATAGAAATAGTTTTAATACAATCGATGTTAGATGTTTTAAGAACTAAAACACTTTGATAACTTTAAGAAATGCAGTTTAAACAACTTACAAGTGTGTGTGAACACTGAAGACATATTAGACCTATTTGTTTGATGTAATTTTAATACAAGCGATGTTAGATGTTTTAAGAAAACATAACTATTTACTTGATATAATTTTAATACACGCTGTTTTAGTTATTATTGTGATTGAAAACACTTTTTTAAAGCAGATGTTTTATGTAAAATGGAACATTACTATGTTTTAATGATATAAAAGGATTTAATGGTTTTAAATCACTACATGTTAATATAAAAAACACTAAACCTATCTCTGTTTTCTGTCATCCTTCAGAAAAAGATTGAAAATGTATTGTTTTGAATGTTTTTCCATTATTTTGAACATTTTTACATTGATCAAGACAGGTATCCGTAACAGGTGTACAACATGTGCCCAGACCGGAACCGGTTCGGATGGGAGGGGTTCCGTACCGTGGGAATTCCCACGGTCACATGATCTCTCCGGAAGTGGGTGGGAGGGGGACGGGACTAAGCGTGGGAAAAGGGGGTGGAGCTAAGCGTGGGAAAAAGGGGCGGGGCTTAGCGTGGGAAAAAGGGGCGGGGCTTAGCGTGGGAAAAAGGGGCGTGGTCAATCAAAGGGCAATAAATCACTCAAAGTGACAGATAGTGCCCTTTATACTCTCTGATGTTTGACACCTGGTTGTTTTACTACCAGTTGAGGACCAAACTCGGAGCTGACCGGCAATAAGCAGGTGCTGATTTACGATCTTTCCATCGGTTCCCGTGGGAAGATCGAGTGGGAGGTGTGCTGACAAACTGCCTGGGAGCTCCTCCTCCCCTTCAATCAGTGGTGAACCAGGTGAACCAAATCTTCCAGGCAATCAGTGCCTGGCTCTGTTGTTGTCTTTAGTCCGCAGTGGAAGGAGCATTTATAGAACCACAAAACTAAGGAAACTTCATCTTTGTCATCAAAGTGATTGTGCAAGACTAAGCCCTCCACAAAACTGTGAAGGACAGCCGGTAAGCGCCATATTGGCCATGTTTTGGCTAGATTGACTTGATGCTCTGGAAAAACACAGACTCTTAACTTTTGTTGACTTTTATAGTTTTTATGGACTTTTTGCAGTGGTAGTTGCAACTTCAAATGTTCAAATATACTTCAAATGTACATTTTGAAAATTAAAATACCAACTGATTTGTTTTGGTATAACATATCTAGTTGTGTGGCTACAATGATAATTTATAATAATTCTTTACTAGAAATATACGGCTTAAAACTAATGATTAGAAAATAAATTGATTTTTTTTACTACTAAAAAAAATATTTTGTATTGCATTTGGCTAAAATGTGAATTTGGCTAAAGATATATTAATTCTGATCATTTGTTTTAAAATGGTGGGTATTTTTGGATAACATTTGCTTAAAATTGGAAACCTTGTAACTTATAATGACAGTAATGTGTTTATCTGAGTTAAATGTGAATAAATTTGTTTATTTATTTTGGCTGTCAACTCAGATAATAACTTGTACTTATCTCTCTTTTGAGGTTTTTCACCTGTTTACTGCCCACCAAAGAATGGTTAATAAAAGACAAACAACTGATCCCATGGCTGTTTATTGAGTGAAATCCAGTTAAGATCTTCATGTGGAGGGACTGTCCGTTTCAAGTGGGGAATTGCACAAGAAATAAGTCACAACTTGACAATGTACTTTCTGTTACGTGTCAGCTGATACATGTTCTCCAGCCCTGTTCTCTCTCTCTCACACACACACACACACACACACACACACACACACACACACACACACACACACACACACACACACACACACACACACACACACACACACACACACAAAGAACATGTTCAATGAAACACTGAACATAAGCATCAAGTATGGGATAATGTACAGTCAGCCGGCAGTTAAAAATAAACCCTGACATCTTGATTAGGACACGACCTGAAGTGTAGAGGTCTTTTATCATCCTGAAGGGGCTTATTTTGAGATAACAATTGGCTGACTGTGCGTTTATTATATGCCTAATTACCACGTAAAAAAATAATTGGATATGAAATATTAGCCCACTTGTAAATCTTCAGCAAAGAAAAACAGTTTTTAGCAGGCAGCTTTGAGCCTGTTGTACATTTATCGTCTTATCGTCTAGGAATGACCAAGCAAGACGTTGCTTCGTTTTAGACATTTAATGAAAAGAAACAAAAGTAATTAAAGCTGCAAGCAGCGATGGGCGGGCCCTCGCACATGTAGCGCGTCGGGGAGTGATGCGGCCGCATATTCTGTTGCATATTCTGGAGCTCTGCCAGTGCGGCTGTGAATTTGCTACGCTTTTCAGACACTGCATGAAGGTGTTATACGTCACTTCCTGTTGCCAGCAGGTGGCGCTATGACTGTGGGTGAATGTGGGCATGTACATGAGTTCAGGGCGGGACTCTTATCCTACATGTAAAGTTTGGTGCAGCTGTGAGCATGTATACTGAAGTTACAACCACTTCCTGTGTCATGGCGATGAGTTGATCTTTGATGCCATGCCACGGACACACCGATTGACGAAAACTCGCAGATAGCACAACTTTTCATCGTCAATGCCTTTAGAAGGCACAGCAGAAATTTCAAGTCGATCGGACTAAATCCCTAGGAGGAGTTCGTTAAAGTACGGAGTGTGTAAATTAGCCAAAATTTGATGGTAAATTAAAAATGGCCGACTTCCTGTTGGGTTTAGGGCATCGCTCCAAGAGGCTTTTTTGTGCGTCTGGACATGGTTGATGTGCCACAGAAATTTGATACATGTAGGTCAAACGTGCGGCGGGGGCTGCTTCGTTAAAGGTCACTTCCTGTTGCCAGCAGGTGGCGCTATGACTGGGGGTGAATGTCGGCATGTACATGTGTTCAGGGCGGGACTCTTGTCAAGCGTGCAAAATTTGGTGCAGATCTGAGCATGTACAGCAAAGTTACTCCAACTTCCTGTTTCATGGCGAATCATCGATGCCACGGACACGCCCATTGACGAAAACGCGCAGAGAGCACAACTTTTCATCGTCAATGCCTTAAGAATGCACAGCAGAAATTTGAAGTCGATCCAACTAAATCCCTAGGAGGAGTTCGTCTAAGTACGGAGTGTGTAAATCGTCCCAAAATGGCCGCCAAATTCAAAATGGCGGACTTCCTGTCGAGTTTAGGGTATGGGTTCTTGAGGCTTTTTTGTGCGTCTTGATAGGATACACGTCCCCACCGAATTTTGTGCATGTAGGTCGAACATGGACGAGGGGCTAATTTTTTCTAATTTTCTAGGTGGCGCTAGCGAGCCATTTTGCCACGCCCATCCGCGAAACCCACAAAATACAAAATTTTTCACCAGTCCTGACATGTGTGCAAAATTTGGTGACTTTTCGAGCATGTTGCGGCCTCGAAAATGGGGCTTACTTTGCAGAAAAAATAAAGAAAAAAAAAGAAAAAAAGAAAAAAAAATAACAGTTTCAAGAGGGACCTCGCACCTTAGTGCTCGGGCCCTAAATACAGCGTGCTTGTTCAGCAAATCGTTCAAAAGATGGCCGTTGCCAAATCACCCAAACATAAACAAACGTCCACGTGAATCACGTGCCTTTCACCATTGCTCAATCCATCTTGGGAAATGAAGTAAATTCACAAATCATAATTACACATGAATGTTTTTAACCACATATGTATCTGAAACATGAACTGTTAATCTTAGTGTTGTGTATTAAATGTTAACTTATTAATTTTAACTTTCGTAACTATTCTTTTAAATAGTCTTCTAACAAATAAATTGTCAACAGAGCCAAGAGAGATGAACAAGTCTAATCTAGTGGGACATTAAGAGTCATACCACTGATTACACGGGTCATCACCACACACAGTAAATGTTGACATGAAATATTGATTTGAGTTGAAACTGTTTAAAATCTTACCTATTCATTAAAATGTTCAAAACAGTCTGAAATTCCTGAGACTTCACAGTGTGATACTAAAGACTGAAGGGCCTTTCACACAGGACGCGGAATGCGCTGCCCTGGCCGCTGGGTTCAGCATTGCCCTTCAGATACAACGTGATTTGCGCTGCGCTATGCCAGAGCAAAGTAGGCAGAGTTTTCAAAAGCTTTAAGCGGGAGTTCTATACGTCAGTATAATAACATCAGTTATTGTGATTGTTGTTCCTATGTATCTGTCCCGTGCACAGTACTAGCCGTTCATACATTTTGATTTCCGTGTTTGTTTGGATGTCCTGTTTCTATTGGCCGCGCTTGTAATCATCATAGAGCACAGCGGCAAAAGTTGAACTATTTTGAACTTTGACCGCGGCATGCGCACATGGGTATATAGCGCAGCACATTCCGCATCCTGTGTGAAAGGCCCATGAGAGCCACAGTGGATTTACTCCAGATATTCAGATAACAAAAAACGACACATCTTACCCAGCCAGTATTCGCTCTCCACATTCCCGAATCCTTTCTTGTACTGATTCCACGGCCGATAGAAATTCACACTGACGTCCATTCTCCTCTGAAACACCTGTGATGGGTTTATAATAATAATAATAAATTTGATTTATAATGCACTTTTCATTTGCGAACAAATCTCAAAACGCTACAGCAAACATATTTCAAAGGTAAAAACAGGGGCAAAGAAAATGTAAAAACAGTGCAATTCTGCATTAATTGTAGCTATTTTTAAATAGAAAGGTCTTTAAGCCTTTTTTAAAGTGGTCAACTGACTGTGGAACCCTCAGGTGGTCTGGCAATGAGTTCCACAGTCGCGGGGCAACAGAGGAGAAAGCACGGTCTCCCATGGTCCGGAGCTTGGTTCTGGGTGGACGGAGAAAATTGCCATTGTGTGAGCTGAGGTTTCTGGTTGATGTTTGCTGGGTGAGAAGTTCCTTGAGGTAGGGTGGAGCATTGCCATGGATGCATTGGTGGGTGAGGACAGTGATTTTGTAGTGAATCCTGGTGGAGATGGGAAGCCAGTGAAGTGCTTGAAGGATGGGTTTTAAGCGTTCATATTTACCCACTCTCATCCGGATCCTAGTAGCACTGTTCTGTATGTGTTGGAGTTTCTGCAGACTCTTGCAAGAGATCCCATAGAGAAGTGCATTGCAATAGTCCAGCCTGGAAGAGACAAAGGCATGAACAAGTTTTGTGGCGTCGGAAAGGGTGAGATAATAGAGGTTATCAGGGATGACTGGACCTGATGAGGAGTGCCGACAAGAATTGCCTCAGTTTTGGAACAGTTTAACCCTTAGGGGTCTGAGCTGTTTTGGGGCTCTTTCGGTGTTTTGATATGCCCTGACATTTGTGCTTATTTCAGCTACTTAAAACATACCATTTGCCAACATATAAATTTGCTGTATTCAGCACAAACTCTGCTACAATAATATGTGAGCAAAATGGATGTACATGTTTGCATTTTATAGAAAAAAAATAATATGCGTGGTTAGTACGTTTTGGGAAAAAAAATGTCACCGCAATAAGGCCATTTAACACATACCTGAATAGTTGTAAACAATACTGTTGAGTTACTATTCTTGTAGGCTAGAATTTTTACTTCAAAATTAAGTGAAAATCATTCTGACCACTCTTTCAGAAAGATCAATATAACGATTTGAATTTCTTACATCAGTTTTTGGGTCAGCAGTGCTGTATGCGTGGGAGTGTTAATGCCCATGAATATTAATGTGATTTACACCTGGGAAGACTAAAGACACTCCCCCAATGTGCTAATGCCCCATCAAGGTGCTGTGAGGCAGCCTGAACTAAGAATGATTCACTAATGAATAAAAAGTTAAAAAGAAGAGCATTTATTCAAAATAGAAATCTTTCCTAAGAACATAAAGACTTAAAGTCATTCATATCACTTAACACTTCCTTTCAAAAAAAAAAAAAAAAAACATAAAAAGACCAAACTTGTTTTTTATATAGAAAAAAATATATATAATTTTATTATATATAAAAAAATATTGCTTATATAGTGGTTATATAAAAAAAAAGTGCATTCAAAGAATCCTAAAAAACTATCACAGGTTAAAAAAAATTAAGCAGCACAGCTGTTTACAACATTGATTTAAAAAAAAAAAAAGTATATCAGAATGATTTCTGAAGACTGATGGTGACGATGTAAACACAACAAAACAAAAGCAAAAAACTCTTAGCACATTATCCAAAGTAAACTGATGGACAATTATGATAATAGATGCACAATGTATTTGTTGATGGACAGAGAAACATCTATTGATGGGTAGACCGCGTAACCGCGAGTATCTGTTTATGGCCCATATAGACCGCACGCATTTACTGATACACTCAATGAACGGCTGTACCTAATACAAATAAAACATCCCCAGTTAACTAGCAGAGCATTCATTTAGTCCGCTCTTAAATAAGAGATCTAGAGCTAAAATGTTTTGTTTTTGAACTCAAGCTGAGCGCTCGTGTCCTGCTATCAGTGTCATGGATACAGTCTCTTGTGGCGGCGCGCGCGCAGTCTTCACTCGCTCTTAGGACGTGCTCTTCAATCTATTGCCATTGCGGACACTATTCATTCCGGTGAAATCACTAAATAAAATGCACACAAACGGGTGTCCTATATACGTGTGTGCTTGATATAGACTGTACCACTGATGAACATATTCGGTTTTGATGAGAGAAAAAAATATGCCGGGGGCAGTTTCGAACTCGGAACTCTGACACGGTTGGCGAGTGATCTAACCACTAGACCACAGAAGAACTCAAACAACACTCGCAGATCGATATATTTCACTAAATCATTATAACCTAAGCAGTTATTTAAAAAGTTTACACGAGCGTATAGGCCTAGCTGCTACACGAATGTTGTGTTGAGGTAATTACTATGCAAAATATGAAAATGCATTTGAGCTCTATGATCAGAAAAGGAATTATAAAACACTATAAACAACTTACTCCGAACTTGAATCCTCGGGGTTAATTCGTTCTTCAAAATGGAACGTTCTTCGTCTGAGTTTCAAATTCCACTGAGAAAAAGGTGAATTATTCCCATTTGTCCATAATCCTCTGAAGGAGTAACGTTAGCGTGCTTCCATCCCTAAAACGCGATGAACTATCTGTGAATCTCTGATGAAGAATCTGTGTTTGGCATTGATCGGGGGGCGTGCTGCGTGTGATGCATAGATTTACCATGTCAAAAGCGCTGGGGGTGTGGCGGGCTCACCTAATTATCTATAATGAAGGGAGAGCGAAAAAACTGTAACTCTCCTTTGTTTCAAACGGATTACATAAACTGTAAATATATATATTTTAAATAAATTACTTCATTTAAAAGAAGAGAATCTCAGCTTCATAAAGAGACATATCTCGTATCTCTGTGACAAGTATTGAGAGAGTTAAAGTTAATATTTCGGACGCGTTTTCAGAACGGACCTCACTGACAGAGACAAGTTGCATCATGTTTATTTTTCTTTATTTGACGAAAAGCACAACACTTTGTTTTTATTGTGAGTATCCACAAAAAAAATAGAAACTTAACAGGATCTAATGATGTACAACACTTATATTTAAGATCAAAATCAACAGAGTAATTTGATTCTCTTTTGCACTGATAAGGAAAAAATCCAGCAAAACGCGTGGATGCGGTTTTCGACCCCTAAGGGTTAACTGAAGGAAGTTCTGACTCATCTAGGCCTTAATCTCCTCCAGGCAGAAGGTCAGTAAGAGTGGTGTGGATGAAGATGAAGGCAGAGCAGTGAGGCGGTGGGGGTTTGAGTTTGTTTTGAGGTTAAGTTGTGTGTCATCAGCGTAGCAATGGAAGGAGATACCATGCTGGCTAATGATGCGGCCAAGGGGGAACATGTAAAGAATGAAGAGAGTTGGACCAAATACCGACCTTTGAGGAATACCACATGTGACAGCATGTGGATGAGATTTAGCACCACCCAAACTGACATACTCAGTCCTTCCAGAAAGGTAGGATATGAACCAGTCCAAGGCAGAATTTGATAGTCCTATATCACTGTGGAGGCGGTTGAGAAGGATGTTGTGGTCGACAGTGTCAAAAGCTGCGGTGAGGTCAAGAAAGATGAGAAGTGAAGGAGAGCCAGCATCGGCTGTCATCAGAAGGTTATTTGTGACTCTGACCAAAGCTGTTTCTGTGCTGTGGGCGGACCGGAAGCCTGACTGAAACTTATCGTACAGGTTGTGATGTTGAAGATGGTCCTGGAGCTGAGCAGCGACTGCTTTTTCCAATACTTTGGAAAGGAAGGTTGGATATGGGCCTGAAGTTGGCAAGGTTTTCCGGATCCAAAGTGTTTTTTTTTAAGAAGTGGTGTGATAGCCGCAATTTTGAGGGGGGAAGAACATGGCCAGACTGCAGGGAATGGCTTATTGTTTTTGTGATAAGAGGACTTATGGCAGAGAGATTTGATTTTATCAGGATAGTGGGATAGGGGTCCAAGGCACACCTCAGAGAAACAGTGGAGAGAGTGGGAGAATCCAGACCGTGGACTGACAGAAAGGGCAGGTAGTGCAGAGGGACCAGAGAGATGCGATCGGATGGAGTGTAGTTTTTTTCTAAAGAAAGTGATAAAGTTGTTGCAGCGTTCCTCTGTGTTTTCAGTGGGAGCTTTTGTCTGAGGTTTAAGAAGATGGTTTATAGTAGAGAAGAGCTGCTTGGAGTTTCCAGGATTGTTGCTGATGATGTCCAAAAATAACTGTGACCGTGCATCTTTAAGTGATTTGGAGCAGGCTTGTTGGTGTTCTCTATAGGCTAGTCTGTGTACAGTTAGTGCAGATGTTTTGAAACGACACTCAAGGACATGGCCAAGTGCCTTCATTTTCATCAGCTCCGAGGTGTACCATGGGGCTGAGCGAACGAAGGACACTGTTTTGTCTTCATGGGGGCGTGAAGATCCAGAAGTCTGCAGAGTGAATTGTTGTAAAATGTGACTGATTCACTGGCTGATGAGAGATTGGCAGAGGAGAGATGCTGGAGATCCAAGGTCAAGGTGTCTGGGTCAATGTTTTTAAGGTTACGGAAGCAGATTTGGCGTTTAGGCTTAGAGTGAGGGGGCAGAAATGGCAATTCCATCGAAATTAACTAATGGTCAGATAAGCCAAGATCATGCACTTGCAGGTTGTTGATGGAAGCAGAATCAGTGATGACCAGATCAAGAGTATGCCTTCTGGTATGTGTTGGGACGTCAACATGCTGTGTAAGATTCAGACAGTCTAATAATTGTAAAAATTCAGCAGCTGAGTGACAAGAAGGGGTGTCAATGTGAATTATCATGTCTCCAAGTATTAAAAGTTTGGCAGATCTGGAACCAAGTGTTGTGAGTAGATCGTGCATCTCATCGATAAAGGCTGAGTTTGGTTTGGGTGGGCGGTACATAAGTAATATTGTCATCGGAAAAGGGGGTTTGCATTTGAAAGCTAAGCATTGAAAAGCTAAGCCAAGCTGCACGGGTCTGAGCAGGCTGTGGTCCACTCCTAGTTTTCTGTCCCGCTCAGTGTGCCTCACAGTGTTTCCAAGGACACTAGACCAAGCAGTTACAGCGCTCTGATGACGTAACAGTGGTGCGATGTTGCGCTCAGTTTTCCAGATAGATGTGATAGAAGACCGGGTGTAAACAAACTTTCTGCGGGAACTTCTGTGGATGTAACGTGGTCTGCATAGGAGTCCAGACTGTTTGATGGCTGAGATGGAGTAGTTGTTATATTCAAGCAGTTGCAGATTGGAGTATATCAAAATCATGCCAATCACGTTGAATGTTGGCCTGATGATTGCCGTTTGCCACAAGCTGGCGGAACAGAGATGGAAGCTGGGAAGGTGATCGGAGGCAAAACAATGCCAAACCTCACCGAAACAGCTGAAGGACTGTCCGGGACAATACTACTAACAGTGGGAGCTTGAAAGCGTCGGGATTGTTCGGGTCGGTGCCTCTATTTGCGAGAGGACTATTTGCTGTAAGCCAGTGTGAGCGAGGAAAGTAGCAGGTAAGCTACAAACACAGTCATACAAGTCCAGTGGAAAAACGTGCAAGGAGGTCCAAAAACCGGGTAAATGCTTCGCCCAGCGATAGCTACAAACAGGGGCGTCGGACTGGGGGTAAAACCAGTACTGATTACCAGGGCCCCAAGGGAGAGAGGGCCCTTGAAAAGTCTGGGATATATTTTATTTTACCTTGATATTTTCATTTCCTAATTAAATTTCATAATAAATGTCAGATGAAATATAAAGTTAGTGTATTAACTGAATAACTTGGTTGATTGATAGATTGACGGTCTTATGGTCCCACCCCTAGCTAATGGGCCAAATGGTTTAGTCCATCTGCACGCATTTTGTAATGTTAGTTGAGCTGCATCTCTTTGAGCGCTGTAGAAATATCTTTCTCAAAGAAAGCTAAATCAGGCCACCAAAAAAGAAAGGAAAGACAGGAGAAGGAAAGAAAACAAAATGTGGGGAAACAATTGGTTACTGACTTATTTTCAAAGAAAGGTGAGCACAAACCAGAACACGAAATTTATAGTGCTAAACTGCTTGAATATCTCCGCGATCGTTAGTGCTAAAAATAAACTGACAATCCAATGAAAGAGCAGAAAATTTTTAATTTTCAAGTTTCACTGTAGCTAGAGATACAAAGCTACATATGAGTGACACTGATTAGCCTATTATTGATAATATTAGATATTATAGCCTATTAATTTAAAATTAAACATGTTTCAAATTAGGCTATTATAATGAAGTTTTGTATGCAAACAGCATTATTAGTGTACAGTTTATTCATTTAGCCTTTACCTCAGATTACATATAACCAAATTATCTGGCAGAACATACATTTTCAGATGATAATTTGGTTATACATGTAATCTGAGGTAAATGTATACCGGTAAGTCCTTTATTCAGTATAAGTCATACATTTGAGGAAGCTTTAGCATGTAAGCAATAGTATTTGTTTCATTTTGCCTTTTTTTCTCCAGCTAAAAATGACTAGTGACACAAGTTTTGTTTGTGTTTTATTATGAATAGAGCTTTTTATTAATGTACAAAACAAAAAGGGCATGTTTAAGATTTCATTTTTTTGGGAGGGCCCATAAGGACTGGCTATGCATAGGGCCCGGGATCTTGTGCTACGCCCCTGGCTACAAAGACATATAAGTCAGAACTAAAAAAATTTAAAATCTAAAATCTAGAGTTAAAAATCTAATATATAAAATCAGCCGAAGTCAGAAGCAGAAGCGGCGAACAGTCAGCGCCAGCGTCCTCTGCCTCTGGATAGATCATTAGAATATATAATTCATAATGTACACTACCGTTCAAAAGTTTGGAGTCGGTAAGATTTTTAATGTTTTTAAAAGAAGTCTCTTCTGCTCACCAAAGCTGCAAATATTTGATTAAAAATACAAAACAAACCCAGTAATATTGTGAAATATTATTTCAATGTAAAACAGCTGTTTTCTATGTGAATATATATATAAAGTGTAATTTATTCCTGTAATCAAAGCTGAATTTACAGCATCATTGCTCCAGTCTTCAGTGTCACATGATCCTTCAGAAATCATTCTAATATGATTATTTGATGCTCAAGAAACATTTATGATTATTATCACAGTTGAAAACACTTGTGCTGCTTCATATTTTTGTGCAAATCTTGATTCATTTTTTTCAGGATTCTTTGAAAGTTCAAGAGAAAAGCATTTAATTAAAAAATAAATATTTTGCATTATTATAAATGTCTTTACTGTCACTTTTGATCAATTTAATGAGCCGTTTCAGAAGAAAAAGTATTAATTTCTTTAAAAAAAAAAAAAAACGTATTGACCCCAAACTTTTGAACGGTAGTGTATGTTCTGATGTCTGTTTGATGATCTAGTCACATTCGTACCGTCCATCCTCCGTTGTCTTCATCTTTCCCATCTGAGATCATGTGACAGTAAACCCAGACAGGAACGTCTCCTGCTGTATAGATGGTGTAAATCCCACTGACTGTTCCTCCTGAGTTATAGACATTAGAACAGTCGAATGGCATGAATTTACAGTTACTGCCCAATAAAACCGGAAGAAGAACTGCTAAAAACACCTTCTGAGATGAACATCACACTGAAATCAAGTAGAACCGTCTCTAAAAATGTGATTGACACAATGAAGGAAACCAATGAACTTACTTCCATCAAACTCTCCTCAGCAGTTTCACAGTAAAGATAAATATATCTAAAAATGTGTTAAAAATTGTAAGAACTTCTGAATACCCAGACTATGTTAAATGTTGGATAATTAAACAGTAACTCACCGTTTGTGTTCTTCAGTCTTTGATAGCACAAACAGTTCTTAAATATCTGATTTTTGAGCTCCTCCTCTGTATGTTAGTGTCAAAGTCCATTTGTGGCAATCTTGGAAAAATCCTCCAGCAGCTGTTTTCACATTTAGGAAACATCCAAAATGTTACGGTACGGCGATTCCCAGATCATATATGAAGCAGAGTACTTTTCTGATTTCAAAGATTGTGTATGATCATTATTTTTATTGCTGTAAAAAATAAGACCATTGAAAAACTCAAATGACAACAAACATGAGATATCAAATCACTTTAATTCACACAGAACATCGCAAAGTTTGGAGCGACAGCTCTCGACATGTGGATAGAAGCAGTTTCTTGTTTGCCTGACATGTGGAAAATAAATCCTTATCTTGAGCAAAATAAGCAAGTTGACATTCAGTACAATCTACACTCACCTAAAGGATTATTAGGAACACCTGTTCGCAATTATCTAATCAAGCAATCACATGGCAGATGCTTCAATGCATTTAGGGGTGTGGTCCTGCTCAAGATGATCTCCTGAACTCCAAACTGAATGTCAGAATGGGAAAGAAAGGTGATTTAAGCAATTTTGAGCGTGGCATGGTTGTTGGTGCCAGACGGGCCGGTCTGAGTATTTCACAATCTGCTCAGTTACTGGGATTTTCACGCACAACCATTTCTAGGGTTTACAAAGAATGGTGTGAAAAGGGAAAAACATCCAATATGCGGCAGTCCTGTGGGCGAAAATGCCTTGTTGATGCTAGAGGTCAGAGGAGAATGGGCCGAGTGATTCAAGCTGATAGAAGAGCAACTTTGACTGACATAACCACTCGTTACAACCGAGGTATGCAGCAAAGCATTTGTGAAGCCACAACACGCACAACCTTGAGGCGGATGGGCTACAACAGCAGAAGACCCAACCGGGTACCATTCATCTCCACTACAAATAGGAAAAAGAGACTACAATTTGCAAGATCTCACCAAAATTGGACAGTTGAAGGCTGGAAAAATGTTGCCTGGTCTGATGAGTCTCGATTTCTGTTGAGACATTCAGATGGTAGAGTCAGAATTTGGCATAAACAGAATAAGAACATGGATCCATCATGCCTTGTTACCACTGTGCAGGCTGGTGGTGGTGATGTAATGGTGTGGGGGATGTTTTCTTGGCACACCTTAGTGCCAATTGGGCCTGGTTTAAATGCCACGGCCTACCTGAGCATTGTTTCTGACCATGTCCATCCCTTTATGGCCACCATGTACCCATCCTCTGATGGCTACTTCCAGCAGGATAATGCACCATGTCACAAAGCTCGAATCATTTCAAATTGGTTTCTTGAACATGACAATGAGTTGACTGTAATAAAATGACCCCCACAGTCACCAGATCTCAACCCAATAGAGCATCTTTGGGATGTGGTGGAACGGGAGCTTCGTGCCCTGGATGTGCATCCCACAAATCTCCATCAACTGCAAGATGCTATCCTATCAATATGGGCCAACATTTCTAAAGACTGCTTTCAGCACCTTGTTGAATCAATGCCACATAGAATTAAGGCAGTTCTGAAGGCGAAAGGGGGTCAAACACAGTATTAGTATGGTGTTCCTAATAATCCTTTAGGTGAGTGTATATCTCCTCAATGAGTCCTCAAATGCCATTTTCGTAATTTATTGCAAAACATAGCATTAATTAAATATCTAACAGAAGTTAGTTACTCCACCACATGCGTGACATCATAAATCAACATGTTTGAACGACCACTTTGCAACAATAAGCTAGTTGATTTCTTCAACGATGCATCGTACTATGGCGGTGAAGCAGAGAGTTACATCACTGTATGGGAAACGCACTCCTGATCAGAAGCCATAGTTGAATTCTGAGGTCAGAATGATAATAGAATGGCAATCAGAGCTTCAAGAGCTGACTGAAAACAGCAGCAGCAGAAGAGCAGAACTTTCCTATAACATGAGGATCCAAAAGACTTTTGAGGACAAGATCATTCATCTTGGGTCATCACTGTCTTCGAGACAAAAAACAGCAGTCTTGAGGTTAGAGTATCTCCAACCCAGTGTCAAGACTGTTATATTAGACTTCTGTTCATAGGCTGTCCAGTTCATAAATTCTGCACTGGCCTCAAACATTATTAACCAACTAAATGAATAGGCATGATGTAATTTTAAACTAAATCTGGCCAAAATTAAGATGTTTGGGTCATTTAAAAGGGTTCACAGCACAAACTTTCAGGAACATTTTGCACTGCTCTCTATATACCTTCTAACTACCTAACTTTTCTTTGGCACATATAAACTGTTTTCAACATACCATCTGTTGAAAAGGTAAATCTTATCCAATCTGTGATATATCCGAACACAACTACAGACTAAAACCCTGGCCTTACCCACACTCAACCAACAGGGCTGTCAAATATGTCTAGGTTTGAGTTCAATTTAAAGAAAGGGGCATTCATTGTATAAGTTGATGAAGTCCCTGAAATGATTGTAAAGCACTTTGGGTGTACAGTAGAACATATGTAAGCGCTATATAAATGTCTCATTCATTCATTGAAGTTTACTGAAAGTTTTCGAAGAGAGGTCTAATATTAGTAACACTATAGTAACATAACATTAGAAATTACCAAAATAAAATGTGCAACACTAACAGCCAACATATATTTCACATATTGCTCAGTAACACAAAGGAAAGAGATAAGAAAATCTTAAAATTAAAAAAAAAAGATAAAGCCCTATGTTTCCCCATCAGAAGCACTGTAATGTTTCTAAGACACACGTTTGATCTTCATGCTGATGGATTTCATACTGACAGCGTAATTCTTCCAGGTTGACCAAACAACACCAATGGCGTAATGGGTGGGATCTTCCCCCCATAAATACACACCGTTGGGGTTTGTATTATGACAGGCTGTGTACCAAAATGCCCCGAGATACTGTTTGGCACAGTTAGTATCTGAAGTGTCTTGATCCTTGTCAAAGGTTGAGAACTTGTATCCATTATGGCCAGATAAAGAGTCGCCTGTAGAGAGTTAAAGCATCTTTAAGAACAATAACTCAACTGGTTTGACAATAACTCAACTGTTGATACTCAAATGAGTTTTCATGAGGATGTATGAAAGTGTCCTACCTACTCCTCCATCAGTGAATCCTGAAACATGCAGCTGATATCCAACACATTCACAGTCCACAGAGAAGGACGAGTACAGAGCAAAACCCTTCCTTCCTTCAAAGTCCTCTAGATCCACTCTCAGCATGTACTTTCTGTTACGTGTCAGCTGATACATGTTCTCCAGCCCTGTACACACACACACACACACACACACACACACACACACACACACACACACACACACACACACACACACACACACACACACACACACACACACACACACAGAACATGAGCACCAAGTATGGGATAATGTACAGTCAGCCGGCAGTTATCGCAAAATAAACCCTGACATCTTGATTAGGACACGACCTGAAGTGTAGCAACCCAGTCTCATATAAAAATGTACCCTGACTACGTTGGTCCAAAGTGCAAAACGTAGAGGGGTTACAATAATGGCCCTTGAATTGTATGACTGTTACATTTTTTTTGCCTATTCTTTTCGTACAGGTCACGTGACTTTCAAGATTCCGGCCGTGAGAACAAAAAACATGGCGGACATTTCTCTCATTTTTAGTGAGAAAAATCTATATTTTGAGTTAGTTTCTGCATAAAAATAAGATTTGATTACATTTCTAGCGAGAAATATATATTTTATTTTCATAATATTCACTCAGTGAATGTACATAATCACTCGCTTGCTCGTTGTTGCGAAGATTTTTCAGATCTCGACAGAATAACGTGAAACTTAAACGTTTTGGTTGCTATATGGACTAGGGCTGCAACGAATTGATACAATTCGATTATTAAAAGAGTTGGCAACGAATTTGATTACCGATGCGTTTTGTCGCGCGATTATAACGCCAGTCAATAATTCGCAGAGATGTTTGAGTATAAATTAAAAACAGCTAAGTTACGTTCGAGTGCGGAGGGGAACAGATGAAACAGCGGTGAGTTTAACAACGCACATGGTGTGCAACCGCATTCATCGGTGAGTTTAACAACACCCAACTGCAGTTAAAAAGCCATTCATCGGTGAGTTTAACAACACCCAACTGCAGTTAAAACGCCATTCAACGGTGAGTTTAACAACGCTCCAAGTAAGCAGTTTAAGCGTTTTCTTGTCATACTGGTATAACGTATTTTTATCGGAGGTTTGTTGGTGTTAATAAATATTAATATATAATATGCTACGGTTGTGTTCAATTAATAAAAGTTTATTTTTTTTATTTTTTTATTTTTATTTATTAAATCCTCAATAACGCTGACGTCACTGAATGGGGCTATCCCAACTCCCAAGGTCCATTGCGATTTTCCACTCGGTAAGTAGAAGCTAATAAATAGAGATTTTTTACACATTTAAGTTACACATCAAAAACTGTTGAATCAGGACAAGAAGTTGTGTATAGAATCTTTAGATGTGTAAGGTAGCAATTTCGTATGACCGTAAATGATAGAAGACGTTATAAAAATATAGCTTGCCAAATGTTAGTGTCAATGCTATTGCTAGCAAAGTTAGCTAATTGAATTCAAGTTCATTTTTTTGTCACATATAATCATGTAAGGTACAATCATAGGGTAACTTAATGCAATATTTTCAGTATTACATTAGCCCACAACTATTATCCAACATTATAAATGTTCAGATGAAGAGCGGTGTTGCCAGATTGGTTTGTTGTTTTATTTACAGCCTAATTTTTATTTATTTATATAAAATTATATAAACACCCAAATAAATCTGTCATAAACAATAAAAAATAATTCATAACTACTAAATTGTGGCTAATCATAGTTTTTAAATATTAAATAAAACAATTAATGCATATAATTAATGTAATAAGTAATGCTGTCATAACTTATTGACTGATTCATATATATTAGAAGTTCTGCTGTGGCTTTGTTTGGAACATTTTATTAACAATTTTTGTCTAATATAATTAATAACAAAAAATGATGTGTGTATATATATAATATATATATGTGTGTGTGTGTGTGTGTGTGTGTATAAACAATATTAACTTCTTGTTTATTGATCTATCACACACAATCTAGCCCATTCTGGAAACACAGATGAAGAGAAAATGGTATAAACTGTTCAATTCTTTTTTTTTTTTTTTTTTTTTTTTAGGTCCCTCAAATTTGGCAACTTCAAAATTTATTTTTATTCTATCTATTCGTTGTGAGTCTTTTCTGTCCATCACAATGTCCAAGAGTGATTCAGAAATCCAAGAACATCTCATGATCTTGGATAACCTGGTTGATGACCAAGAACTGAAGGATGAGAACTGGACGTTACTGGAAATATTGTCTATGCAAGGCCAAAATCAAGCAGGAATCAGTCAAATAAGGGTCAGTATTGTTTTTCATTCATGATATTTTGAAGATCTACATTGTTTAGGCACTTATGAGTGTTCAAATCAAGGAATACATGTATAGCTTGATATGTCAGGGAAACAATCAAACCAGAACCAATCATTTGATTTTTTTACATAAAAAGTAGATTATGTAAAATGATCATAATTCAAATGTACCGTATTATCCTTTTCAGTCCGGCTTGTACCTGTGGAGATGCCTGACAAAATCTGTGGTTGTCCACCAGAGTCATTGAGGGTCAGTGCAGGAAAGATTGTTGCTGTAGTCACAATAAATGGTAAGAATGCGAAGAACTTTATTTTGTCCTGTTTGAGAAGCATCTTAAATATAAATATCTATCCATACGCGAGCGACTCCCTACAAGTTTGACATAGATATAAAAAAAATATATATATATTACGAAGTACACAAGGTAATGTATAAATTGTACAAAGAACCCAAACCTGGTTTATATTACAGTGGATGTGTTTTTGATATTTCCAGGACGGCATGATCTAAGCATGCCCGAGTTAATTTGCGAGGCATACCAAGCCACTTGGACTGCTGGAGTCGCTGGCCTAAACAGACTACTGACTACTGGCCTGCAACCCTTCACACAGTTTATGCCACAGATGTCTTTTTTTTTCATTTGAAGAAATGAAGATGGCGGCACCATGCTGAGAATGCTGAATCGGCGAACTGTCCGCTTTGGTCGTGTGAGTATTGAATTTATCTATCCTGCAGTATTGTTGATATTTCTTGTGGTTTGATCAGCTGTTTGATGCTAATGTATTTGTTGTACATTATTAGCTGTTGGTTTCCTTATTTTTAATAGACTGGCAAGATCTCAGCACACAGTTTTCTGAAACGTTTTTTTGAGTGGGAGGTTGTGCGATTTGAGGTGGACAAGCAAGGAAGAACCCTTCAACTGTCCTGCATGCACCCCAGATATGCCTGCAGTTTCAGTTGATGGAAACGGCAAAGCATCACAGTTTCAAGAATGCTGCTAGGTACTTCAAACTGTGTATCACAGTGTTTGTATTAATAAGAAAACAGCTCTTCAATGTGAACTAAGAAATCTCAGATTATAAGTTATAAGATTGTTGTCCATCACCAATTGTTGTTTTTTGTATTTTTAGATCTGAGGAACAGGCCATCTTTGAAGGCGTCTTCATAGCCAAGGACGAAGACGTGAAAAGATTTGTAGACAAACATTCACAACACAACCAAACATGTACAATTCTAGATGATAATTAGACTACAGCACTATAATAACCTCTTTCTGAAGAGTTTGTTTAGGACAGTCTTTTTTCCATCAACCATTTTCCATATTGTAGGTCAGTGGAAGAGGTGTTTGTGGAGGAGAGTGGTCCGCAGCCAGAGAGAGACCTCACAAAGATCTGCCAGCAAGGTAGACGAGGAGGGATTGGAGCTTGCAGTGGGTCGGCACGGAGTCCTGCTCTGTGCCTTAAATATGTATAAGGGGGACATTGTGTCATATCCCCTGTACCTGCAAGAAAAGCTGGCCAGTAGGCAAATCACCTGCAAATATTGGCCCTACCTCCAAAGAGTTGCAAAAAGCTGTCCGGAGCTCCAGCACCTTCTGAACATGGAGCCGTTCCTTTCTGTATTTCATGCCAAAGCCCATGGTTTTTAAATGCGAGGTAAGGAAATGTTGGTATGTGATAGAATCACATTATCTAAACTGAACATCTGCAAACAGCTGTTTTTTTTTTATTATTCTTAACCAGGTGAAATGGAGTGGGGCAATTCAGGATGGAGCTGGTTTAACACTAGGGGAGGAGGTGGAACAGTGCAATGCCTTCCTCTCTAGGATTGCAGAAACCACAAAGCATATTGTATATCAAAAGCAGGTAAGATGACCACATACTGCACTAGATACATCCTTGCATAATAAGTAGGAGGAATATGGTAACATATTTTCTGTGTTTGCAGGACGCACAGACATGGAATCGGCAAAAGTTCAACAATTTGGCTATCTCACTGACCCGCTGATATCAAAAGGTAATGACATCAGTAGAATACATTTTAGATGTTCAGTATTGCATGTTAGCAGTGTATGAAGCTGTACATTGAACATTTGGTTCTTGTTTCTTACTACTTTTTGCTATTGTAGACCACAAAAGCTATCCATGTCATGCACACATAAATTAATCTTTCAGCATCTGAAACACTTGTGTGTCATAATTTAATATTTCTAAGATGGAGAATCCTGTTGTACATGTGCTGGAAATGTGACTTTCCTCATCCCACTAATGACAACTTAATCCCTCAGTTTATCAGGAACTTCAGTCAATTTTGAGATGCATGGCTTTCAATGTACAGGAACTGTACATCGTTTAAGTAGAGCTGCCAGACAATTGTAGTTTAGTAAAAAGTACAATATTTTCCTGTGAGATGCAATGTTGTATAAAAATGTGTGAAATGAAAATACACTAGGTCCAAGTACCTCAATTTTGTAATTATGTAAATTGAGTAAATGTTTAACAAACATAAATACATTTAAATGAACTCTCTAAATTTAACCCAACAGTGATTTTTTTTTTTTCTGTTCTAATGACATTTTTTGCACTTATGATATTTTACAGTGGCAAAACCTGGGATGACACATGAGAGACTGCCAGTGAATTCATGTTATGCCTAATTCCCCACATCCCAACCAGCTTTCAGCATAACAGCCTAGTCACCTGGACTCATCAAGCACCCTTCATTTCTTTTTCTTTTCTTTTTCATTTTTATTTTATTGCTTTTGTTCATTAAAGGTTTTTTTTTGCACAATACCCAGTCTCTTTTTGTGTTTATTTTCTTAATGGGTTTAAAAAAAAAAAAACTTTTGCATTTTCATGAACTGCACAACAGCCAGGAAGTACAATGGAGATATAATAAGGGAGAAAATTAGTAGTTTGTCATAATGACATTCCCAAAGGCATTCTTTTTACATATTTTTGTTTTAGTGTAGGTAAGTCTACTTGAAACTATTTGTTTGGTATGACAGCCATGAATAAATACCACAGAATACTCCTTAAGATATTAAAATGTCACACAAATGTTGTAGTCCTGTTTGAAATGTTCAATTACAATATTAGATAGTAAGTCCCTTAACATAAATCCATAATGATGAGGAATATTTTTTTACCAACATAATATTCAATGTGCTTTCTGTGTAATCTAGTACATGTTTCATAGTCAACTGATGTGATTTTGTGGTACTCAAAACATTTCACCACTCAATTGTGTAGATTCATCAGCTGTGACCTGATTAACAGTATAATGTTACAGTTTTTCTGAATTGCTATAACACATTTTTTTAAACCAGTCACTCACATTCTCTAAATCTTAAACAAAACCAAATTTTCAACCACATTCAGAGAATCTCTGACTTCTGCAAAATCAAACAATTGCCTCAAAACCATTTGATCTGTGCTCAAAATCAAACAATGCTTTCAGATCTTACACACAGCGAGTCAATATTATAAACACTACAGATCATCCGTTAGACACTACATCAAAAAATGAAGAACATAATCCAAAACATGCAGTTACCGAAAAAAGTATATCGTAACTAAGTAAACAAATTTTGCAATTACGTAAAAAAGTATAGTAATGACAACTTACAGTAGTAAGGTGAATTTTACAACATTTGTAAAATATTACTGTATTTTTGTATTCCGAGTTCAGAGTCTTGCAATATAATCAAAAGCTAGCACAAGCATGATGTAAATATAGAAAAGTTGGGAAATAAAAATACATTTCAGATATAAATGTGACTCAATAAAGTTTGCTGTCCATGATGAAGAGAGTGCTGTGTAGGTTTTACTGCCCTTCCTCTCCCATGAGGTCCCTTATCACCCCTGGAAGAGCAAAACATAATGCACATTCTGCAAATGTAAAGTCTGATAAGGGTATCAAAGTGAAAATTGGTTCGGCAATCATTTATGCTATGTTTAATACATAATGTTGGACAGAGATGTCTGGCATACATGCAAAGGTGTTATAAAAGCATTTTAAAAATTGCTCACAGTAAAATACCAAATTTCAGTCTAGCTCTCAAATATGTCAAAGAGGTTTGTATATTGAACATATTCAGATGTCCCTTTGTTCATTAAAGATTGTATTTATTTAATTACATTACTAAACGTTTTAAACAACATTACCCATAGGCCTCTATCATTGCGTCAAACGGGCAGGCGCTGTAAATTGTAGTTCTTTGAAGTGTGTAGTTACACTATAGGGTTAGGGTTAGGATCTTAGTAAACGTGTAATTTCTTTTAATATTGCAATACCTCATGGTTAACTGATAGTATTACTGACGTCATAACGACAGCAAAACATAGTTTGCGATATGGAGCGCTTTTTATTCAGACCTAAACGTTAGTCCAACCACAGCTTGTCCTGCTGATGCCATGGAAACTTCAAAGCACGTCACACTTGTCCATATATGGTATTTACAGGCTCTTCCTACTTTTGATGTATGCAAATTATTTTGTTGTTACATTGAAAGAAATACAACAACGCTTAATTTCCATGATCATGTATGTATAAGTTCTGCAATAAAAAAAAAACACTCAAAACAACAGGCCCTTCCGAGTTTAACTGAAGATAGGCTATGTAACCCTACAGGGATCTTACAAAAAGAAAATTACTCTTGATAGTTATTCTAGCATGCATTATTTGTTTTAAACAGATTTAAGTTCAAATCAAATTAAATGTGTCTGTAACATTGCGCGTACACTTTGTACCAATTTCCCAAAATGTATTGATATGCCAAACTATTTAAAGAGTTTAATTTTTCTGTTCTTTTAAAACAAACAAACAAACAAACACAGGAGATGCACGGCTGCCACCAGAAAATACATTATTTTCTTCCCTTTGAAGAACACATTGCCCCCCAAAATAAGCACTATATATATTTACATGATTATTCTTACATTATTTTGCTGTGAATAAATGCAAGGCAATTATAAATAGGTAATTATAAATGTTAAAGGACTTACTATCTAATATTGTAATTGAACATTTCAAACAGGACTACAACATTTGTGTGACATTTTAATATCTTAAGGAGTATTCTGTGGTATTTATTCATGGCTGTCATACCAAACAAATAGTTTCAAGTAGACTTACCTACACTAAAACAAAAATATGTAAAAAGAATGCCTTTGGGAATGTCATTATGACAAACTACTAATTTTCTCCCTTATTATATCTCCATTGTACTTCCTGGCTGTTGTGCAGTTCATGAAAATGCAAAAGTTTTTTTTTTTTTAAACCCATTAAGAAAATAAACACAAAAAGAGACTGGGTATTGTGCAAAAAAAAACCTTTAATGAACAAAAGCAATAAAATAAAAATGAAAAAGAAAAGAAAAAGAAATGAAGGGTGCTTGATGAGTCCAGGTGACTAGGCTGTTATGCTGAAAGCTGGTTGGGATGTGGGGAATTAGGCATAACATGAATTCACTGGCAGTCTCTCATGTGTCATCCCAGGTTTTGCCACTGTAAAATATCATAAGTGCAAAAAATGTCATTAGAAACAGAGAAAAAAAAAATCACTGTTGGGTTAAATTTAGAGAGTTCATTTAAATGTATTTATGTTTGTTAAACATTTACTCAATTTACATAATTACAAAATTGAGGTACTTGGACCTAGTGTATTTTCATTTCACACATTTTTATACAACATTGCATCTCACAGGAAAATATTGTACTTTTTACTAAACTACAATTGTCTGGCAGCTCTACTTAAACGATGTACAGTTCCTGTACATTGAAAGCCATGCATCTCAAAATTGACTGAAGTTCCTGATAAACTGAGGGATTAAGTTGTCATTAGTGGGATGAGGAAAGTCACATTTCCAGCACATGTACAACAGGATTCTCCATCTTAGAAATATTAAATTATGACACACAAGTGTTTCAGATGCTGAAAGATTAATTTATGTGTGCATGACATGGATAGCTTTTGTGGTCTACAATAGCAAAAAGTAGTAAGAAACAAGAACCAAATGTTCAATGTACAGCTTCATACACTGCTAACATGCAATACTGAACATCTAAAATGTATTCTACTGATGTCATTACCTTTTGATATCAGCGGGTCAGTGAGATAGCCAAATTGTTGAACTTTTGCCGATTCCATGTCTGTGCGTCCTGCAAACACAGAAAATATGTTACCATATTCCTCCTACTTATTATGCAAGGATGTATCTAGTGCAGTATGTGGTCATCTTACCTGCTTTTGATATACAATATGCTTTGTGGTTTCTGCAATCCTAGAGAGGAAGGCATTGCACTGTTCCACCTCCTCCCCTAGTGTTAAACCAGCTCCATCCTGAATTGCCCCACTCCATTTCACCTGGTTAAGAATAATAAAAAAAAAACAGCTGTTTGCAGATGTTCAGTTTAGATAATGTGATTCTATCACATACCAACATTTCCTTACCTCGCATTTAAAACCATGGGCTTTGGCATGAAATACAGAAAGGAACGGCTCCATGTTCAGAAGGTGCTGGAGCTCCGGACAGCTTTTTGCAACTCTTTGGAGGTAGGGCCAATATTTGCAGGTGATTTGCCTACTGGCCAGCTTTTCTTGCAGGTACAGGGATATGACACAATGTCCCCTTATACATATTTAAGGCACAGAGCAGGACTCCGTGCCGACCCACTGCAAGCTCCAATCCCTCCTCGTCTACCTTGCTGGCAGATCTTTGTGAGGTCTCTCTCTGGCTGCGGACCACTCTCCTCCACAAACACCTCTTCCACTGACCTACAATATGGAAAATGGTTGATGGAAAAAAGACTGTCCTAAACAAACTCTTCAGAAAGAGGTTATTATAGTGCTGTAGTCTAATTATCATCTAGAATTGTACATGTTTGGTTGTGTTGTGAATGTTTGTCTACAAATCTTTTCACGTCTTCGTCCTTGGCTATGAAGACGCCTTCAAAGATGGCCTGTTCCTCAGATCTAAAAATACAAAAAACAACAATTGGTGATGGACAACAATCTTATAACTTATAATCTGAGATTTCTTAGTTCACATTGAAGAGCTGTTTTCTTATTAATACAAACACTGTGATACACAGTTTGAAGTACCTAGCAGCATTCTTGAAACTGTGATGCTTTGCCGTTTCCATCAACTGAAACTGCAGGCATATCTGGGGTGCATGCAGGACAGTTGAAGGGTTCTTCCTTGCTTGTCCACCTCAAATCGCACAACCTCCCACTCAAAAAAACGTTTCAGAAAACTGTGTGCTGAGATCTTGCCAGTCTATTAAAAATAAGGAAACCAACAGCTAATAATGTACAACAAATACATTAGCATCAAACAGCTGATCAAACCACAAGAAATATCAACAATACTGCAGGATAGATAAATTCAATACTCACACGACCAAAGCGGACAGTTCGCCGATTCAGCATTCTCAGCATGGTGCCGCCATCTTCATTTCTTCAAATGAAAAAAAAGACATCTGTGGCATAAACTGTGTGAAGGGTTGCAGGCCAGTAGTCAGTAGTCTGTTTAGGCCAGCGACTCCAGCAGTCCAAGTGGCTTGGTATGCCTCGCAAATTAACTCGGGCATGCTTAGATCATGCCGTCCTGGAAATATCAAAAACACATCCACTGTAATATAAACCAGGTTTGGGTTCTTTGTACAATTTATACATTACCTTGTGTACTTCGTATATATATATATATTTTTTTATATCTATGTCAAACTTGTAGGGAGTCGCTCGCGTATGGATAGATATTTATATTTAAGATGCTTCTCAAACAGGACAAAATAAAGTTCTTCGCATTCTTACCATTTATTGTGACTACAGCAACAATCTTTCCTGCACTGACCCTCAATGACTCTGGTGGACAACCACAGATTTTGTCAGGCATCTCCACAGGTACAAGCCGGACTGAAAAGGATAATACGGTACATTTGAATTATGATCATTTTACATAATCTACTTTTTATGTAAAAAAATCAAATGATTGGTTCTGGTTTGATTGTTTCCCTGACATATCAAGCTATACATGTATTCCTTGATTTGAACACTCATAAGTGCCTAAACAATGTAGATCTTCAAAATATCATGAATGAAAAACAATACTGACCCTTATTTGACTGATTCCTGCTTGATTTTGGCCTTGCATAGACAATATTTCCAGTAACGTCCAGTTCTCATCCTTCAGTTCTTGGTCATCAACCAGGTTATCCAAGATCATGAGATGTTCTTGGATTTCTGAATCACTCTTGGACATTGTGATGGACAGAAAAGACTCACAACGAATAGATAGAATAAAAATAAATTTTGAAGTTGCCAAATTTGAGGGACCTAAAAAAAAAAAAAAAAAAAAAAAAGAATTGAACAGTTTATACCATTTTCTCTTCATCTGTGTTTCCAGAATGGGCTAGATTGTGTGTGATAGATCAATAAACAAGAAGTTAATATTGTTTATACACACACACACACACACACACACATATATATATTATATATATACACACATCATTTTTTGTTATTAATTATATTAGACAAAAATTGTTAATAAAATGTTCCAAACAAAGCCACAGCAGAACTTCTAATATATATGAATCAGTCAATAAGTTATGACAGCATTACTTATTACATTAATTATATGCATTAATTGTTTTATTTAATATTTAAAAACTATGATTAGCCACAATTTAGTAGTTATGAATTATTTTTTATTGTTTATGACAGATTTATTTGGGTGTTTATATAATTTTATATAAATAAATAAAAATTAGGCTGTAAATAAAACAACAAACCAATCTGGCAACACCGCTCTTCATCTGAACATTTATAATGTTGGATAATAGTTGTGGGCTAATGTAATACTGAAAATATTGCATTAAGTTACCCTATGATTGTACCTTACATGATTATATGTGACAAAAAAATGAACTTGAATTCAATTAGCTAACTTTGCTAGCAATAGCATTGACACTAACATTTGGCAAGCTATATTTTTATAACGTCTTCTATCATTTACGGTCATACGAAATTGCTACCTTACACATCTAAAGATTCTATACACAACTTCTTGTCCTGATTCAACAGTTTTTGATGTGTAACTTAAATGTGTAAAAAATCTCTATTTATTAGCTTCTACTTACCGAGTGGAAAATCGCAATGGACCTTGGGAGTTGGGATAGCCCCATTCAGTGACGTCAGCGTTATTGAGGATTTAATAAATAAAAATAAAAAAATAAAAAAAATAAACTTTTATTAATTGAACACAACCGTAGCATATTATATATTAATATTTATTAACACCAACAAACCTCCGATAAAAATACGTTATACCAGTATGACAAGAAAACGCTTAAACTGCTTACTTGGAGCGTTGTTAAACTCACCGTTGAATGGCGTTTTAACTGCAGTTGGGTGTTGTTAAACTCACCGATGAATGGCTTTTTAACTGCAGTTGGGTGTTGTTAAACTCACCGATGAATGCGGTTGCACACCATGTGCGTTGTTAAACTCACCGCTGTTTCATCTGTTCCCCTCCGCACTCGAACGTAACTTAGCTGTTTTTAATTTATACTCAAACATCTCTGCGAATTATTGACTGGCGTTATAATCGCGCGACAAAACGCATCGGTAATCAAATTCGTTGCCAACTCTTTTAATAATCGAATTGTATCAATTCGTTGCAGCCCTAGTCCATATAGCAACCAAAACGTTTAAGTTTCACGTTATTCTGTCGAGATCTGAAAAATCTTCGCAACAACGAGCAAGCGAGTGATTATGTACATTCACTGAGTGAATATTATGAAAATAAAATATATATTTCTCGCTAGAAATGTAATCAAATCTTATTTTTATGCAGAAACTAACTCAAAATATAGATTTTTCTCACTAAAAATGAGAGAAATGTCCGCCATGTTTTTTGTTCTCACGGCCGGAATCTTGAAAGTCACGTGACCTGTACGAAAAGAATAGGCAAAAAAAAATGTAACAGTCATACAATTCAAGGGCCATTATTGTAACCCCTCTACGTTTTGCACTTTGGACCAACGTAGTCAGGGTACATTTTTATATGAGACTGGGTTGAGTGTAGAGGTCTTTTATCATCCTGAAGAGGCTCATTTTGACTGGCTGAGTGTGCATTTATTATATGCCTAATTACCACACAAGTAAATAATTAAATATTAGCCCACTTGTAAAGCTTCAGCAGTTTTCTAGCAAACAGCTTTGAGCGAAGAGAGAAGAACAAGTTCAAACTAACAGGGCTCTCAGGTTATGAAGACAGGCAAGAGTGACACCCCCGATGGGGGAACAGGGGGGTTGGATCTTGGATGGGTTGCGGGAATGGGGTTGTTTCATGACAATATGTCAGTCATCGTGAGGTAACGAAAATATGACTAGGCCTAGACTACTTGTCCCGAGCAGGTGTTGTCAGTGAACAGGCTGTAAAACTGCTGGCTAAGTTAGAGACACTCATGAAAAACTGATGCTAATTATCTGAGAAACATTCTCTAACACCAGTCAAGTTGTCATTGTTTGTGTCAAACAAGTTGTGAATTTGTTGTAACAATAAATTAGGAGATGATTCATGAGTTACTCTGTGCTATAGTGATGCTTGAGCTCCAGCGGTTTCCTCTGTGGGTGAACGAAACTCTCGGAAGATGTTGTAGCAGAATCACGTAAACAATTCCAGGATATGCTTTTTTTCCATTGGTTGTTGCATTAAATCTTACCCAGATATGATAGGCACCTCTCTATTTGTCACCCCTACTTCATGCGCTCATAACACCTATCACACAAGATCAAGTAATTTGATTAAATTTAGTACTTCTACTACCTTTGGACGTAATGCCTTCCGCTTTGCATCAGTACATGACTGGAACATTCTACAAAATACTCTGAAACTTACATCTCTGATCCCAATTTCCACCTTTAAGCAAAACCTCGAAAATCACATAGTTGACTCTTGTTCCTGCTCACAATCATGAACCATATTTATACACACATATTTAAGCACTCTATTTCTTTTCTTTTCCCCTTTGTTGTCTATCTTTTTTTAATTTAGTTGCTTGTTCTATGTGTTATGTGTTTGACTATGTACAGCTGTACAGTTATTTATTCTTTTAGCCTCTTGGCCAGGTCATGTTTGTAAATGAGAAGTGGTTCTCAAACAGTTTACCAGGATAAATAAAGGTTAAATAAATAAAATAAAATAAAATAGTGCTATTTTCTGATTGGCTATTGTGTAGCCCCTTTCTTCTTTTTGATTGGGTGATAAGTGGGGCTCAATTGAACTCCAGGGGAGACGCGCTTGGTTCCTGCCGGGTCTATAGTGAGAGCGGCACGGCCAAATACATTTTGGGGCGCTGCGGCATATATATTATAAATAGTTTTTCTGCATGAGAAATACAATGTGTGGTGGGAATGCGTGACAAAGGACACTTGAGAGCCCTGAAACTAGTCGGAGATTAAGAGTTATACCACTGATCACACGGGTCATCACCACATCAGTGTTGACATGAAATATTGATTTGAGTTGAAACTGTTTAAAATCTTACCTATTCATTAAAATGTTCAAAACAGTTTAAAATTCCTGAGACTCGACAGTGTGATACTAAAGACTGAGAGCCGCAGTGGATTTACTCCAGATATTCAGATAACAAAATTACGCATCTTACCCAGCCAGTATTCGCTCTCCACATTCCCGAATCCTCTCTTGTACTGATTCCACGGCCGATAGAAATTCACACTGCCGTCCATTCTCCTCTGAAACACCTGTGATGGGTTTATATAGAATATATGATTCATAATGTATGTTCTGATGTGTGTTTGATGATCTAAAGTTACATTCGTACCGTCCATCCTCCGTTGTCTTCATCTTTCCCATCTGAGATCATGTGACAGTAAACCCAGACAGGAACGTCTCCTGCTGGATAGATGGGGTAAATCCCACTGACTGTTTCTCCTGCTTTATAAACATCAGAACAGTCGGCCGGCTTGTCTACATGATCGCACTCACAGCCCAATAAAACGGGGATAAGAGCCGCCAACAATAACATCTGCACAAGAGAGAGAATGAGGTAAACATCAGTCTGAAATGAAGATGGAAAACATCTTAAAGATTCTGACTAACAAAACAGATAAACTTACTGCCATCTTCTCAATGTCCTCAGTAGATCACTGCAGAGATGTTTGCTTCTTTAAAAAAAGATAGAAGAAATTCTTTACTCAGAACATTTGTAATAAATTAATTAATATAAACCACTGAATGTCCAGATAAGCTTTGGAGAGTCAACCAGCAACTCACCGTCTGTGTTTCCCAGGTGGAGACTGCTTTAAATATCTTGGAAACTGCTTTAAATATCTGATGTTCAGGCTCCTCCTCAGTGTCAAAATGCATTTGAAGCAATGTTGGAAAAACATTTTTTGTGCAAATTTAAGAATCATCCAAAATGTGGAAGCATGGAAATTCCCAGTTCCTGTTAATGATTTATAAACCATCGATATGCACAGATAAATGTTCCTAAATACACCCCGTAAATCGTGGAGTCCACCAACAGAACATTCATAATTGGTCCTCAATAACTAATTTACCAGCTTTCTATAAATACTCAAACCACACAAACACAAGATCACAGATTAACTTTGACCCAAACAGGCCTGTGACCTAAAGAGGTCAAACACACATGAGTCAGTTTTATAGGAAGGGGATTTACTAGTATAGGTGAAAGACCATGGAAAGACATGACATTTCAAATCAATTTCATTCGAATGTTGAATATAATCATAGGAGAACTTCAGGCGATCAGAATCTTTCATTCTTACACACGTCCATTTTAATTTTCTGATTTGGTGACTTACCTCGGTTGTTCTTCTACAGGGAAGCATGTTGGAATATTTTGACGTGTTTTGAATATATAAGTGTTATAGACTGGGAATTATGCAAAGCAACATGGGAAAACATCTAAGACTGCAAAAGCAATATAAAGGATGAACAGGTTTCCTAACTCAAAACTTTTGTTTTCACCGACACACTGTCCAACATACCATCGGTTGATAAGGTACACCAATGTTAACCAATCTGTGATGTATTCAAACACTACACTTTTTGTTTCCACTAAACCATTTTTTCTTAGTGTGAAGATTATTTTAATAATCTAAAGAACCCTTTTACACTATAAAGAGCCGTTTGTGTGATAGAAAAATCCCATGGATTTCTTTAAAGAATGCCAATAATGAGCCTTCATTTTTATCTTTAGACCAGAGTCAGGGCTTTTTGGCTTAACCACCAAAGAGCTCTGTCAAATAAATCTAGCTGAATAAGTTCTGTTAATAAGAAAAATGCATTCCCTCTTATTGAAGATTGATCTCTAAAGAACCCGGACGGGAACGTCTCCTGCTGGATAGATGGAGTAAATCCCACCGACTGTATAGAGTTGTATAGACGTCAGAACAGTTGAATGGCATTAATTTAGTTACTGCCCAAAACAACAAGAAGAGAAGAGCTGACAAAACACCTTCATCTACAAGAGACGGAGGAGAGAGAGAGAGAGAGAGAGAGAGAGAGAGAGAGAGAGAGAGAGAGAGAGAGAGATAGAGAGAGAGATGAACATCACACTGAAATCAAGTGGAACCGTCTCTAAAAATATGATTGACACAATGAATGAAAACCAATGAACTTACTGCCATCTTCTTAATCTTTCCTCAGCAGTTCAATTTATCTAAAATATAAAAGAAGGTTTTACTTAGACAACTTCATATGTAAAATTGTATAAAATTCTGGATGTATAATGTAAATGCTGAAGAATAACTCACCTATTGTGTTCTTCAGTCGAGGCTCCTCCCAAACATGAACATTTCAATTCCTGGTTGTTGTTGGTTTTTTTACCCCCCTTTTTTAATATTTTGTATTTTTAGGGGATTCTATGGTACTACATAATAGTTAAGCTGTATTTATAATCCATTTATTCACTTTTTGAGCATAGAGCTGAAAATAAAATTTCTAACTTAAACTGTTGTAAATCTTGAATGCTTTAAAGCAGAGGTTTTCAAAGTCTAAGACAGCAGGCCTCCCTTTTGACACAACTTACCCAATGGTTTATAATAGATTATTGCTGAGGTGAAAGATGTTAAAAAAAAGTAAAAATTTAAAAAAAAAAAAAAAAAGCTAGAATTGTACGTTTGTTATGAAAAATGCACAAAAATACTATTTTCAATTTTTTATGAAATATATATTTTCAAAAACAAATTTTACTCTAAAACTACAAGAAAACCAAAGCCATAAATCTAAACGAGTTAAATGATTTCTCACAAAAAAGAGCTTTTAGTGAATGTTTGGCTGCAGTACCAAACGCTTCCACTAGAGCAAACTCGTCTCAAGATGAGCACAAGTGTTCATTATTTAATTCAGGACCATTTTGTCTGTTTGAATCATGTCGATGATTTTTTTGTGTTCACATACCAAGTGCAAAACCTTTACCAAGTTTCGGTCAAAAATGACTGAAGAGCACCAGGGGGTTTAATAAAACATCCGTACACATTGACAAATGTTGCTATACAACAACCACATAATCTTGAAATCACAAGCATATTATCGAACACATGGATTACACCTAAAGAATATTTTCTCAACTTACCAGCTTTCTGCAAACACCCAGATTAGAGGAATCCCCAAATAATAATAAAACAGAGGACTGAATTTGACCTTAAAAGGCCTCGTGACCTCAAGGGTCACTCATGATGATCTCATATAGAAAGACAATTTCACAAACATGAGGATTTACCAGACATCTGTAGGAATAACACTCAAATCACAATAAACATGAGCGATGTTATATGGCATCACATATAATAGGAGAATTCCCAGCATGCTCCTAAATCCTCCAGGCCAATACATTTCCTACTGTACTTCTAGATACGGATTTAAAAACAACTTCATGCTCACAAACAGCAGTTTCTAGTAGGGCTGCACGTTTTCAAGTTTTTCATTAACTGTTAACCGAGGCCCTTAGCGGTTAATACTCGGTTAACCATAGTGTGCGAGCCGCAACCCCGAGATACAGACACACGAGAAAGGGGTAGTTCATTTTTAACACCTTTAATAACTGGTTGGACCACTTTTGAAACGAAATTAATTTATAGAAATAAAACGCAGTAGTAAGGAGAACAGAGCAGTTAAAGTAGGTCACTGACTTTTGCGTTCGCGGCCTGTGAACACGGCCCTAGAATTTAATGCAGTCATATTATAGCACTTTTTTTTTAGAAACTTTGCGGAAAGAAACAGTCAAATAAATGCGTACAACAACATTTATCTACACCCATTTTTAACAAGGTGAGTTTTGTGCCTATAGCTTACACTGCAATCATTCTGCAAATCCTGTGTTATGGATTCGGCTTTAGCACCACTAGCATCATGGGGATGGTTGGCTGGGTGTTGGCTGTCGAGGTTGCACTTCTAAGTATACTTAAAGTACATACAATAGCACTTTATTGTAAATGTGAAACCTGTCTGAAAACAGTGGTATCTCTTGTAGTATGTTATTTGAATATTAAGATGTCCTTTAAACTGTGTAGCATCTTACTTAAATTTAATTGTTAGCCTTGTTATTTGATATTGTGATGACCTGACAGGGGACTGCAGATGTAAAGTAGCCCTGGGGCATATTTACATTGCTGAAAAGCTAAGATGTTCATTAATATGCATTGTCCCTTTTAAAGATAAATAAATAAATACTTGCATTTTGCCCCGTCATTCTCTATTTTAAAGTGCTCCTACGCTGTGCTTTTCTTTGCCCGCTTCATATTTGAAAACTGGTCATGACTACAGGCCAATTTATACTTCTGCGTCGGGTGCGCGCGGTAGGTACGCGTAGCATACGCACAGACACGTGCCCTTCGCAGTACCCTTCGCCGTAACCTGACGCGCACCTCCTCAAAAATGTAACTACACGTCGCGGCGACGCGGACCGCAAGATCTGTGATTGGTCGGCTTGGTAGCATCGCGTTTCCTCCTACGCATTTCCGGCGTGTTTTTCTGCACCGCCCGCCATTTTTAAATTCTAAGTACAGCGAAACTGTTAAAAAAAACTAAAAACTTACTGCTTTTCCACCTCGATAAGCTGCAGCTCCAATGTGATCCGCTCTCTTTCAATCGCCATTGCTTGTAGTAGCCTAAACTCAAAACAGTCGCGAGGAATCTTCTTCTTCTCTAGGAACCGCGCGGAATCTAAACACAGTGGAACATTAAAACCCTCCACCGCCAACTAGTGTTTCGGCGCTGTACTGCAGAGCAACGCAGACCTAAACGCAGAAGTATAAATGCTCACGATGGCATCGCCTACGTGCGTAGCCTACGCCCTACACTACGGCGTACATTCGACGCAGAAGTATAAATTGGCCTTACTTCTTGTGGACATTACAAATGTCTGGGAGCACTCTGGCGGTCTCTGGTGGTGCAAAAATGTATTACAACTAAATTCAATGCACGCCATTGACGCCACTTCACCGAGCAAAATGTTTCACGGTTAACCATGGACACCCCTAGTTTCTAGCATTTGCAGAAAGCCATCAAAAAAATTATATTTTCTGAAGCCCCCCTGAGATTTCAAATGAGTACATAATACTTTTAGATATCATAAACATAACTATTTTTTCAGTGGTGTATAAACACCTTACATAATGAACCGTTATGTTTTTTCCCCCATAATATGGGGTCTATCAACTGTTTGTTTACCCATATCCTTCAAAATATCATATTTTGTGTTCAGCAGAAATTTATTCATACAGTTTGGAACAACTTAAAGGTGCATTGTGTAATATTTAGGAGGATCTGTTGACAGAAATGCAATATCATAAACATAACTATGTTTTCAGTGGTGTATAAAGACTGTACATAATGAAGCGTTATGTGTTTATTATCTTATAATGTGGTGTTTCTCTCTACACACACACCGCGGGTCTCCTTACATCCACATGTTTAATCTACGGTGGCCCTGAACTGACAAACACGTTTCATCACTATGTTGTTGTTCGTGTAAAGAAGCT
Source organism: Chrosomus eos (assembly GCA_036326025.1). Taxonomy (NCBI): domain Eukaryota; kingdom Metazoa; phylum Chordata; class Actinopteri; order Cypriniformes; family Leuciscidae; genus Chrosomus; species Chrosomus eos. Next base: position 781,337 of record JAZAVI010001355.1, read on the forward strand.
GTTAAAGTCAGCGAATAAAACACTGACACAATGATGAACAGGTGACAATAACATTCGCAATAACGTATCGTTTTACTGAATAATAAAGTAAACATTTTTTTTAATGTATTATCTTTGCAAAAGAAACCTGTTTAACTGGCGACTCTGCTGTCTCAGAGGACGACATCACTTCCTGTCGACCACCGTAACTTCTGTTGGGTGCAATTCACAACCTCACCACTAGATGCTGCTAAAATGTACACACTGCAGCTTTAATAATTACTGACATGCAGGCAAAGCAAATAAAGCAGTTCATCTTTTAACAGGGTTCGTACAAATACTGTAAAATCAAAAGCACTACTTTTAGGTTTTCAAGGACTACAATCAGAGATCACACTTATCAAATAATAACTTTAGAATTTTTTAAAACTCAAATTACAGATATAAGGTATCCAAAATGCAACTTACTACGTTTAAAAATAATACATAGCTTATAATGGCTATTATTGTGCAATTAATAATATTTTTATATTACTTGGCGCTGTGTTATTTTGCATGGAAAGATTGCATCTGTGCTTTTTCACAAAAAAATAAAAAATCATGTATATTGTATTTATTGTAGTCCAGCACTTTTCAAGTACCTCTTCGTAAATATGGCTGTTTTTTTAAAGGGGTTTCCAGGCCTTAAATCTCAAAAAGTCAAATTCACGTACTCAAATTACCTTGTAAAAGCCATGTTTTAAAGGTGCTATATAGAACTTTTCTACTAAAATGAATCCTTTTTTTATTGCCTGTGTGTGAAGGGGTTGTAATCACACATTACAATGATCCACTTGTCGAGTTTTGCCATTACCTCTGAAGGCCAGTATTCCTATTTCTATGTGAAGTCTCCGGGTCGGATTTACCGCAAAATCCATCGGATGTGACGTGCATGCGCGCTCCCGAGCCTCTCTCCTTATAAACAGTCTATTGTAGACGGTCAGGGAGTTACGTCCGGTTAAAGGCGCATGTTTTTCGGCTTATATCTCGGTCAATCTTTGATCAATATTCCCAAGACTCGAATCGTTCGTAGTGGTGGACGGGGCCTTTCGAACGAGCCCACCCCCGAGGTCCAACTCGCCCGGCTCCCCAAGTTATAGCCCTTCGAAATCGGGGGTCCCAGCGAACGGCGATCCGGTAGGGGGCATCCCCGAGGCCTGCCACTCTAGCGTTCGGGCAAGGGTCCCCCTGGGACCTCCTCCCCCGAATTTGAGCTCTCTGGGTCTTTGCGTTCCGGAGATACGAGCGATTTTCTTCTGAGATCGTGACGTCACCGGCGTCCGCAATTTTGCAGCGCGCCCGATGGTTTTCTGCTAATATCTCCACGAAAACACCACCAAAAACTATGGAACTTATATGGTTCTTTTCAGCTCGACTAGATGGTCCCAACGAGCTCGGTGCTCGCCGAATCTGCCTAGTATTCGCCGAGATATTTGCGTAATAGACGGTATTGTCTATGAGTTCGAGCACGAGCACTCTTGTAAAAATTGGTTGCAATCTGAAACATCACCGCTAGAGGCCGCTAAAAGTTACATAGAGCACCTTTAATAAGCGGTTTATTTTGATTCTTTAATTTTAACCTCAGTTTGGGAAACTTCGCTTTATAAAAAATATATTTTTCATGCTTTGAAATAAAACAGGAGCATTTTCTTTAGTGACATGGTCAACTTTATTGGTCATAGTGTGGACATCCGATCATCTGCTGCCCGAGGCGAGGATCCGGACAGCAGATCATGCGAGCGTTTAGCCGGTTCGACACGCAACTGTAACATGTAAGATCACGGAAACACCGGATGGATTTAACGTGCAGCTTTGACGAAGCCAAGCAAGGTTTTTGAGGAAAACAGATTAAGATAAGGAATCCTGGGATAGATGTGTGAGTTATCTGCGGGTGAATGAACGAAGGCATGATGGTTATCCGGTTCTCAGGATGATGTGAACTCCGGAGTCGGTGAACACTGGGCCGCTCATGTCTCCGACCTTCAGCGCGAACGAGACGTCTTCAAAGGGCTTCTGCATTTGACCTGACACACACATACACACACACACACACAAACACACACACAAATAAGAGGATTAAGACAGGACACGATAGATCAACGTTTGGCTGAAAACTGTTTAACATCTGATAACTCTTTATATTTGAAAGTTGATAACCAAATTCAAATAATCCAAATTTGTATTCATTTATAATTCTTAATATTTGAAAGTTGATAACCGATATATTGGCCAATAAATATATATATATAACGATAACTTTACAAATTAGCATATATCTGCCGATACTGATATGGCGGGCGATATGTCGTGCATCACTACTATCGAGGCTGTCAGCAGATGATGCTGAGATTAAAGGGTTCGTTCCCCAGAAATGATAATTGTGTCAGTAATTACTCTCCCTCATGTTGTTCAACCCCGTAACTCTTTTCTTCATCTTCAGAACACAAATTAACATATTTATGATGAGATCTGGAAGCTGGATCACTCCTCCATAGGCTTCTAGGCAATTAAAACTTGCCGGCCCAGAAAGTTAGTAAAGACAATGTTTAAAATAGTCCAAGTGACTACAGTGCTCAATCTTAAGTTTATCAAGTGACGAGAATACTTTGAGCACAAAAACCCCCCAAAAATAACAACTTTATTCAACTATTGCTTTTCGTCTGTGTGTGCCTCTGAGTTCAGTTTGTGGCATTGTTAAGGCACTATTACGTTTTCTTGTTGGTTTCTCACGCTTCGGACATCCAGGAAATGCACACTTTAGAGCCGTTTTAAACACGAGACCCGTCTGCGTCCTCTTCTCAGTTCTCACGCATGCGTCACGGCGCTCGTGAACTCAGAGGCACTCGGAAGAAAATCAATACTTGAATAAAGTCGTTATTTTTGTTTTTTTAGCGCACAAAAAGTATTCTCGTCGCTTGATAAACTTAAGATTGAGTCACTGTCGTCACTTGGACTATTTTAACGATAACTTTTCTGGGCCGGCAGAATGAAATTACTCAGAAGCCTATAGAGGAGTGACCCAGCTCTTAGATCTCATCAGAAATATCTTCATTTGTGTCCTGAAGATGAAGAAGTTCTTACGGGGTTGAACAACATGAGGGAGAGTAATTGTATGGCTAGTCTCACCCCTGCCGAATATGCCCAGGTCTCCTCCGTTCCTCGCTGAGCTGCAGTCGCTGAACTGAGACGCCAAACTCTCAAACTCCTCCTCTCCAGACTTGATCTGTTCAATGTACTCTACACACACACACACACACACACACACACACACACACACACGCAGAGAGAACATAGCAGCATTGATTATATTTCGTCTGAGCCTCGAGTCGTTTATGACGGAGGAAAAAAGAGCCCCATTGAAGCAACTTCCAGTTTTATTAGTAATATTTCAGTTTCCCAGGAAGTGCCGCTTTTGTTCACCTGAACACATGAGATGGAAACAGTGCTTCATTTGCAAATGTTACATGCAATATTAAAAATTTTCTCAACTAAAATTTGAAGCTTTGGATGGAAACCTATCTAGTGTGCAGTGGCGGCTCGTCAGGGACGGGTGAAGGACGGTTTAATGTTAATACAATTCCCAGATATTAATTTAATGTCTCAGAATGTGTATTTCTAACATTAGTTAATGCACTGTGATCTAACATGAACAAACAATGAACAGCTGGATGTTTATTACCTAACGTTAACAAAGATTAAAAATAGTGTAACAAATGTATTGCTCATGGTTAGTTCATGCTAGTTAATACATTAGCTAATGTTAACTAGTGTAAAGAGTGATCAAATTTACTAAACTACCATTAAAACAACAGCTACAGATTAAACATGAAGAAAGACACTAAGTTGGATATAGGCTAGAGTAATCAGCTTCACTAAACGACTGAACCTGCTCGTTAACATGGACGTCTAAAGATCAGAACGATGGATTTTTGCTTCAATTGACTAGGTGAGTGAACTTATATTTAAATTGTTTTGATGTGTCGTTTTCTATAAATATTCAGGTCTATAAGTGACCAAAAAAGCCATTTAAAGCTGTTAAAAAAATCAGACCGCTAAAATGTTGTGCACCGCCTCTATTTTAAAAGCTGTGGTTGATTATGATTTGACTTTTCTAACTTTAGTTAGTGTGTAATGTTGCTCTTTGAGCATACACAACATCTGCAAAGTTACAGCGCTCAAAGTTCAAATCAAAGGGAGAGATTTACTTTTACAGAAATCGCTTTTAAAGGACTACAACAAACGGCTGGTAGAGACTACACGAGATTCCTCCTGGGTTAGTGACATCACAAACCCTAAAATTTACATAAACCCCGCCCCCGGAACACGATTTATAGATGATCAAGACACAATATGCAAATCAATAACTAGAAGATAACTACACATAAGCTACATACATTCATCAACTAACCATCAGAAATGTTGCTTCTACATGTTGTCACTTTTTGAGTCTCTACATCTTTGTCCGACTCTGGTTTAAAAGACAAAGTTTTTGAAACACACACAAGCTGTTGAAGCTCCGCCCCCTGTGCCGGGAGCAGCAGCTCATTTGCATTTAAAGGGACACACACAAAAATTGTGCGTTTTTGCTCACCCTGAAAAAGTGACAATGTTAACATGCTGTAAAAAATGATCTGTGGTGTATTTTGAGCTAAAAACTTCACGCACACACTCTGGGGACATCAGACACTTATTTTAGATCTTGTGAAATACCCTTTAAACCCCGAGCCGCCGCTGCCAGTGAGCTAGCGTGCGTGTCTTACTGTGGATGAGCTGCAGCGCCTCGTCTTTGCCGCGCGTGATGTTCTCCTCTCTCCAGGAGGAGGGCCGGCGTGACCCGCTGTGTTTGACCAGCAGGTGAGAGCATCGCACCTTCTCCAGCTCGCCCGCCCCGTCCGCCCCCGACCCGCTCGGGCGCTCCCACTGACTCGCATTCGTGATGTGGTTGAAGTAATACACCCGACCTGCGCCACACACACACACACAACATCACGGACAAGCAACTATTCGTCCTGTTATCAGGGTTCACACTCCCTCAAATTCATACATAGGCAACGAAGTACTGGAGAAATAACACATTAGCGGACCAGAGAGAATATTATGATATTTTCCCAGAAAACTTCTTGCACAAAAAATAAATTCAAGCACTTTCAAGATTTATATATGCATTTTTATTTTGAAAAACTTGAGGGAAAAAATCATATGCACAAACTTTCAAGGATTTCAGGGACCCGTGGGAACCCTGTGTTTTATCTGTGGCTATTATTGATGGCAAAGTATTGATAACTCTGACTTCCGAAGTACATACCGTATTATCCAATGTTGGTTTGTGCTTTTCATGTAATATGAGGCCGGGGTTTTGTTTTTGTACATTATATGTGTTGTTACAGACATGTGATGTACATTGTTGTGTAAGTGTTGAAGAAAATGCAATAAAAAAACAGTATTACAAATTATTCTTACTATTATCAATGTTGAAAACTGTTGTGCTGCTTCATATTTTTAAGGGAAAAATTTGGGGTCAGTAAGATTTAAATTTCTAATCATCATATTATAGTGATTTCTGAAGGATCATGTGACACTGAAGACTGGAGTAATGATGCTGAAAATTCAGCTTTGATCACAGGAATAAATTACACTTTACTATATATTCACATAGAAAACAGCTGATTTACATTAATATAATATTTCACTGTTTTTGATCAAATAAATGCAGCTTTGGTGAGCAGAAGAGACTTTCCTTAAGTCAAGTCACCTTTAGTTATAAAGCGCTTTTTACATCAGAGTGTTTCAAAAGCAGCTTTACAGAGATAACAGGAAAATAATGTTTGTTTCTAGAAGAAAATAGCACATCACAGTAAAGCTTAAGTAAATTCAGTGATGTTTCATTTTTGTTGTTAAAAAGTTAAATTAGTTCATTTATATACATAGTTGCTCTGGGAAAAACCATAAGATTTTTTTATTTATTTCAAAGATTTTATTCATTGTGTGTGTATATATAAAACATTACATTAAATTATTTATATATGAAATTAACCTTAGCTGCTATGTATCTTAATGAGAGAGATAACTTAAAATTGAAGCAGAAGTACCTTAGATTGAAGAGATTAGTAATAATATATAAATTAATACTGTAATATTACTATATTGTTGCTAGGCTTATTTTTTTCTACACCCTTTTTATGGATTTTTAGTGGAAGCTATAAGATCACCCACAAACGCTCAAATAAATAATCCATATTTTTAATTATTTGGTAAGTGAAATAATGATTTAACCGCCAGAATTAACCCTTTTCAATCGAGATGACAGGCTTAACTTAGTGGACATGAAATATTCCGCGTACACGATTGATATAATTAAACATTACTCGTAATTTAATAAAGTAAAATTGAAAACACAAAAATGATATATTGACAATTAGCTAACGCTATTACCATTCGGATGGCTAAATATCATTCTGGCCCAGATATAAAGATATGGTTAGAAATCCAAATGTTTTGATATTGTTGAGATTCAGTGTGTGATGCTTTAACTCGTCAGCTTTTAAACACCGAACATCTCAGAATCACTCGCTCGTGTTGGGTTAAATCAGCATTCAGTCAGGTTTGGGTTTGCGTTAGCATCGACTCTCGATCGCGGGCTCGGTTGTTTTTGGCGGTTCGGTGTCGGTTAGCCATTAGCATACGCACTGCTCACACGCGCCCAAACACTGACTCAGTTCCGGGTTTAGATGTGAACACGGGCCGCCACGACTGACCTGAACTCCGGCTCATGCGCTTCTCCCACCCGGACGGCAGCTTCTCATCGTCGGACATGATTTGAGAATGGTGTCGGTTCGGTTCGGCTCGGGTCTGGTCTGATGTAGCGCCGCTGCAGTGACGGGGACTGACCGACGAGGGGCGACAGAGGACCAACACTGGGAAACTGCTTTACTGTGATGCTTATGCTTAATTCTTTCTCTTTTCTTGTAAATGGAAAAAATGTAAGCCCTCCTTTAATATAAAACAGTCTACTTCTGTTCCTCTCTCTCTCTCTCTCTCTCTCTCTCTCTCTCTCTCTCTCTCTCTCTCTCTCTCTCTCTCTCTCTCTCTCTCTCTCTCTTCTCTCTCTCTCTCTCTCTCTCTCATACAGATAAGGTTCATTTCATATATAAATAATTTAATCATCATATATTGTAATATGACATTACAAAATGTAATGTTACACACACACACAACACACACACGCACACACACACACACACACACACACACACACACACACACACACACACACACACACACACACACACACACACACACACACACACACACACACACACACACAGTATGAATAAAAAGTTTGGAATAAATTAAAAGAAAATGTTGTGTTTTTTAAGGGAAAAGTCTCTTCTGCTCACAGAGGCTGCAATTATTTGATCTAAAATACAGTAAATATTATAATAATGTAAATCATCTGTTTTCTATGTGAATATATAGTAAAGTGTAATGTATTCCTGTGATCAAAGCTGAATTTTCAGCATCATTACTCCAGTCTTCAGTGTCACATGATCCTTCAGAAATCACTATAATATGATGATTAGAAATTTAAATCTTATGGACCCCAAACTTTTGAGTGTATCATGGTTTCAACAAAAATATGAAGCAGCGCAACGGTGTTGAATATTGACAGAAACACTGGGAAACACCGCTTACTATGGAAGCTTGTTTCTTTTTTCTTGTAAATGGAAAAAAAGTAAGACCCCCTTTAATATATTTCTATGTGAGTTTTTTAAAATGTTCTATGTTTCTCTCTGTCAAAATATTGACTATTTTAGTATATTTTTCTGTGATGATGACTGATCGGCTACCTGGCTGTTTGTCTTTACCCTTGCTCCCCTTTCTCTCTTTTTCTTAATTATTTTGTTTCTTATTAAATTAAACTGTTCTTTAGTGAGTTTATGTGATTAGAAAAGTAGAATTTATTTTATTGCATGACTCTGTAGAAATTAAACAACAATTTTTAAAAACAGAAAACATCGGATTTGATAGGGAATCTTGTTTCTGTCACACAAAGGGCAAAATCATGCTTTTGGAAATCATGATTAAAAAAAAATCAAAATATGACATTAAAAAGTGAAAGAAGAAATGGTAAATAACATAAACGTCGCAACTGACATACAGTCGAAATCAAAATAATGACACGAGGATTCAAAATTATGAAATTTAAAAAAGACATTAACTAACTGGTGGTAGGATTAAGGTGGTGTAATTTGTGAGTATATTTTGATTTATTTAGCTACTATTCTATTCGGAGATTCGATAGATAGATTTGTTTGGGATTTTCATCACACTAAAAAGGCATTTACGACGTCTTACATCGATTAGCGGCAATTTCCATGGTGACCTTATTCTTCCACGCCTCTCCTGGGCTGTGGTTGGTGGAACTCGCTGTCAGTCAAACGCACGCGCATCTGATTGGCCAGCCGTGAGCGGATGTTTTCACGGCGTTGGTTTACGGCAAACGCTTGTGTGGGTGAAGAGAAACGCGTCCTGCGGGAACAAACGACAGAGAAATCAGGTACTAATCTACAGACTTCGCCCGGTTTATCCTTTATTTACACGCGTATCCAACGCTACTGTTTAGTACTACATTATGGGATGTACAGCGTTACATCTAAGAGACGTCTATCTGAGGTCTGCTTTACATCTGCGACAACACGAGCTGCTAGAGCTCATAGAGACGTGCAGACGACGGGTTTAACATCTACACTGTGTGTTAAACTGCCCTTTCTAAGACGTTATCAGATGTTTTTACGCTATCTGAGATAACAGCCTCAATGAGATAATAATAATAATAATAATTAGGAGATTATCACTGATACTAACTGAATATTATTAGTTATATAGCAGTAATGATGATACGATTATGATGATTATATAAAGAGGTCATTGCCATTTTCTTACTAACGATATAACTTATAGAGTACATCATGATAATGGTAATGACAGCAGTGAATGTGATGATGAATATGATGATGTGATGTGTGTTTCAGAGATGATCGAGGTGGTGTGTAACGACCGTTTGGGGAAGAAGGTTCGAGTCAAATGCAAGTATCCTTTGAAACGCTG